>OY744516.1:55219191-55261691 GCA_963556195.1 Sepiola atlantica
AAGCACCTTAACAGTTTTCACTGATTACAGATTCACTGCGTATGAGTAGTTTGAAGTACACGTGTTGTGCCAGGATGAGACAGATCTTATGCATTTAGAGGGTTTTGTACAATAGTGACAACCACTCCAGTGAAGACTGCGTGCGGACCGGCCAGAGTACCTGTGTGCTTGTTATCGGTACTGCCACTTGGTCAGAGATTGTCAGTGAAACTAGGACGAAACCTCAGTACAGATTTGTTTCCAAGGCAGAGTTTGAACTCAGCGCTATCTATTATTAGCATCTACTCTGATGACAGATAATTTGGCAGTGTTGTGACGGTGTTACATGAGCAGGAGTGGCTTTCGAAGTTTGGACCACTATTGTGACCGTTGTCTACAGAAGATTTATGTACATATTTATATCTTACAATTCCATACGTTGTCTATCACTCTCATTTTTGTAACTTTCTTTTTCTCTCCCTTTCTAGCTCTGTCTCATTATCTCTAGATCTTTTTTATGTTTAACAGCAAATCTGCTATTCGTTTATTGTATCGATAGAGAATGTAAATTAATGTATTTGAAATAGCCAATCTAAACGGCAACCCTTAAAAAGTGTAAGTAAAGAAAAAGTTCCGTACTTAAGTGGAACATGTAGAATAGCTGAGAGACAACAAGAATAAAATAATGTAATAACGGTGCTACGACGAAACAGCTGTCATAGTAAGAAGACATCCAAGTGTACGTGGTAATAGACTTTAACGTAGTAGTGTATATTCCTGTAACTTACTGTGTTAGGAGAAACTGTTGTGCTGGAGAAAAATGTAAACATGATTGAAAACAACCGAAAGGAACGACTATTTTTCAGAAATTATGTTTCTTCGTATATATCAGACATTTGTCTGTAAATTGCGTTTTGCAAACGCCGAAAATTGATTCAAGAAATCTGTTGTAGCTGTTTAAGTTGCCGCTATTTTAGACAGCTTTTATCCAAGATCAACATTTACTATAAGAAATCCTAAACAAAGCAGAGCTTAAATTCATCGAACACAGAAATATGAAATGCATAAAAAGTAAATAAACATTAAAAAGTTAGAATGATGGAAGCTACACACAATTAAGCTATTTTGGTAGTCTACTAATATGTTATTCACTCAATCGAGAATGTAAAACAGTCTTTGTAAAAGCAACCTCGCAAAGCACTCCCTAAGAAGCACCCTCTAAAAAGTGTTTCGTATTAACGTCGAAAATGTAGTTTACGACAGACAATAGCAAAATTGAAAAACTGGAATAATAACGGTGCTAAGAAAACAATATATATATATATATATATATATATATATATATATATATATATATATATATATATATATCGGTATTGGTGGGTAACAGTTGTAGAAGATATGAGCGTGAGAGTGACAGTTAATCCGACCCTCTGCATTAAGAACTATGTTAGAAAGTGTCGAACGAAGTGAAATGTATAAAAAATGTAAAAAAATAATGTAAGCAAACGAAAGCAACGCATATTTTTCGAAACACGTATCAAAAACTGGTCTAAATTCCTCCCGAAGCAGATTTGCATGTGAAGCTTTTGGACAAGAAAGCGAAAATAGGAATTTAAAAAATCACTTTCCTGTATTATAAAGATATAGGACAATTATAGTGGTTAAAATATAATGCGAGACTAAATATAAAAAAGTGTAAAATCTAACGAGCCAAGACAGAAAGAAAACGAGAGGAAGGGAGTGAAATAGCAAGAAAGGCAGGAGAAGATACACTACCACGCAAAATGTTTGGATGAACTACAGCATCGTTAGTCTTAGTCGATCTGGGTAAATAACTATGAATCAGCGATTAATACGATGACGAAAGAGTATTTGTTTATTCAATGATACCGAGTGGGATTAATCTTGGATTATAAATGTCAGTTTATATGGTAGAAGTGTGTCGTGTGGAAACGCATTTATAAAATGGCCAAGTTAAGAATGCGGTTGTACTTAAAACTCTGCGAAATAATTATTTTCAACGATGCATCTTTGTACTATGAATTGAAAAGTTGTGCATATCATTGTAAAAAATCAGGATTGCCATGCTTTTTCTAGTTGTTTACAAAATACGTCACGCTCGTGTATACCTGAACATTCTATGGTGTATAATGAAACACACCATTAGATGATAAACAAAATTTTAGTCTATAGAAACGATCAATGCGTATTTATTTGTACACACACATCTCTACGCTGGAGTGTCTGAAATAACCGGTTAATGTTTGGCATCCGGAAGGATGCCCCATCTCCAGCCAAACGGAAAGATAAGAAAAAAATAATAATCTGTTCTGTCACACAAGATTGAAAGAACAAAAAAAATGACCGACGAATAAAAGAAGGGAAGTCGTAGAACTGCCCCTTCCGCCTATATATATATATATATATATATATATAGCTGTATACTTAAGCAGCATTTCGTCATTGATGAATGTTTGATTAAACAACAAGTACATTTTTTTTTATCTATCTTTTCATGTTGACGGACTAATGATCTAATGTTCTGTTCGAGTGTAAACAGGAACTCGCCGAAACCGAGTTATGCAAATTAACACTGGTGAATTTATTGAGAAACTCGATTAAAACTTATTTTTAATTAATATATTAAAGGCATTTACTAAAAACTAAAAACTACTAAACGCTAGTAATATTGCATAAGTGTTTAAATGCCCAATGGGAGAATGTGTCTCCAAAAACAACACATATATTGGTATGACTAGGACTTACATGTCGCCTTACATGTCACCTCTCCTTCCCCAGAGCTCTATTTACCAACATTTAGTAGAACACGACACCACAGGAAAGAATTCAAGGACATAAAAGTCCAAAACACTGCCATCCTCGCTGTCTAACATTGCAACCTGCGCCTCCCCATAATTGAAGCAACCATGCGAGCAAAGTAACCCACCATCAATCAAGCTCAATATGACGGGGGAGAAGCATACTGAATGCCTTTAATATATTAATAAAAAAAAAGTTTTAATCGAGTGTCTCAATAAATTCACCAATTTTAGTTTGCATAACTCCTCACGTGCCTGAGGAAGACTCATGGGTGTCGAAAACGTTAGCAGTTTTGGCGAGTTCCTGTTCACAACTGAACAGAACATTAGATAATTAGTCCGTCAACATCAAAAGATGGATAAAAAAGAAACAGATAAGAAATGTCCATGTTGCTTAATCAAACATGCATCAATATATATATATATATATATATATATATATATATATATAACCAAATTAGAACATCAGTTCCAAGAATTCGAACACAACGATAATTTAGCGTACGATCAGTTCGAAGACAATTTTGTAATCTTATTTTGTGTAATCAATTTGATACCTTCAAATAGTCTTCATCAGCACTCTTTACAGCATCACATACAGAAATCATTTAAGGAAACCCCTCAAAATTCAGTATTATTTCAAAACCGCATATATCCAATCAATATTAGAGACAAATCCTCTGAATAAGAAACCATATACATATTACTCCATCCGTAAGTAAAATATATATAAGTAACTTAGCCTTGTTAGAGTAATATGTTGGTATATAACATTACGAAAGAAACCTTACGTTGGTTGTTTATTTTAGATAATGGCCCTATGGGAATTGACGTATCTGTCGTAAATCGTTGATTTGACTTGCGCGAATTAACGCGGGGCAGTCGAGTGGAGAACAGGGCTTGTTCTCACAGTCAGAGCTGGCAGACGTGAAAAAGTCACGTGTGACGAGACCCCAGATCAAGGGTCAGTCTACACCTGCGAGAGGCTCTGTGACTTCGCGGGCCTTGCGTGGGAAACTAAGGGATCTGTGACGTCACTCGTTCTCGCGAGAAGCGAGTTTTTAGTCAGTCTGATTCGGAAAGCGAACTGAGAGGACGTGCGATTCACAATGTAAAGATGAGGAATATTTCCCTTCAGGGAAGACAAGCGCGAGAATCCTTCCCCACCTCTCTATGAATAGTTAAGAAAACATTAATAACTAACTACGATAAAGTAGGATTTGCTCTCTTCCTCTCTCTCGACGAGGTGAATGGCTCCCAGTTGAAATGATAACGCTTGCAATAAAAAGAATTAAATTCAAAAGGAGATTTTGTCTTCGGAATGCACCACATGGCTTTTATTGCAGACAACAGACGTCGTGGTTCTAGAAGAAAGAACTAATCCACTGGACGACACGACCAACCCTCTACACGACGAGTATGCGTGACGCGTGCTGCCGCGGTCCAAGCAGGAGAGTGGCTATGCAACCTTTAGAGCTAGTATATATTTCTGGTTTATTCAGCCGAACATATTAATTATATATATATAATGTGGTTGTAGTCCTCGTTAGAAAGCATTGATTATATAGGAAATATTAGTTATTAAAAATAACAAGCAATTTGAAAGCCATACAATGCATTACAGTTGTATTAACTTTTTTTCTTTTTTTTCAATTGAATTTTCGAAGATATACTTCTTCATCAGAATTAAATAAAGATATATAAAATACCTTTCATACTTTTTATCAGTTCGATAACACCAAAAAAAACAAGATGAGATCTAAAAGGAAAAAAAAAAAAATGAAAGGTATTTTATATATCTTTATTTAATTCTGATGAAGAAGTATATCTTCGAAAATTCAATTGAAAAAAAAGAAAAAAAGTTAATACAACTGTAATGCATTGTATGGCTTTCAAATTGCTTGTTATTTTTAATAACTAATATTTCATATATATATATATATATATATACATATATATATATATATATATATATATATATATATATATATATATAATTTTCTATCTCCTGACCACCCTTTAATTCTTCTTCGCAATTTTCACTTTCGATGACTATCGTTTGTTGTTTTTACATTTTCATTATAACTTATTTAAAAATATTCAAATAAACATAGCTATGTGTTCATACTTAAAACTATGATATTTCGTGAGTCTCATTTTTATTATTGACCTTTCATTGGCGTTGTCCAAGTGAATCAAATATCAAAAGAAATGCCTGCTCTTAAGCCTAAACCCCATATAGGTATGTTAATAAAATATATTTACTGTTCTTTTATCATTAAATTAATAAATAATAATAATAAATAATAACAATAATAATAACAATAATAATAATAATAATAATAATAATAATTGACATAATAATAATAATAATAATAATAATAATAATAACAATAATAATAATAATAATAATAATAATAATAATAATAATAACAATAATAATAATAATAATAATAATAATAATAATAATAATAATTGACATAATAATAATAATAATAATAATAATAATAATAATAATAATAATAATAATAATAATAATAATAATAATAATAATAATAATAATAATAATAATAGACATTTAAATAATCGTAATTTTTCATAACTGCAAAACATCAAGGTACGTAAATAAATGATGATCTGTGTTTTAAAATTTTGGGGATTTTAAATAATAGTGTTGATACACAAATCCTGGAAGGTTATTATTGTTTATATGGTTTACATATATTTGCAAATAAAATATTTTCATATATATAATTGTGTGAAGAAAACGGATCTAGATTGGCATAATATGTATAATGTATATCAACTTTTAATTCAAATGAAAAAATATAAATTAAATTGATTCATATAATAAGTAAGAAATAATCTGCTGAGCTGGCATTTTTCATTTCCAAATCATACAATAAATATCTTGCCGAATCTTTCTGATAGCTGGAAAATTACCTCTGTTTTTAGGAAACTTTGGGAGATTATGAACAATAGTGTCTATACACAAACACTCGGAGGAAGATACTATTTTATAAAAGTGCAGGTATTTGTAAATAGATAAAGTTTCCTAAGTATAATTTTTAAGAAGTTCACAGTTTATTATAAGAGTAAACGAATATTCTGTGCGAAAAACGCTTCTACATTTGAATATTATGTACAATATAAATTGAATTTTAATAAAAATCAAAAAAATATATGGAAATAAAATGTATAAAAAACTGAACATTTAAACATTGTATTATTCTATAACAAACCGAAATGTTATATAGTGGATTTAATTTACCGTAATGCACTTTAGCGAGTCTTATGTTATCACTCAATTATTTCATGTAAATAAATAAATGTTTCTAAATAGAATTTTAATATAGAGAATACATTCATTATAATGGCTGACTTCTTTGAAAATAAAAGAAACGAAATGCATTCCAGTTTATTTAATTTAATAAGTATTTTACTTAACCGAAATATATTCTAGTAGATGTCATTTTATCAGTTAAATAAGTTTGTGAAGAATAAATAAGATTTTGCTATCAAGAAATAAATCAGTAAAATAGCTGACTTATTTCATAAGAAAACGGGATACACTATAGTGGACAAGATATCTTAATGAAATTACCTAAGTGTTTGGTTTGACTCGCACGTGAACGCCTATTCTGAAAAGTGTAAATTCAATAATTAAAACGCTTAGATTAAAAACTAGTCGTTATTTTTGTGTATGTGAGTAAGTTTGAGAACTTAGTGCAGAAGCACTGAATTGAATGATGAATAACATGTGTAGCAGCAATTGATAGCTAATCATGTTCCGAAAGTAACTATATGAATCTCGAGGAATTCTACTGTGTAGCCTGTCTAGGCTAGATACAAACGCATGCGCGACATCTAAACCGGTAAACGCCACAATAAAAATAAATAAACGTAATACCTACGGAATTAGTATTTTAGACCATTCAATGTGTGTTTAAACGTAGCCGACGTGACTTTTTGTGTTAACTCGATCGTGTATGAACCAGCAGAATGACGTAATATAGATTAGAGATAATTTCTTTATTCGTACGAAAAGCAAATGTAGTGTGTCTTGAAGGTAAGATAACAACTAATTACCGCTTAAATACATTATATCAATGAAATGTATGCATGAAGCAATGGTGTCCACAGTGTTCGTGTTTGTAGAACAGTTAATCGGTGTAAAATAACCAGAAGCAGAAATTGTTCGATAAATAGTATACTGTTAATCTATTATTCCGGTAAGAGAGAGTTTAGAATAAATTATTCAGAGTAGCCAATCAAAACGATTCTGGCATTAAAAAGTGTAGATAGATAGAGGCTTCTTTGTTTAAGTAGAACATGTAAAGTATCTAACATACATTATAAAATCGAAATATGAAATAATAATGGTGATACCAAAGTATGCGTAATACTAAATGACTTCATGGTGTATGTGGCAGTGATAGCATATCTTAGTGCAGACGTTAAAAAAACTTCGATTTCCTGTATGGATTAATATCTTAAAATAATATATCGAACTTGATTCAACATGAGAATTGATTTAATTAAGCGAAACAGGCACCAATAATTGGATTAATTGATGCCGAATAAGATGTGTATTAGGAGATGTTGGTTAAAGAAGAAAATATAACTCTACATAATATATGAGTTAATTTCATATCATTCATTACTACTTAATTTTTGTGCATATATTTTCTGCACCATCACGTGTTTGGACTTACGTTAATATTAAACTCAAAATCTTTAAATTCTGTGATTGATATGCTTGCTATTTTATGTATTGTTTGGTGTAACTTATATATATGTATATATATATGCATATGTATATATATATATATATATATATATATATATATACATATATATATATATATATACATCAATTTGAAGTCAATAATATGAAATTATTTTTACCGACATACGCCAGCGGTTCAAGCTTTCGCTCTCATCAGTGTAGGGAGTGATAATCTCAGACGGTCGCAAGATTCGAACCCCTGCTACAAAATCAACCTAGACCCCGCAAGCACGTGTCATAACCATGCGGGCATATATATATATATAGAGAGAGTAAGCTATGAAAATATATTTATGGCAATAAAGCAACACAGAGGCTCCCACGTTTCATCCCCGGGGCGAATTTTCAGGCTTAAATGCAGTTTAGCTCGAAGATTCCCCTAGGGATGAAACGCGGGAGCCTCTGTGTAGCTTTATTGCCATAAATATATGTTCATAGCTTACTACCTAGCTCTACTTACTATCGAGCCCTGTTAAGTAAATACTGAAAATTGATACATAAAAAATTATATCTCCTTATAAAATGTTATGTGGATACAGGAAATACTAATATATATATATATATAGAGAGAGAGAGAGAGTATATATATATATATATGTATATATATATGTATATACATATATATTTTGATAAGTACATATATTAATGTCCATAGACATATATTTCGTGTTTCCGACAATAACCAATGCGAATGATGTAATTTCACAATCGGTTGCACGATCCGAACCCCGGACCCGAAAATGTGAATCCAAGCCTCTCACCGCTTATCCCTCATGACAGTTACACTTTAAATGGTAGAGAAATAAGCCCCGTATTTTATTTTTATTTCTAAACATAATATAAAACAAAAAGAGTTCAATCTCATTAATCTTGTTCACCGTTACCAAATTTTGAATCGTGTTATATTTCTCACAAATCGCTCGACTTGAACGAAGCTTAATAATTATTTTTAACAAATTAATATTTAAATATGTACATACATATATGTTTCATTTTCTAATAATCATTCGTTAGGGTAATCTAACTCTACAACCAATATGGAAATATACTGTGCTCGATTTAAAAGGTGCTTCGTACTTTGTAAATACTTTTTTGATTGAGTTTGCATATAGTTATGAAAGATTTTTGTAAATTTTAACTTTTGGTGTTTATTTGATTTTTTTAACTGGACATTTGATTCTTTGGTAAGTATCAACTTTTTCCTGGTGTTACCTCTTGACGATTCTGATAATTATCTGATGTTTTAACCTGGATTGTTTAGTTGGATGTTATGCAGTTTCATCTGACTATAATTATCCGGTAAGACGGCTTTTTGTATGGCCGCTTTGATTTTATTCAAACTCAGATATACGAAAGTTGGGTACCTTAATTTTGCCGAAATATTTTTTTCAAGTTGTTTCTAACGTCGTACATCGTATGGTATTATGATCTTATTTACGTGTTAAGTTCCATTGTTTAATAATCAATGACATATATTAATAAACATTATCTATTAGGTATATACATAAAAGAATGAAAATGAAAATGAAAACAGAATACAATTAAAATAAGAATTAAATTAAAATTAAAATTGATGTAAAAATAAATTGCAGCTTTAAATATTTAACAAGATTCTAATTCATTGATATAAAATGTTGGAACATAACACGTAAATAAGATCATAAATACGTACGACGTAAGTAACAACTTTAAACATTTACTTAGGAACGATATAGATGCCTAACTCTCGTATCTCTGAGATTGAAACATTGTATTTCTTTGTATAACTTAACGATAATCTTATGGTAGCCTTTTGATATTTAAAAACATGTTTGTTAATACATTCAATTATATGTTAAATAATCCGACTTGCATTGTTTCAATGTTACACGTACTTTTCATAACTCCGTTTCTAAATTGCATATAGCTGATTGACTATAAAATCCTTCTTGTTTTAAGGAACTGTGTTCTATGCATGTAAAGGGTACTTTTGTGAATTTTCTTTGCTCGAGGCATTTCTTCTGTGAACGATCCTTTCACTTCTGATGAGCAACATAAATTAAAGATCCTGGTAATTACATGTTTATTTCGAGGTGTTTCTGCGCGAAACGATCGTCAAATTATACAGAAATGTTTTAAAATTCTATTAAGAACAAAATGAATAAAGACTTCGGCATTGCAATTTAAAATACCATTTTTATACTATATATACATATATATATATATATATATATATTAAAAAATGAGGGACAAGTGAAGACTAGTGTTACCTAATTATTCATAAGTAATCTTGTCGTAGCCTCTAAACCGCTGAATAGGAAGTCGTGTATGAGTTGCATTAAAGTGTAAAGAAAAAGTAAAGTATTATAGTTCTTATGTTTTCTTAAATCAACGAAATACATAAGGTTTTGCATGCGCCCTTAACGTAAACAGAATCGAATATTCTCCGAAGAAAAATATTTAACTCAACTACGATTAAAGTGTAGTATATGGTCTGTCCCATGCAGTGGGTGAGAAATCCTCAACAGATGTTATGTTTGCTCCCAATCCATTGCCCTTTTCAAGAAGCTGATCCCCAAAACATTAAAATCCGACTTTGTGTTTAACTTTCCTCCTCGAGAGAAGAAAGTGAGTATGTCCTTAAACACGAGATACTATTAATCTATTCCCTCTTCTCTTTTTTTTGTCATTCTAACTTCATTCAGTTTTATTCTTTCTTCTTTTCTACTTCTTCATTTTAGTTTACTTAAGATGGGCATCCTATCGAATGCCAGACATCTATCCGAAATTTTATAAACTCTAACAAACCAGAACATATTTCTAGGAGTCTAACCGTCCCTTTAAGTGCAATTGTTAGGACTTTTCTTGAACTTGGTTCACCGGGTATATTCGCCAGGTAGTGGTTGAAATGTATTTTCTATGTAACCAGTAGCTCCTATTATTACTGGAATGATGAATATCTTTTCCTAAGTTTCCAGTTTTTTTAATATCATACACCAGACGTTGATATTTAGTTATCTTCTCTCCCTCAGCGCTGTTTAAACTAGCATCACTTGGGGCACTGACTTCAACTAAGGTTGCTACATTTCCTCTCTGTCAGGCTAAATAGCTCCGTTTTCCATGTGTGTAGCTGTAGGAATTGCGGAGTCATAGTGGATTGTATATGACTTATTTCCAAAAGTTATTTCGTGCATATGCTCCTCGGACTTGCTGCTACACTAGATATTCATTTGTACAGATGGTCCAGTGGAGATATTTACACAATCTATTGTGTCACCTTGTATAGTAGCCATCTTTCAGCAGAAGCTTACAACTGGATGTCAGGTGGTTCACATTCTCTACATCTGTGCGGAAGAAGTTGCGCTTATTGTCTAATATCCCTATATCATGTTTGACAGCACCATTTTCTAAGCATGTAGCTCTATCATCGTTATAGTTGTTGGTGTATGACTAATTTTAAAAAGTTACGTTCTTTGGCTTTCATTCAATTCGTTCATTACATTTTCCGGGTCTTATTTTTCTTTATTTCCTCATATCCACCTTCTAATTTTCCACTTTTTATCATTTTACTCTTCTTTCACTGTCCTCGACATCATATTTTGTACTCTTTCTTCCTCTTTACTGTCCTTCGATTTTGCTTTCGTTTTTCTCTCTTCTATATATCTCCTATATTATATTTGAGTCTATCTGTTTTTTTGTTCCTATCACTTTTTTTATTCGCTTCTTTCGTTTTTCTTTTTTATACTTTTGCACTTCTGGTTTTCTTCTTTTTTCATTCATTAATTTTTCTTCCTAATTTTTTCTTCTTCGTCCTTGTCCTTTCCGTCCTCTTTTTTGTCTTCTTCGTCAATATCTCTCTTCGTTCTCTTACCTTTTTTCTCTCTCTCTCCTTATTATGCTTTTCTTTTTTTCTAATTTCTTCGTTTTCCTTCATCATCATCACCATAATCATTTTCTTCTTCGTCTTAACGTCTTTTCATCTACTCTACTATTTCCTTTCTGTCGTCTTCTCGGCCATCTTTTTTTCCTTCTCCTTTTCTACTTCATCCACCTTTCCTTCGTGCACTCGTCTTTTTTCTACATCATTTTTCTTTGCTTCTTTTTTCTTCTTTTTCTTTTCTTGTCCTGTCTTCTCGATTCTCGTTTTTCTCTACATCATCATATCATCATCATCATCATCATGAGCATTTACATGTTCATCTAATCTATTATTCGTTACCTAACGTCTCGTTATCAATTTTATTATGTGTCTCCTTCTTATTTTTCTTCTTCATCCTTTTTCTTCTTTTTATTATTCACTTCTTGTTTCATTCTTCTATTTTCTTCTTCTTCGTCTTCTTTCTTCTTCTCTTTTTCTCTTCTTCTTGTCCTTTTTTTCTTCTTCTTCATCTTATTTTTCTTGTACTGTTTCTTCTTTTTTGTTGTTATTCTTTCTTTTTTCTGTTTTTCTTCGTTTTTTTTCTTTGTTCTTCATCTTTTTTCTTTTTCTACTTGTTTCTTCTCCTTTTTGTTCTTTTTTATTCATTAACTCTTATTATTTTTCTTCTCCTTTTTCTCTTTTTAATTTTTCTCCTTATCTCTTCCTCTTCTATCTTATCCCTTTCATCTCCTGTTGTTGTTCTTAATTTATTTTTGCTCTTCTTCATTTTCATTTTTGTTAATCTTTTTTTCTGTTTACTTCATATCTTCTACTATTTCTTCTACATTTCCTTATTAATGCTTCTCCCTCTACTTCCTCTGCGATTATTTACTCTCAAATTATTTCTTTTGCATCTTCATCTTCTACTCCTTTTTTCATTTTACTTGTTTATCTTTCATCTTCTTCTTTTGCTCATCATTTTTCATTCTTTATCTTCGTCGTCTTCTTCTTCGCCTCTCTTCATCTACTGTCTTACTCTTTTCCTATTTCATCCCCCTCCTCTTTCTTTCTACCTCCTTTCACCCTCTCTCTCTTTCGCCTTCATTTCCTCTCCTCTTCCCGTTCCTCTTCTTCTTCACCGTACCATCATTTCCAGATAAAAACTCATATTTGACATTAGCCAAAAAGACAAGCTGCCGCCTTGTGTTTCCACCGCGCAAACCTTGATGAGAACCACCCGGCCATCTGCGTGACAAACCGCCGTACATGTGGTTCGCCAGTCGAGAAGAAAGAAAGAAAACACCCACACACAATGAAGGCCAGCCGACAATCCCTGCAAGCTCAAAAATGCTTCTTTTTCTCGATTGAAAAATAAAACCGTTGGTCACAACTGTTCTTTCTTTCGTCTGTTGCAAAAATTAAACAATTATAAATATCTCAAGTGGGCGAAATTCAATCCTTCTGCACTCACTTTAAAATCTATGGTATCAATATTTATACAAAGGCAAACATTACTACTACTACTACTACTACTACTACTACTACTACTTATAATAATACTATTACTATGACCACCGAAATAATATTAATGATAATAATGATATTAATAATGCCAAAGTAGTTTTGTAATAAAAATCTAAGTGTCACCCCCCTACCAGACATAATGGCACCAAACTAGAAAAACTACATTTTATATATATATATATATATATATATATATATATATATATATACTAGTAAACACCCGTCCCGAACAGAACAGTTTTGCACCACTTTAAAATCTGTTATCAATATATATACAAAGGCAATTATTCATATCATTACTATTACTTTTACTACTACTTATTATAATACTATTACTATGACCACTGTAATTATGATAATAATATAATACTATTAATAATAATAACAATAATAATAATAATAATAATATAATTAAAAATGTATAATAATAATAACGATAATACTAATGCAAATGTAGTTTTCTGAAAAGAATCTTATATTCATCCCTCCATAAGACCAGCATAACTTGATACCACACAAAACCCATAGTTACGACGTAATCTCTAAGACAATGTGTTGTTTCTTTATATAAATAAACAAGAAGAACGACATTTTATCTATATGTACTAGTAAAATACCCATCCTAGAACGGGTAAAGAAAATTACCCGAACAGAAAAGTTTTGTACCACTTTCATGTCCACTTACGAAAATTAAAACCAACAAATAATGCTACTATCACCTATGACTACAATCCTTATTCCAATTTAGATAAAACTCCGTACATGATTTTTATTCTTGAAATTGTTTAAAAATGCAGGCTTAAGCTTAAGTGGTTTTAAGAAGAAATTGATATTCAGCGAATGTTCTGAACTGCTGTCTAATTACTATCGATCAAGAAATGCAAATCTGAAATATCTGAATTTTCAAATGGGAGGTTGCGTTCATATTATGCGCATAACCCTTAACACAGGCCAATAAAACTAATATTTGGGAAATATTTATTAATTCATATCTAATATATATTGTTAAAATTCAAGAAAAATCAGACGAAGGGATTTCACCCCTTTTTTACCCTCTTTGCATAAAACTAAATATAGCCCACGTTTCTTAACCTTACACCTTGTAGCTGTGTTCCAGAATTCATAATGATCGGTTAATTAGTTTAAGAGTTAATCCTGTGTATATACATTACATAAATATATACACGCACCTAACTTTTTATAAGTAGAGATTAGCTATTCTTTGTGTGTAACATCAAGGGATGTAATTCGGAATATATTCATGTGTACGCAAGCAGCAGCAGTTGATTGAAGTATTTGCATTATTTTTATGTAAATAAGACGATAGCTGTTTTCCAATTTTTTATCATGGACATTTTTTATTGATGAATCAATATTTGTATGAGAAAACGGGAAGTTGTTTGTGTGTTTTGAATGGCTATGAACAATATGTTTGTGTTTAACTAGAGTAAATTCTTTATTTGATCGTGTATGTAGCATAATTGTTCATGTAGCTATGTTCATCTATCTTCTTGGCATGCGACATAGGACCAAATATCAGCATCAGCTAACGTGAAGTAGTAGTATGTTGTAGAGAGAATAACTATTTTTTCGAGTAAGTTCAATTATATAATGTATATTTAAGTTTGAAAAGAATTTTTAAAATATGCCGCCGTGTGCAGCAACACGGGCAGACTACAAAATAATAATAATAATAATAATAATAATAATAATAATAATAATAATAATAATAATAATAATAATAATAATAATAATGTAATGATCAAAACAGCTACAATCCTGAGAAATGTCCTCGAATGCGGAAACCAACCCACATAAGCAACGAATGGAGAACAAACACACATGGAAGCATAAGACAACAGAACCGGGGAAAATACAACCGCAAGATAGAAGCGCAAGCATAGGCTGACACCACGAAAATTATGGACAGAGGGTCGAGGAGGGAAAGCGCAAACCAGACCTCCACTGGAAGAGCGCGGACAGGTCTGGGACCTTGGGGAGGCTTGTTGCCACTCGGGCCTCGCCTCAGAGGGGACCAATGGCCCTTACCAGCGGGAAATCGGTGGTAGGTGGCTGTTGCGATACCGCAAGGTCATCAGCGATTATGAACGAAAAGAGGTGGAGAATACTGGAAGTCTGAGGTAACTTGTTGTCACTCAGACTCTAGGGAATACCACAGGTTGTTGGCAGTTGGCGATCACTGACGATGACCAGTGTGATAACTCCTAGTGAGTAAATAATAATAATAATAATAATAATAATGATAATAATATTATTAAGAAGAAGAAGAAGAAGAAGAAGTAATAAAGAAAAAGAAAAAAGGGCATTTGAAAAGAGAAACGAAAATGCTACTGGCAGCTGTAGAGAACAATGCGATAAGAACCAACTATATTAAAGCTAAAATAGATCAAATACAGGAATACTGTAAATGTAGACTTTGTGAGCAAAGGAACAAAACGGTAAATCAGGAAATAAGTGAATGCAACAAACTAGATCGAAAGAATACAAGAACAGACCCGACAAGGTGAAAAAAGCTGTACACTGGGAACTATGCAAACGACTGCATGTTGAGCATGCAGACAGGATGATAGTTATAAAGAAGAAAAACAACTGTCAAATTGTAGATTTTGTCGTCTCAGCAGATCACAGGATATAGATGAAAGAGATAGAACAACGAAGCAAATAAACGGAACTTGCCCGAAAATTGAAAGGAATATAGAAGATGAAGAAAGTCAAGATGATACCGATAATCATAGGCGCACAAGGAACACTCCCGAAAAAAATATGTAAAAACGACAAGGAGAAATTGGATACAAAGAGAAGACTGAAACTACGCAACGGACAGCAATGATGAAAACAGCTGAAATCTGAAGGGAAATCGTTGAATGTGGAAACCTAGCCACATAAACTACGAACACTAACCAGCCACATGGAAATTGTAGCAGAAGTTTAAAAAATATACAATGAACACCACATGTAATGAAATTGCATGAAATTTTATGAGCTGTGCCCCCACCCTAATAAATGGCATTATTAATGATACCACACAACACACAAAATAGTTGAAAAGGGTCAAGGAGAATTGAAAGACCGAAGATGGAAAGCACTAACCAGACCTTTACTGGAAGAGTGCGGAGAATACTGGGACCTTAGGAAGGCTTAGTGCCATCTAAATCCCAGAGAATAACAATGATCATTGTCAGCGATAAATCAATTGTAAGCGGCAGTTGCAATAACGCAAAGAAATTTGCAATGGCTATCGAAAGAGGTGGACAGTATTGGAATTCTGCGGAGACTTGTTTTCACCCAGACTCCAAGGAACACCACCTGTTATTATCAGTGAGTAATCACAGATGATGATCTGTATGTGAACTCCTACTGAGTACAACCACAGCAACAACAACAACACCAACAATACTACTACTACTACTACTACTACTACTACTACTACTACTACTACTACTAATAATAATAATAATAATAATAATAATAATAACAACAACAACTATAATGGAATGATATAGAGAAGATTAGCATGTGGATGGTTATTACCCCCTTGTCCGCTTAGACTCTTCCACACATTTACATGGTTTTGGTTTTTCATCGTCGCAAATATATCCCCATTGTACGTGTCGCATGCCTTGCATCTCATTGCTGTTCGCTTTATCTGTCTGAGGTTGTAGTTGTTGCACTCCACTTCCTATTTGATCTTTTTGTCACGTTCGACTTCTGAAAATAACTTCTCTGTTGTTGATGATATATCCAACGGTGTTGATGATGCACTGCAAATTCATCCGTGAAGCTCCATTTTTGTTTTTAGCGAATTCAATGCTCATCATTCTGAATAGCTCCCTCACTCTAACCGCAGAGATCTAGCTGGTGAAATCTGACTTAGCTTTTCTCTGTCTCATGACTAGTTCAAAATTGTCACCTTCCCCACACGTTTACCTGATAATCATATTCATCCACCATTCGTTACTTGATCTTTTTCTCACTTCTGTTCCTGATCCCTGTTCTATTTCCTCTGCTCCTCTATTAGGTTCTTCTGATCATGCTGTTGTGAATTTTCCGGTTGATTTTTCGGTGAAGTCATCTATTTGTCGTCCCTTCCATGGGAAGCCGTTAAACTACAGGAAGGCTGATTGGATGAGCGTCGCAGCTTCTTATGTCACGCTGTATGGTGTCCTATCTTTGGTATGTCTCCAAATGATGCTGCTCGGGGGGTTACTGACTAGCTTCTTGTTTGAATTGACACCCCCATTCCTCATCGTTAGTTTCAAACCAAACCTCATTCTCCTTTATGTTTCTATTCTTTTTATTCCATCATACGCATTACTTTAATCAGTATCAACGGGATAGTACTGAAACATCGAAAATACTACAGAAGAGCTGGCGATGCTTGGAAAAAAACAATATCTGGGGCTAAGTCTAGCTATTCTCAAAGGATTAGTGACTATCTCATCTGAAAGGGTTGGCTATTGTGATTTTTGGAGAATCTACCACAGTCTTACTAATAGTGGCAAATCTGCTATTTCTCCCTTTTTAATGGTCTTCAGATTATTTCATCCTCTAAGAATAAAGTTGATCTCCTTGCTC
The DNA here is from genome assembly GCA_963556195.1 of Sepiola atlantica. Taxonomy (NCBI): domain Eukaryota; kingdom Metazoa; phylum Mollusca; class Cephalopoda; order Sepiida; family Sepiolidae; genus Sepiola; species Sepiola atlantica. Next base: position 55,236,740 of record OY744516.1, read on the forward strand.
GTCTTTTTGCTGACAATTTTTCTCTTGATGTTTCTGGTGTTATTGTTCCGTATTTTCCTCTGATAACTGATCAGTTTTTTTTTATTCTGTTATTATCACTCCAAAACTAGTTACTAGGGTTCTATCTGATATTTACCAGTCTAAGGCTGCCGGTCCTGATTAAATTGCTGTTGTTTTTCTTAAGCGTTGTGCTCATGAACTTTCTTCTACTCTCTTTAAACTATTCACTCTCTGTTTTTCTTAGTTATGCTTCCCTTCTCGTTTGAAGAAGTCTTCTATTGTCCCGATCTTTACAGATAAAATCTCTTTCTGTTGACTTTTCCTCCAACCTATACCCTTTGGTCTTTTCAGGATTAAGGCCAATAGGCATCTCCTGTCTTTGCGATAATCCTCTATCATTCTTGTTAGCTTCTTAGATCAAGTGGCTTCATGCCTTGTCTGGGGCGATTTCCATAAAACATTACGATACTGAAAAGATTGGATCAGCAAGGCCCGGTTAAGAAACTCGACTTGAATTTCAAATTTTTCAAATAACTAAAATAAAAAGCTAACGTCGTGAATGAGGCTAAAAAAATCAGAAAACTATGGAAGAGTGAAAATGCAGCTTAGAAATATGAAAGACATGGATACTAAACAACACTGTATAAATAAGCTCCCGGACCAGGTACAATATAGACAATTCTTGCACAAAATATGAGAAAAACGCAAAGACCACAACAGGAAGTTCAAATAGGTGAAAACACAAAGAAAGAAAAGAAACTAATATTAATAAAGAAATCTATGGTTAACTAGACAACAGCTGGTCACGATGAAGTGGAGAGCACTGATAATCTAGGGAGACATATTGTCACTCAGATTTCAAGGATCACTACCGGTTATTGTCAGTGAGCAATCACTGATGATGACCTGTGTTATTATTATTTCTTATTTTAATCTTACAAATTTTGCAAGAAAGTAAAATTGTATTTCTATTGCTTTCTTTAATTTTAATATTTAGTCTTGCGCGACATTTTACTCTTCATATACTCATACATTTAAGAAGTCGGAGGAGTTTTCGCTCTCATATTTGGGTACACTCTAACTTCCACACACGAACACCAGGAATATATTTTGTAAGCCACTTCTTCTGTAGCACCGTTATTCTTATTTCGTATTCTTATCTTCCGATGGTGTCTTAAATATTCATACGAAACAATGTATATGTTTTCTTTTTTATTATTTACTCACTCGGAGAATTCACCTGTGTGAAAACTCCTCGAGAGTAAATAATAATAATGATAATGATTGTAATTATAACACACATAATAATAGATATTTACGGACTAGTAGTGATATAAATGCAGAAGATAAAACTAAGAAAAATGTACGTGTAACTAAAAAAGATATAAAAAATAAAACTCCGTCATGATAGGATTGATCAGTATGGCAAGGAAGCTGCAAGCAATTGGTATTGTGGTCATTCAGTCAAAGAGGAACGGGCCGATCCAGTTTTGAAAAAACCGAGAAGTCGTGGAGTGCACAGTTGTCGGGGAGGTTACCTGTCTACGTCAGCGGGTTTACAGTTAACGTCGACTTGCTGTACATACTCTGACATGTTGAAACACCCGTCTTCTGCTTAAGGGGGAGGATTAATGGAGTGCGGTTGTATTTTTAAGTGGCAGGCTACTTCGGAACTAAAATATATAGTTTCCCACCTGGCAGCTGGATACGGGCTAAAGCAGTCCAAGTCTATTACGAGACTCATGTATCAGTCCTTGGCTGGTAAAATGGAATTTTAATAATTAATCATATTTTTAACAGCACAAATGTCGTCCATTTTTTATCAAGCTATTTCTTCAGTTCGCAGACTCATCTCTATCTGACATAAGCAGAGAAGTAATGCAAAAAGACGCTTGCTTCGAAATGGTCCGGCAGTGTCAATATCACACTAGTCCGGATCTAAAATTCAAAGCGTGGGCGTAGAACTATTCTGGAATTCAGGAGACACTCGTGGTCCCCGCATTATCTCGGTGCTTCCTCGAATAGTAACGCCACCATGCTTAGTACCACGTTTTGTCACAGTATGGATATCATCCAGACCATCCAGACCTAGTTAGAGATATGTTTACATTGTATCGGATTTTACTCAAGACACAGACTGAAGAATTAAAGCTAATCGACCAGTTATAGTCATCAAGGGCATAAAAAGTGAAAGAGATTTCTAATAGACGTGGCGCTCACTGAAAAGATCAAAATATGTTGAAATAAGTTCGACTAAAACCATTAAAGGACAAAGTCTACTCTATCCTCGAGCAGTCATTGTTAATTGGGGCAATTTTTAACTTTTGTCACAATCCAGACTGTCCTTTTTGAGGGAGATGAATATTCCCCACGTTAAATACTTACATTGTGTCTAACTCTGCCTACCTGGGGAGGCAAGTACATAGGAACACTATTGATAACCACGATCGTAGTTGGGGTACTGGTCTTAACCAGGAAAGTATCAAATAAACGAATTGAAAATATCCCAGAAACAATGTCTTAGAGAATGAAAAGTGCTTGTCCTTACATGTAGAGCTAACATCTTAAAAAGGAAATTGTACTCCTGTCGCATATTTTCACTAGTATATATGATGAACTAACATATACTAACACTGCCTCGAAAAGCACGAGATAATGCTTGGAAGAATGGTCTCATGACAACAAAAGTGATACTAAATTACCTTCTAACACAAAAAAGGAAAGAGATAATATCTGGGAAAATAGAATAATTAAAATAAAACAGATACTACACTACCTACGAAAAAAAAACAATATAGTCCGTGGAAGAATAGTATCATTACCACAGAACATATACTACAGTACATCCTCAAAAAGGGGGAGGTAATACCTGTGTGGATGAAGTCGTAACAAATGAACTAATACACCAGTCCCAAAAGGAGGAGGTAATGCCTAAGACGATGATATGAAAACATAAACAATACTACACTACTTTACACTTACAAAAACAAGGAGGTGATGCCTGGGGTTGTATCATGAGAACATAATAATTACTACTTTACCTGCCCCTGAAATGAGCATTAGAATGCTAGTATAGTTCCGTCTTTAGACAACTATATACAGCATCTTCATTATCAATAGAAGTAATAGTATAGATGTGGCTTCAGACAAACAGATGCGAAATCATCATTATCAATCGAAGTAATAGTATAGATGTGGCTTCAGACAAACAGATGCGAAATCAGCATTATCAATAAAGTAATAGTATAGATGTAGCTTCAGACAAACGGATGCCAATCAGCATTATCAATAGAAGTAATGGTATACTTTCAGCTTCAGACAGACAAATACAAAATCTCCATTAGTAATAGCATAGTATAGTTTCGACTTTAGAATACCAGATACCAAATCTTCATAATCAATTTAAGTAACAGTATAGTTTCGGATTCAGACAGACAAACACCAAATCTACATTAGTAACGATTTTAAGAAGAAAACATTTTAAAGGAGTTTTAATTGCAAAAAAAATAAATAATTAAGGAGAATGTGGACGAAAGATGAATTGATATAAAAGTTCGAAGGAAAACAATGAAATAAATATTCTTCGTAATGGATGTCCGCATTTTTATTTCATTTGTTTTAAATAAAAACGGATTAAATTATTGGAATGTTGTTTTATTCCCTTTTTTTTCATATATTTGAAACGAACACAAAAATATCGTATTTAGAATATCTGACAAGGAAATATTTCGTTTGGGTTGGTTTGAATCTTTGTTTTCTATCGTATCTAATTGAATTTGACTAGTGACTAACCTTATCCGCAAGATTCAAATTTTAAAATGTGGAATTATGTGGTTCTGGTTTTGTTTTGTTTTTTGTTTTTTATTGTTTTTTTTAAAGAAAGAACAAACATCGGTGTTGGATTCCTGAATTGAAGAATAACGACTTGTGTGGGGTATTAACCCCGGGGTGAGGGAGGTTAAAGTATAATAGCAAAGGAGGGGTTACGGTTGATGTACAGATTCGAAACCCTACAGTACTTACAAAACATAACATTTGTGAATAATCAAAGCCGGTTTTACCAAAACTAGTATTAGAAAGATTATTCGGAATCGGGAATCGAAAAATCAGAACTTTTAAGGGTATCGGAATCGGTATCATAAAAATGTGTGCCTGATTTCCAAATCCGAATCTTTTAAGTCTGTTTTGTTGTTTAAACCTTAAATGCTTTTTGTTTCAAATATGACACCTTCCAAAAAAGTGCTTTTTAAATATAATATTCAACGAAAATGTGTAAAACTGCAACTTGTTACACATCTGCAACGAGCCTGTTGGCAAGTGTGAGTAGGTATTATTATGATGTTGCATCAATACACCCGCTAAATAGGTAATCAGTATCTTCTATATGACGGGCGAATGTAATCGGTGTGTAATCTGTATAATTAAATAGCTTAAACTTTTAAATCTGGTCGTTATAATGGTAAGTAAAAGTAATATTATGATTCTCTAGTGTATTATGATTATTTAGATGCATATATTGTAGTGTTTTCTTCTACATGTACAATGTCATGTCATTTGTTGCACATTTGTACATCATTTTTTTTGTTCAATAAATATTTTTTCCCCAAAATCATTTATACTACATTATATACTTTTTCTATTTTTTCAAACCAATATAAAAAATAAAAAATGTAAGGTTTAAAAGTAACTTCCCATTTCTGGTACTAATGATAACATGATCAATATTTATTGATTTTAAACTACCGATGAACTAAAATCTATGATCATGATAAAGAATTTAGTGAAAAATAGCACCGGAAAAAATTGCCCGATAAAAAAGCACAGGTTAAAATGGTACAAGTGGATGAATAGGAAAAATGGTACAAGTTAAAAATGTCAATGAAAATCTCACAATGAGTTTATCAAAATCTTGAATACAATACATGAAAGGAAAAAAATAAAAAGTTTGTCAAATAAAAAGAAAATGATATCTACATTTAAGAGTAGATCCCGCCTAAACAATAAAAAAACATAATTCCACTTTGTACGCGATTATAGAATCGAAATAGGTAATTGTATCGGAATCAGGAATTCAGAACAGAATCTGTAATTGTATCGTAATCGGTAAAAATTATGAGGATCGTCACATCACTAATCAAAACGTAAATGGAGGAACAAAGCAAAACATCCGAACTCGTCACAATCGAGACAATCCGGGCACAATATATGAGAAAAACGTCAAGACCACAACAGAAGTGTCGAATGACTGAAAACATGAAGAAAAAAGAGAAACTAGTATTAATGAAGAAACCACAAGATGACCCTAAGTAAAATGGTAAACTGATCAACAGCTGATCACAATGAGCAGGAGAGTGTTGGGAAGGTAGATATACGTTTTTGTCATTCCGACTCCAGGGATCACCACCGGTTATAGTCAGTGAGTAATCACTGATGATGATCTATTTAAATCTTAAGATTCTAGCTAAAAAAATGTATTTTCCATTGCTTTCTTTAATTGTAAAAGACCGGCATTTTATTTTTTATCTTTAACCCTATTCACCTTCGTGGAAGGCAGAAATATACAAAAGGACACACGTTTTGTTCGGCCTAGTAGGCAGATACGTATCGGATTTCTATAAAACTTTTTCTCTGCTTCTATATCTTCAATGTATGCAATTCACTTATCAAGTTTCTGGGTACGAATCTGTCACTCGGTTATCGATTTGCTTACGTGCCCGAACCCTCTGTGTGTATCGGGCGTGGTCCGGCTCGATCATAGCAGGTGCCTCATTCAAGGTCTCGGCCTTTTGGCTAAGATCAAAGTGTAGTATATGTTCCGATGGATACTGCACGCCTGTCCTGTGCAGTTCTAGGAGGTCCACCCTCCCAGGCTTCGCCTCCCCTCTTTGGGGAGGAGTAAGTTTATTGCTTACTGTCTGAGGCGCCCCTACCGGGAATGCCGACGGGGCTGCCCAGGCAATTTTTAAATGGCCAGAGTGCTCACTTCTCGAGCGCTGGCTTTTAACCCCACTTTCTCGACCCAAGCTGTGGTCACATCTTACTTGTGGGAGTAAGATAAAACTGGCCTTGTGCCTAACTCCGGGAGGAGTAAATAAATATTACTTCTTTTCTCGGGTTGAGTGGTTAGTTTTTTGCTGCTTGTCTTAGACGCTTCTACCGGGTCCGTTATCGGCTACTTATTGTATCCGACCATAATGCCCTCGTTTTCCCCACCTTCGGGTCATTTCTAACATCTTATAGCATAGATACACAAGTAACACCCTATTTAGTTGGCCTGCGGCGGGTAAGCGATTAGAGTATCTGGCCGGTTTTGGGTCATAAATTGAAAAATCATTTTTAGACTGAGGTAATTTCCTTTAGTTTTCACCTAAGCCAAAGTACCCGTTTTGAGGGTGGTGTTCAACCTTGTTCCACATTCAGCTCTTGTGGGGAGGTGGTAAATAGGGTCTATAAGTAAATCAACTCTTATTGCTCGGTTGTATTATAACAAAAAGATACTACTCTTTGATCGTAAAAACAAACGTTGCTGTTTTCTATTTACATTTATGGAGCGTGAGTGCTGTAATGCATACCGTCACAGATAATGTATTTTTAGATATCAAGAAACATTTATTTTTTTCCTAAGTCCCTTCACGATGGATTGAACACATAATATTTAGGAAGAATTCATTCGGAAATATCTTTTAACAAACACATTTATCTACGCGATAATTTCTCGAATAGGAATCAAAATAAATAAAACAAGAACATAAGTCAGTCTTCGTCTGATAAGGATTAGCCAAAATCTTATGTTGGCCTTACTTCTCCATATTGCACGAAGTATTCCCGAAGTTATTCCATGGAAACGTTGATAACTCAAAAACTATTTATCTGATCAGGTTGAGATTTTGAATGTGGGTTACTGTTATCGAGGAGTATCAGATCCGCACATCGAATTCGTAAAGAATCGTAAATAGAAATACCGTCTAAATTTCTACATTAACCGAACTCATATACGATGCGGGACTTCTTTGCTTACAATATGGGCCAAGTAGCGGGTCTCTACAATTAAGGGAACCAAAGCAGTCGACTAAAGTGTGACTTTCATCGTTTCGGTGACCTTGACCTTTGGCAGATGTCAAAGATTAAATCAGTTGTAAAGTAGACAACGACCAATATTTTTACCAAGTTTGGTGACGATTTGTCAGATCATGTGTACACAAACATATTGAGAAACTAACCAACAAACTCGACCGTAAACATTTTTTTTTAATATGATTCACCCCAAACAAGGCAGGCCGCCACTGTAAACGTAAGGGGCTACTGAGAAAAAGTAAAAGAGGAGAAGGATTGGTGGTTCAGCTTAAATTGGGATCTGAGCAGCGAGATGTCTGTTTACATTTGTTTTAAATTTCTGCATGTCAGTACTGTCGGGGAAACAGGGGGCAGGGAGGGAGTTCCAGAGGCCAGCAGCACGAGGAAAGAAGCTATTTGAGTAAAATGCTCTACGGCATCTGGGGACCTCCACAGTGAATGAATGAGATTTAGTAGAATGTCGAGTTAGTCTAGTGAATTTACGTCGAGGGGGCACCAGAGTAGCCAACTCATCGGAGCATAATTCATTGAATTATTTGTAAAACAAACATAAAGATGCTACATTGCGGCGATGGGACAGGGGCTGGAGCTTAGCTGACAGTGAGGGACCTATTAGGTTGACGACTCTGTTTTGGACTTTGTTAAGAAGGGAGAGACAAGTAGATGATGCACCAGCCCAGATGTGGCAACAATACTCCATGCATGGGCGAATGGTGGCTTTGTAGAGATACAGGATAATGTCAGGTGTAAGGAGTCCACTAGCACGGTAGAGGGAGCCAACCTTCTTTGCGGCAGCCTTGCCAATGTCTTCAATGTATGTGTTCCAATTCATGTTACCTGTGAAGGTTAGGCCAAAGAGTTTGAATGATGAACTCTCAGGTAGGGTGTTATTTGCCATGACAATCGGTGGTTGGGGAGGCTTCTTGTAGTTGTTGAAGGAAAGGAGCTTAGTCTTTGCGGCATTAAAAGTCACCAACCATTTATGGCCCCAATCCACTACAGCCTGGGGGTAATTTTCTAAGGATTCAGCCATTGCCTCATATATGATCGCGTCTGTTTTGCCAACATGGCAAGAGTAAAGCGTGGTGTCGTCAGCAAATAAACCAATCTTAGACACTATGTCATCTGGGAGATCGTTTATATAGATCAGGAACAACAAAGGTCCAAGAATAGATCCATGGGGCACACCAGCATTTATGTCATGTTGCTTAGATGAACGGCCATCGAGGACCACCTGCATTTTTCTTTTGTTTAGGAAGGATATAGTTATATTAAGTAATTGCCCACTAATACCATATGAGCGTATTTTCAGGAGAAGCCCTTTATGCCATACCTTGTCGAAGGCCTTGGATATATCAAGCGCTACTGCCCTAGCTTCACCTGCCTTGTCGAGTGTATGATACATGCGTTCAGAGATGACCGTTAAGATGTCTGCAGTAGATCGTGCTTGTCTAAATCCATACTGGCGGTCAGATAGAAGTTTAGCATTAACTAAGTGACGTACTATCGCTAGATTGATTAAGGATTCAAAGATTTTAGCAAAGATCGGCAGTAGACTGATTGGGCGGTAGTTCTGAGGGTCGGATCTATTCCCAGAACTCTTGTAGACTGGTACCACAGAGGCAATTTTCCAGCTATCGGGGAAGCAAGATTCGGCTAGGCATTTATTGTAGAGTTTGGAGAGGACAGGGGCCAGTTCAGCAGACCATTTCTTTTTTACTATTACAGGTATAAGATCAAGCCCACAAGCTTTAGACGTGTCAAGGTTTTTTATGATGTCTCTGACCTGGGATGGGGTGATGACCAGGTTATCAAGTGTGGTTTCAGTCCGCAATGGTAATTCAGGGAGAGGGTGGTTACCTGAGTCTAAAGTAGAGTTAGAAGCGAAACGCTGTGCAAGTAGTTCACCCTTATCAGTGGCCGTGCAAACGACATCATTGTGGTTTGAAAGTGGTGGAATCGTTAATTGACCATTATTCACTACACTATTGTAGATTTTCCAGAAATCGCGAGTACCTAGTTTCTGTGACTGGATGCGTTTTTTTGTTAACTCATTATACCTTCTCTTCGCTTCGCCTATCACGGCCTTGCAATTATTTCTTGACTCTATAAATTTAAACCTATTAGTAGCTGACTTATGGCGGCCGAATTTACGGAATGCTTGTTGCCTCTCAGAAATGGCAGTTGCACATTCCGAAGTGTCATTGAGGAGAGTGGGGCTTGCTAAAGAATTTTCGCATGGGGACATAGGCTTCAATGCCTGCTTGGACCCATTCAGTTAATTCGTTTGCACACTGGTTGGCAGGGAGTGAGAAGGTTTCCCTCCATGGGGCGTCACTGATGTGAAATCAGCTTGCTCGTAGTATCTTGTTGTTTTGAGCAACGGTTCATCAGCTTTTGGACGACTTGTTAGCGTGATATGTATCATTAGCACAATGTGATCAGCATTCCCGAGTGGGCTATGAGCTTTCGTCACACAAGCCTCGGGTATTGAGGTCAAGAAGAAGTCTAGAAGTAAGGCTTGTTGGTCCACACGATCGGGGATGCGGGTCGGAAAATCAACAGTCTGAGAGAGGGAGTGAGCTCAGGAGAAATTATACGTAGAGTTGCCGGCTGCGTCAGTAAGGCTGGAGAATCCCAACCAGTCGCGGTGGTGGGCATAAAAATCCCCAAATACATGTATCTGAGCATTCGAGTCAATTAAGAGTGCTCTATCTGTGCTTTCAGAGACAGAGTTTAGCAGAGTACAGTCCTGGGTCGACGGGGAGCGGTATAGGAAATATAAGTAACTAACGTTGTGATGTAAAGTCAATCTAAAGCACATGTAGTCGTAGTCATCTGATTCTAACCTATGTTCTCTAGTCAGGGGGAGGGTGTTCCGAACATGAACTCCTAGCCCGTGCATGTGTTTGTCAGAGTCTTTACGGTAGAGTGGGAGGTAGTCAGCCATGTCAAAGTGGTGAGAAGAGATTCAGGATTGGAGGTTAGTTTCACTAAGAGCTAGGATATCCGAGGAGTTTGTCAGGAGAAAGGTTTCTACGTCGTTGATGTTGGTTTTAAGTCCCCGGATATTTAAGAATGCAAGCCTCAAGGGCGGAGGCGAAAGTGTTTTTTGGGTGTCTGGTTTAGGTTTGATTTTATTTCTTTGTAATGGCATGTTTGATTTGATTATAGAGTGGATTGGCCAAGGTGGGTACTTGTTTGGTGCCAATAAGCTCACACAACCAGTCCATTAGTCACGACCTGGTCCATGGGGGTTGTGGCCTCGGGAAAGCCCACCGGAGATAATTGCAGGGCCCCTTTCCATGCGCGACATGGCACATACAACTACCCACGGTATTATGCAACTGATGATGGAGCAGCCGTTTTTCGCGCTACTCAAGAGTTTGGGCTCCTGCCCTGTCAGTCGGAAACAGCAGCCAGACAAGCTGTCTAACTTGTATCCTCAACCTGTCGGAACAAGAGAGACCCAGACTGGTCATGTAAGACTTACTAACGAAAAAACATTCCCCAAGTTGCCCAAATAGAGAGAAAGACAACGGCGTTCATTGTCTTAGTAAGGAATCAAGGCTAGGCACTGAGTGTTTAGAGGCGTCCCAGCGCTGTTACCTCTGCGCCTGACTAATAAACAAAGAAGGAGTGCAAGGGCCAGCGATAGGTAGAACCTATCTACTCCTTAAGCAATTGTAGGTTTGCAAACCGGATATTTTGTTCGAGATTCCAACTCTAGGAAGGTTGTCGATCAGGACTAAGGAAGCCATCCTCCCCCAACAGTTTACTGCCACGGCGTAAGTAGCTGGTAGCAAGGTTTTTTTTTCAGAGATTTCCTTCTCTTAGATGGATAGCCTGACGAGGTCTTACGGGTCCAACACTCCGAGAGGGGTAAAAATAGCCTGCGCCCATGTACTAGTCAGGTATTTCCTAGCCCCCCAGGTAAAAAAAAAAATTCATATAATATATATATATATATATATATATATATATATATATATATATATATATATATACACACACATGAAGATAGAATAAGTTCAATTGCATACTAAGGAGGGAACAGTAAGTTGAAGATAGGTTTCCCTCTTCCCCCCCCCCTTTCAACCCCGAACGCAATTTCGGTTTCTTCGCTGCTGAGGCAGATATGAAATGTGTCTTTAACTAGACTGGCTTGCTTAGTTTGGACGATATTCATTCCCTATCTACATTCGCTAGTGAACTACCACCACCCACCCCTTTTCAAACCTGAACCCAAGTGACCCCTCTGTAACCTGCAGAATGTAGGCAAGAAAAGAAAAGAAAGAAAAGATACAGCATAACCTTCACCTTGTTGGGGGTAATTAACATGGGAAGACAACATTATTGATAAAATATCAGTGTATAAATTATTTACAGTAGAGCTTATATAAACGAAATAGTTAATATGCTACCTTACATAACAAAAGTTGTTTGTACGCCCCAAAAGATTTAAATAGAAATAAAGTACTATTTCCCTTTCTCTTATTTCATGATGCATTGCTGTCGAGAAACTGGCTACCATTTCATAAATCTCCGCCAACCATTAGATCCTTTACTATCTTCACCTTTTTGTTTTCATTCTACTGTAGTAAGTTCTTAGAAATCAAGAGGTCCCTTCCTGGGGCTAACATTTGATATCTTTGTGAGATAAATAGATATCCAAGTGTTAAATATTCTCCTTAACTACGAAAGCTTTAGTAAGAAAGGCAGTGGGGAATATTACTTCAATTGAGCTCTTACCTATGCCATGGTGTATTACTGGTGATTTTTTCTTGGCGTAGCCGGATTCCAAGACAATAATTTTGCCGGTGTGGTTGAGTATTCAGCTTAGTGCTGTTTCTTGAGGTAACATAAACTAGGAGAAATTGCACGATTATACGTACGGTGATTTGATTTGAGAAGTATAAACGATTATAAGTATGTGTTCGGTCGGGGCTAAAATGGAAATAATAAAATGTCGGAACATTTGTTTCTAATATTATTTTTAAGTACATTTAATTTTTAATAATAAGTATTTAATTAAAGGATAAAACATTTCTGCCACCGATAAGGACATCGGATCGAAGATGTTGATATCAAATCTGCGTTTAGTTCGGCTCTTAGATCAACAGAGCGCGAGAGGGAATACAAGTAGGGTGTGTTTGATTGGCCTAATAGATATCGCCTAAGAATATCGTGTTACATAACGAGGTCCGTGTTTGAATGAAAAAGTTCGAGTGACACATAAGGGAAAGAGCTGACCCCAGACGGAAGTCGCAAATCCAAAGATTTGCTGTCCCTTTGTCTGTCGATACTCCATGCGGAAAAGACGTGTCTAGCCTTTGCTCTTAAAGGGGAGGGGTTGTGCGTACAGTGTGGATAACCATAGCGAGACGAGCTCTCTCTCTCTCTCTCTCTCTTTCTGACCCACGCGTACACAGGTTGTCCGTCGCTTTCTTTTAAACACATTTATGTATCAAACACTTGACGCTTAGAGTTACAGATAACTCCCTCTCTCCTGAACACTAACCTAGTCTAATGATCCTCGACTGGTATGATTGGCATAAGTAAGGAGGTGTTTTTGCTTCCCATATATTTTCTAAGTTTTTTGTTTTATTTTACTTCAGTCGAAGTTTTCAGAAATCAAGGGAGCCCTTCCTGGGGCTAACACTTAATCTCTATATAAGATAGATAAGTGCTGTTACTTGAAGTAACATCAAAGAGGGGAAAGTACACCATTCCTCGTATGAGCCAGTGTATTGCCGTTCCAGTGTATTGGGCTTGGAATACTAGTTTATTTTGAATATTTGGTATCAAAGTGTAGTATCTGCACCCCATAGACTGGTATTGTCTTGACTTTCGGGGCTTGATGACGCCGGTCTGTGGGTCTGTCCTGTGCAGTTCTAGGAGGTCCACCTTCCCAGGCTTTGCCTCCCCTCTTTGGGGATGAGTAAGATTATTGCTTACTGTCTGAGGGGCCCATACAGGGGAATGCTGACGAGGCTGCCCAGGCAATTTTTAATGGCCAGAGTGCTCATCTTCTCGGGCGCTGGCTTTTCAAGCCCCACTTTCCCGACCCGACCTTGGGTCACATCTTACCTTGTGGGAGTAAAGTTAAAACTGGCCTTGTGCCTAACCTCCTGAAGATGAGGCAAATAATACTTGTAGAGATAAGTATCCTGATGGTAGAGTATCCTATCAACCACTTATAAAGAGAGACTAAAAGCACTCGAGGACAGCGTCTAGTAGGCATTCAATCTCTCTCTCTCTCTCTCTCTCTCTCTCTTTATTGTTTGTGTACATGTAGAATAAAATCGGATACTGCGATCTTACCATTAGGCTACACTAGCAACCTCTTCCTCCCCGGTTTACCTAACAATGGTGGCAGTAGAAAGAGTATGTCAGCCTCGTGATTGATTTTTATGCAGAAAAAAAAGCAATAAATATCATCATTAGCTTCGAACGGCTGATTCTCTAATTAAAATATTTCCTAATTAAAAGGGAATGCGGAAAAAAGGGAATTGATTAAATATCCGACAATAAAAGTGTATGGGGACGTATGGATGGATTGGTTGTGCTGGCAGAACATCATGATCAAAGATAGATCTAAAAATCCCTGGATAAAAATTATATTCTTATTCTTTTATCTTTAGTTCTTTTACCAATTAAAGCGTTCTTTTTAATTAGCACATTGAGTGAGCGTTCTTGTTTGGTTATATTAGTTTTGTTCCTGTGTTTGCCTGTCTATATCCAGGCATCATTATTTATACTTGCAAAGAAAGCAATGAACAGCAAAAATAATGATACTTTGTAAGGATTTTTACCTATGACTTACGCATTTAGAAATTTATATTTTAGCTAGTTCCTGGTGCTACCAGATAAATACGTCTGAAAATATCGGCTTCCTAACATAAAATGCACCAAACATTGATGTTTTTTTTTTCTCTTTGCAAAACTCAATCATCCTCTGCAAAATCTAAAACAAAAGACAACAATTTCCCTACAGTCCGCCCTTTTTTCTTCCTCCTCCCCCACTATCTCCCTTCCACTCAACCAAATACCATGAATAAATACTTGAACATATAAAGAACTTGAAGCATAAAAACCTTAACCAAAATAACTGTATTCAGCATTAAACAACCTGAAAATAGTTGATATGCCGTAAAACAAATAAAAACAACTTTTTAGCTAGTTGGGTGAAGGAGTCTGGTCTCTACTATTGAACAAAATCGACTTCGAACTCTAATAGAATGATATTGTCTCTGAATGATATTTTCTATGGAAGGTGCTCGACTAAACTCTCGTCTTTGATTTCTCCTAGTAAGACATACGCCGCAAGAACTCGTTTTTGTCTACCACATCGAAAAAAAGATCCAGCTCTATTTTATGAAATAAATAAACATAAAGAAACTAATTGATTATAAAGAAAACATATATAAGTGAACATTTATCAAATATTTTTGATAAATTGTTAATACAAAAAAAATGATAAATGTTTTCTCTTCAAAGTAAAAAAATGCTTCAAATACGTACGATGATTTTGTTTTAAAAGTATAAACTATTTTATATATATGTTGTTCGGCCGTTTAAAAGTGAACGCTTAAAATGTCGGAACATTTGTTCTTAATGTTATTTTACTAACATTTAATGTTGAATAATGATTAAAAATGACCGACAACAAAAGTGTATGGGGACGAATCAACTGTTAATAAGTTACCACTCGTACTTCGGAATATAGTTTTTAAAATCGTGAAATTCTGGCAAGTGTAAAACCGTGGAAGTCAACTCTGCATATTCTTTTTTCACATGTTTCTATTTGCGTACGAACTTTAAATTATAAATAAAACATAGTAATTCCTGGATACGTGTTTCGTCGTTACTACGGCTCATCAGCGTGCCTGCCCATGGAGAGATTCGAAACCACGACCACAGAGTTTGCAGTCGGGAGCTTTATCTTTAAGCCACGGAAGTCTTGCCTGGAGTATAGGATATGTTATCGCTTAAAAGTGTTTTCGCTATTTGTTATTGTTTTTTTTAGCGATAATGACAGCTGAATGTTTGCTATCTTATGGTGATGCATTTACTAAATGCCTTCGAGAGAGTTATTTCACTTACATATCGTGACCCATACACTCTATAATGCAGCATATCCTATTGAAATAATATATATATAGTAAAGAACAAAGACCCAAACACAGCTATTTTATGCCTAATTTTCATAATTTTTAAACAGTGTACAATCATTTGTTTGGTTATTCATTTCTAATTTTATTGCACTATTTTCCTATATATATGGAATTGTTTCATCGATATTAATTTAAACTTATATAATAAAAAAAATATCAAAATATTTCTTAAAATGTTATGTTCATTAATATTAAAGAGAGGTAATTTAAATGGAAGCTATTAGTTTTTAAAATTGCAATAGACTTGTATGAAATACATATACTGGAAGTTATAATTTTAAAATTAATACTTAGAGCTAGATTATATGCTGCCGGTGGCATGTAGATTTTCTGTTTGTATGAAATTCTAGTAAGTAAAATTCAATATTGAAAAACGTGGAAACTATCGTGAACGGGTTATTGTGTTAAAGCGAGTCGTAAAATTTCGTTATGCATAAACAACTGCGTATTTTATTTGTGTCTGATGTTTTCAGACGACGTGTCGATACCCGTATTTTGTATCGGTTGACACCCATTTTGGTTCAAAATAATTTATATTCTAAAAAAATAAGAAAAATCCATTTTTTTTAAATAAGATAATGATAAAAGAGAATCTGCAATTACTGAAAGTTATACAGATGCAAAAAATTAAGGGAGAAATAGCAAAAAAAAAACAGAAAAAATTACGGAAGCAATTTTATTTTTATATTGTACTAGTTTTTACCCGTTCTTTAAACGGTGTTGGTAAAATACCTGGGTATGTAAATTTCAATATTTACCTAGATTCAACCGCTTTATAGCTAGTACGAATAAAGATATTTGTGAAGTTTGGTGGAGAAATACGTTACTAAGTATTTGTATGGGAAAGTAAGTAACTAAGATGAATGTACTGACGTATTGTTTTTATTGTATAACATTCTATTTAGTAAGATTTAATATCAACAGACGCGGGCAATATCACATTATCACATCATTGTATTACATCGAGTAGTCAGCTTTCGCGTATATTATTTATGTGTGATGTTTTCAGACGACGTGCCGATGAGCGTATTTAGTATCAGTTGCCACCCATTTTGGCCCAGAATAAATTTCTATTCCAAACAATAAAACAAATAGGAAAATGATTAAAATGAGATAATGTAAGTTAGTCGAACTTATTTTCTCTGGAAATTCGATCGCTCACCTCCAATAAACATCAGCGATTCCCTTTACCAAAATAAGATCTAGTAGCTTGAACAAGTTGTCGGAGTGTAAAAAGAACGCGACTAAGTAGTGTAAATAGGTTTTGAAACTAATATTCACCGACTTCAGATAGCGTTTTGAGAGCATATAACCATATTTTTGCAAAGGGATATAAATTGTGTTGTTTTTCTTGGGGGGGGGCGCAATAAAAAATCCAGTAACTCTACCACTAACCCTAAGTGTATGTGGAAACAGTCCCCCTCTCCAAAAAAATCACTTAACTCTATCAATAACCTTAAGTCCAGGTGGCAACCCAAAAAAAATATTAGAACGGTTACATACATACTTAGCCTTTTGGCTAGGTGCAAAATGTAGTATCAATTTTTGTATAATGTTGTGCATATAAATATTGCAAAGTATAGTACCTGTTCTGATACTACACTTCATCTTGTCTGTCCTCAGTCAGTCAAAGAGAAATCCTTCTAGACTAAGGCCTATTTTTAGAGATCTGGATGTTCTACACATTAAAACCGACTTTGTGTTTACTTCGGTGCAACGGAAAATTCGGCAAAGGAACATTCGAGAAAGAAAAATCCGGCAAAGGAAATTTTGTCAATTTTGTCACAGTAGCAAAAATTCTATAATTATGAAATAAATATCGATTGAAAATAGATTTTAGAACGGTTCTTGCGGGGGATATAGTTTAAATACGGGCTACCCTCTCTCAACCAAAAACAGAACACTGTTTGTATTATCTTTTTGGTACTAGTGCAGTTTACGGAGCGGGTTATTTTTTAGATATTATTTTCAAGTAAAATTACATTTTTACGATAGCTTTTGTTTATTAAATTGTTACTTGAAAGTAAAGAATCGTTAGCGAAGCCCCCTCCCAATGTTAAGAATGGCTTTTTAAATAAGGTTATTATTACAACGCGGTCTTTTAACTACCAAAGTACCATATTTTGCAATTATTATATGAATAAAAAAGTAGTAAATTAAAATCATATCACGAGATTCTATGTTAGATTTTAAAAGAAAACTGCTCTTAATAAAAGTTATACTGATGTGTTCAAGAATGAAGAAGTAGAAAAAGAAAGAGAAAAAAATGGAAGAATTTTTATTTTACTTTTATTGTTTACTAGTTTATACCGGTTCTTTCAGCGGTGTTGTTACAGTACCTGCGTATGTCAATTCCCATCTTTACTTATATTTTATGTTTATATTTTCATGAGAGAATAAGTAACTACAATGATTGTATTTACGTCTTGCTTTTATTGGCAAAAACATTAGGAATCATTTTTTTAAATAAAAATAATGTTATTGAACGGATGTCGAATAACCTTCATGTCTACTTTTTTAAATTAAACAAAAATGTAACTTAGTTTAAGAAAATATCTGCCTCTTCTTTGTATATCTTTAAAGCATGTGGTCATACGACTGTTTCCCGCCTTTTTACGCAGTTCTTTTTATTATTGTTGTACACTGCAAAATATTCCAAGCTGCACCAGTTGATCAGTAGGGGACTGAGAAGACAGTATGACAGCGTATGATCTTCCTCTCATGATTCGCAGATGGTTGGGTCAGTTTTGTTGCCCCATCTAATAATAGCAATTTTTGATCGCCCCATTCCCGTTCTCAGACGGTTTAATTTTTTCCACTAGATTCAGAGTGCTTCTCAACTTGAAAGGATGACCTCAGAAAGGGGAGATTCACATGTCAGTAGAAGGATGGCATTCTTTAATCGTCTGGTCACCATGTGTCATCTGGTCTCTTCCTGAGATGCTGTTAGGAGTCCGACATGGCTGAGAAAGCATCTTCTTGCCTTCAGTAATTGGACTGTTGGTTTACGTCAATGAAGGAGATGCCTTTCATCACTGCTAGCCTTTCTGATCTCGACTCGGCTTGCAACTTCCTGTCTCAAATCTACAAGTAATGAGTCGGTGAGGAGATGCAAGTTGTTCAGGTTAGTAGGGTTCAGGCAGCCAGTGATCAAGCGGCAGGTATTGTTCAACGCTGAGTCTAATTTTTTGGAAGCGTTGATCTCTCCGAAACAGGACAAGCATACTCCACAGAGCCATATCACAGGGGCAAGGCAGTACATATTAGCGAGGTAAAATATTCATGTAATATTCTTATGTTATTTTGTTATGGTAATTTATTAACATTTCTAAAACACGTATTCAGTTAAAACATCCTTTAGACTAATGTAAGGTTTTAACTCGAATGTTAACGTGAACACAACTGCCTTAATAATGTAAAATCTGCCTATTCCTATTTCTCAACTAATCATGTGTTTATATTTGTGTACGAACCAACAAACTTCACAAATAACCTAAGTTTTTAATAGTACAGGGTGTTTCAAAAGTCTTGGGAACATTACAAATGCGTATATCTCATGAACTATTCCAGGTAGAAAAATGAAACTGGTGCCATTTTAAAGCTTGCTTAATCAAGTTTTTGGTTATACTAATGATTTTCGTGTTATTATTCCAGGTGCAGTAATGGCGTTCTCTAAACAAGACAAGCCATTTTGCGTCCTCCAATTTGCAAAGACTGAATCGTGGACATGTGTTCAGCGTGCATTTCGCAGGAAATTTAAAAAGAAGCCCCTGAAAGGAAATCCATTGTCAGATGGCATGCTAAATTTGTGAAAGATGGGTGTTTGTGCCCAAGTAAGCGAACAGGTCGCCCTTCAACTTCAGAAGATGCAGTTGAGCAAGTTCGGACAGCCTTTCAGCGGAGTCCCCGTAAATCAGTGAGAAGAGCCAGAAGGGAACTTCAGCTTGCTCCAGCAACTGTCTGGCGTGTCTTAAGGAAACGACTGCAAATGGTACCTTACAAGCTCAAGTTGGTCCAAAAGTTGAAGGACACTGATAAGCCACTTCGCCGTGACTTTTGCATTGCAATGCAAGAGAAGTTGGAAGATAACGGCTTTGATGACCGGCTTGTTTTTAGCGATGAGGCGACCTTCCATCTGAATGGCAAAGTTAACAAGCATAACACTCGCATATGGGGTACTGAGAATCCTCATGAACTTCTTGAGCACGAGTGAGATTCACCAAAAGTGAACGTGTTTTGTGCAATTTCCAAGAAAGGTGTCTATGGACCGTTCTTCTTTGAAGAGGCAACTATCACTGGTGAATCCTATCTCAACATGCTGGAAGACTGGTTAATGGCTCAGTTGGAACAAGCAGAATCTGATGACTTCATTTTTCAACAAGATGGTGCACCACCACACTGAAGTCTTAGAGTAAGGCAGTTTCTTAACACAAGGCTGCCTGGTAGATGGATTGGGAGATCTGGGCGAGGTGATGACGTTCTCATGCCCTGGCCTCCTAGGTCTCCAGATCTTACCCCGTGTGACTTTTTCCTTTGGGGCTTTGTCAAGCAACAAGTCTATGTGCCGCCCCTTCCAAGAGATATTGACGAACTAAAGGCTCGAGTAACGGCAGTTGTGGGAACCATTGACGTCAAGATGCTGGAACGCGTTTGGCAGGAAATGGACTATCGACTAGATGTCTGCCGTGTGACGAATGGTGCTCATATTGAGCAACTTTGAAGATTCCCAACAAAACTTGAAACTTTAACCTTTCCAACGGTGCCAATTTCATTTTTCAACTCCTAATAGTTTTTGAGTTATTAAAAATCGTTATGTTCCCAAGACTTTTGAAACACCCTGTATATAAAAATATTAATTCTGAAATGAGGTTCTACTCGTTTGCTCTTCTTTTTCTGTTTTTAACGAAATGCCCATGGAGGCATACATTAATTTCGAATGACTGTAGTCACCTGTGGTTTATTTTTATTAGGGTTAGCGTCGTGGTTATAGTTGGTATCGTGTGGTCTATCTATAACCATGGAAAAAGAGTTAGTAACGTTTTAAAATATAAAGGTCAATTCTTCACCATGTGTATTTATAAAATAAACTCCAAGACTTTCGGTAAGTTGTAATGCATGATGCATGATGCATGATGCATCTACCTCCCACAGTAGTAAGATGTGACACAAGGTCGGAAAGTGGGAGTTGATAAGTCAGCACCCTAAAGGAAGAGTAATTGTGAATTACATCCTATTTTGCACGCCACTTAATCTTGAGCTATTGCAATTCATGAGTCTTATTACACGGGTGCATATTAAGGTACATATTCAAAATATACTGCAATCGATGACGAATGTATACAATCGCATCCTTGGGGATACTCTTTTGTACAGTTCCTCCTCTTGCTTTTGTTAATTTGATTGGGAAAAATACATTAGCCATTGTAATGTAATAATGTATTCAATTAATTGATCAGGAGTTGGTATTTAATCAATGTGTTATATATTGAATGTCGTTTATGTCAAATAGTTTCAAACAATGGTTATTTTCCATGTTGATATACTTAGAATCGTTAAATAACAACCTGTTTGACAGGGTTAAAAAGTCAAATTAACAAAACGTGGGAAGAGAAAAAAGGAGCAAGCTGATGAAGAACCACGTAATCATGAAAGGCGCGGCAGAAGTACTACGACAAAGAAGCTAACTGTGAAAACGTATTAAAATGATCTCTTAGATAAGAATAAGTAAAAGTATCTCTTATCTATCACCTCAATGTTCCCTCAATGTTAGCTTTCAGCAACCATTTATATTTTTATCACGTGCTTTTGTTGACCCTTCTTTTTTTAGACTATTCACTTAAGAGTAGAGAATAAAAATAACACCAGCGTACTGGAACAATACCTATTAACCTGATCACGTTCTTTGAAAATTCTTCCCTCCTCCAATCTAATACGGGGTGGACTAGTTTTAAAGGCGTGTAGACCATCTAGAGCTGAGTATTGATTTACTCCTTACAGGAGTTAGGCACAAGGCCAGTTTTTATCTTACTCCCACAAGTAAGATGTGACCCAAGGTCGGTCGGGAAAGTGGGGTTTAAAAATTGGCTGGGCAACCCCGTCGGCATTCCCCGGTAAGGGCGCCTCAGGCAGTAAGCAATAAACTTACTCCTCCCCAAAAAGGGGAGGCAAAGCCTAGGAGGGTGGATATCCTAGAACTGCACAGGACAGACCCATAGACCGGCGTAAATCAAGCCCCGAAGGCCAAGACAATACCAGTTTATGGGGTGTAGTATCCATCGGAACAGATAATACACTTTGATCTTAGCCAAAAGGCCAAGAGCACCAACGAGAATAGCGGTGAATAGAAGCGTAACATAGAAGAATGGAGTTGAATTTAAGGGGAAAAACTATGTAGTTCCATTTTGGGCACTGGCATACATTTGTTGTTTTTAACTGATAGGTAACCACTTATCAAGGCCTGGAGGCTACTCGAGGATAAGGGTTAAAACAGATCGTAAATTGGGCGATGATCGCCGCTACGAGCAGACCGGAAACAATGTGTGAAAATGGCAGAAGATTACATAAGAGGAATTGATTATCCAAGAGGACAACTCAACAACAATTTGTTTACGTTAGACTTGAAGACGATCATGATGTTGTTGGTTAGAGAGCAGACTTGTGGTATCTTGTGCCACATATGGGATTATCTAGAAAAGAAACTTTGTTCATGGAAGTTCTGTTTTATTTTTGGTAATCTCCATCTTAGAACGTATATGGCTCAACAATTCAATTACTTTTTTTTATTTTCGTATATGCAATTGTGGCTCATCTTCCGTCTGTTGCCGCGATTTCTCCATTTCAACATGGTTTCATTCCGAAACGTTTGTGTCTCACAAATTTTCTTGTGATGGAATGGGTCACGAACATAATGGATGCTGGATATACTACTGACATTGTCGAGTCATTTAACTTTGTCAATCACCGCTTACGTCTATATAAACTCAACATTTATGGCCTCCATTAATCGATTGTAAAATGGATGAGATTATTTCTGGGTGTTTGTACATACAAGGCTCAGATAAATCGAAGTCTGTTGTGTACGATGTGTGCATGCAGTGGTGTGCCCCAATGCGTCGTGCTGAGTCCCATTCAGTTTCTACTCAATATCAACGACACGTCGAGAGTGATTTGGTGAAAACATGATCTAATTGAAGTCAAATCTGTAACTCGTAGAAGCGATATAAACAATCTTAATTCTACCCTTCGACGTGGTTGAAAATTGCCAATTGAAATAGACTCTTACCCCAATGTTTAGAAATACTGCAATATTCTAGTTGGTTCTCCATCCAACACATCACTTACTTTCTGCGCTTAATCTGCTCAAAAAGTTGAACGAGTTCTAGCAATTAACTTAACTCTAAATTTACCATATCACATTTAAAATAAATGCCATGGCAGACATATAAAGGCAGGATGTATCTACATAGATATTAATCTTCAAATATATTTGATGTTTGACTAGTCTCGAGTTTTATTGGAACCTAATATTCTTTTACAATACAATATGGATTTTTTAAGCAACTCCTTATCTCTCGGGGCATTAGTATTTACAAAGATTTTCTGTTCATATACATGTAAAAAAATCAAATTTTCTTTTGGATTTTGCATGACTCAAAATTGTTCTGTGAACTTTTTAAATAATTATTTCCCAATAATGAGTAATTTACTGGTTTTTCTCCATCTAAGGAAAAGATTTATTTATTTAAAAATCCATGGGTTAAAGGACTTTTTAACAAATTACCCTACTGTTTAAATACGTTATTATAATAAACTTGTGAAGTATATAACTTTACTTTTCTTTTATTCTTTTATTTTTTTCATAACTTTTCTTCTCAAACGTCCAAAACCACGAGCAAATCGGTTGATCAACACATTTTTCTTACATTTGCTCACGACTATCACACATTTACAACACATAGTTTGTTTCCAACCCCCCTGATTTTTCTTTCCTCACTGTATACAATGTTGAGTCTTGTTTTTACTAAAACCAATCACCAAATGTATATAGTCGGATTTCTTCGACCGAAATATGTTAGTCCAACTTTAATGATGCGTTGGTGTCTTTATTATAACTGTATGTTACTCTGTTTGCCCACTTTTCCTTAACCATTTTCACACACACACAGACACACACACACACACACACACACACACACACACACACATATATATATATATATATATATATATATATATATATTACAAACTCAGATTTGGTATATGTCTGTCTGAAGCGATAACTATATTATTGTTTCTATTAATTGTACTATTGTATTCGCTTTCTAATGCTTAATTCAGTGTACTATACTATTTCAGACTAATCTACTATCTTCTTTCAGTGCTCTAATCTTGGAGATATCATAATGCTACCCTACCAGGCATTAACTCTTCCTACTTTGGGGGTAGTATATGTTCTGTTGTCATGCCATCATTCTCCTAGGCATTACTTCGTTCATTGGCTTAGAAGGGTGTAGCGGATATCCACAAATATGATCACAATCGGGCGTTCATTATATTTAGCAGCAAAAGTAATATATATATATATATATATATATATATATATATATATATATATATATATATATATATAAAAAAAAACAGTTTGTAGCAAATATGCAGCTTTTTTTCTTAATTTGTGTCCATGTAAGAATCTCACTCTTAGATTACGTCGTGAGTGGGGGTCACTCTGTTAGACGTGCCGCATTTCTATTTCAATGTTAGAGCAAGAACTGAAGCGTTTGGCGTTTTTGTTTTGTTTTGTTTTGTTCTTTGGTCGCGTGCACTAGATTCCTATTGTTGTTTTTTTGTGTGGCGTTTATTTGGTTACCCCACCCAAATTCCAGAACGCGTCACCTCCACGACATGAAAGTCTTCTCCCTTCTTTCCCCCCACCGTTGGCAGACATTTTTTGTTTGTTTTGTTTTCATGGAAATTGTTTGGATTTAGGTGGGGTGAGAGAGGCGAGACATGTCCCAACTGACATTCCTTCGTAAGGTTATGTTGTAATTCCATGGCCAAAATCAAACGACCAACGCAAAAGTATAAACAAAAATGAAAAGAAAAAGGTCCCGTTGTTTCTCTTTCACAACCGATATACACCAACGCAATCGAAAGAGAGGGAATGCAGACGGGGAGGGAAAGAAAATAAGAAAGATAGAGATATAGAAAGAAAAAGTAAATAGTAATAAATAGGGGATAATTATTAAGAAGAAAGAGGAAGAATGGGTAGCGATAGTAAAAAAAGGAGAGAAATATTGATGAAGGATAGGAGGGAGGATAAGGTGGAAGGGGGAATGAGGTGGAAGGGGGAAGAGATGGGAATAAGGTGGAAGAGAGATGGGGGTGACTACGATGGTAATAGAGAAAGAAACACATCAATGCAAGGAAAAAGAAAGAAAGAGAGAGAGGAGAGAGATAGATAAGTACAGAGAGAAAAGAAAGTCTTGGGAAATGGCAATGAATTGAGAGAAATGAAAATAAAGAGTGGAAAGTAAAGTAAAGACGATAGATAGTAAAAAGGGGAGAAAACGTGGACGATACTAAACATAGAGATATATTTATGAAGAAGGGGGGGAAAGCGTGCGAGACTGATTAAGATATTTGTGCTTACTGGATTCACTCCTAAACTGATTGAAATATTAAAAGAGATAGAGACACAGAAA
>OY744516.1:55266691-55316691 GCA_963556195.1 Sepiola atlantica
TATAACATTGTAATAAATTATAGTTTTATTATTATTTTCGTTTTATAACATTTTAAATTATAAATAAAATCACTGTCGATTTCACAAACTATGTTTTATTACAATGTTTTGGACAAAATGTTACTTTATTGAAAATTAACTTTTTCGTTCAGAAAGTATATTTTATTGAATAAATTTATTAAAATGTTGTAATCTATTGGACGTTATTAATACGGAATTCAGGGGCTTGTAATTCGTAATATATGAGAACTATATTTAAAATAACAAAAATATTAACATCTGCGATGCTTAATTGTCATAGAAATACATTTATGCGCTTTGTATAACTTTGGCAATGGTGTATTTGTTAAAATAAATCAAGAAACATCATTTATTTTGCTTGGAAATGAGAGCAACTCATATTATTCAGCTAAAACTAATTATAATGAAATGTTTATATGAAGAATAAAACTCCCTGAAAAGGGGGTTTGTCGACTTGTGTTTCGTCGCACACCAAGCTAGTCGGTGTCTATTATTATCATTGTTCTAACAAAGTCACACAACTTCGTAGATGTGTTTTAAAAAGATTATTGAACAAACAGACATAGAAATGTTATTGTTGGTTTACTGGGGAATCCTATTCTTGCTATGTTCGTTACTGGTGTTAATTGCCGCCTCCCTTTAGTATTTTTGCGTGACGCACTATTCCTCCTAACCGCCTTCGTCGAGGGTCAGGAACAGGAATGCTGAATCAAGGCGAACGGAAGTGACATCACTTCCGATTTTTCATTGCTACTGCCACCGTTTCTGGAGCGTCGTCTCGAATGCGACCACCCCGCTATTATTTTACAAGATCACTGGAAACTTAGGCGTTTTAATGATATACTTTAAGATTTTGAAAAGTCGAAATAGCTCTATGGCCAAATGTGACCTCCCTTGATTACCGTTCGTCGCGTTCATCAATGATAGGATAAATAATATACGCAGACTTTAGCAAATGTATAAATTAGCCAACTATATATAACTGATACTAGTATTTTCATTCGATGTAGACCAGGTTGTCATAACAATAAACTCAAACATTAAATATAATCCGGAAACAATGAACTTATTAAAAGAATGAATATTAAAACAGACAAATTATGTTTTAAAGAAAAATGTTCATGTTTTCAAAATTAAAAAAATTATGACAACACCATTTTATTATTAAGTATTAATCAACTGTTTGCCGTCTAGCTAACGCTAATTACACGAAATAATATATTTGCATCAAGATTTCTAATAAAGTAATGAGTTAATTTTATTCAGTGATTGTTACTTAATAAGGACTGAAAATCTCATTGAAATTGGTTAATTTCCTGAATTTTGGTGAGTTTTTAAGTGAATGGATGGGTCAAAATGCCTATAGTCTGACTGTTTGACGGATCTCGTTTGTAACTATATAGCATGACGTCATTTTCCAGTTAACAGGCATTAGTTTATTATTACGACGGCCACGGTTCGACACCCTATTGGTGATCGTCATTAAGATGTTTCTGTCATAGACGCCACGCTAGGCACAGCGGGTTGGCGACGCTACTTGCCCATAGCTAGGTGTCAACATAAGCGCCTGGTATTCCTAAATAGTCACCAATCTAGTACTGACCAGGCTTCATTTTACTAATATATATATATATATATATATATATATATATATATATATATATATATATATATATATATATATATATTATATATATATATATATATATATAATAACATTTATATGTAAGCAATGCGAGATTAATTCATATATATATATTTTTTACATTAATCTTATATTTCGGAATAAATTCCATCTTCAGAGGTGACAAGTTATTGAGTCATTTTTTTTATCAAAAACAAGAATAACCAAACTTATTTCTTTGTTACTTGATAAAACGTCTCTCCGTCTGGTGGTGTTGGCGGCCATGATTCAAATTCCGGTGTCGAACGAAGAGCCTGGCTCGCTCCTGTAGGTTAAATAATATTGGTTGGTCGTCCATTTAAAGCATTGTTGGATATGTTACTAAAATTGATATGTAAGCCATTAACAATGCGAGATTAATTTATATATATATATATATTTTTTACATTAACCTTATATTTCGGAATAAATTCCATCTTTAGAAGTGACCAGTTATTAAGTCATTTTTTTATCAAAATCAAGAATAACCAAACTTATTTCTTTGTTTCTTGTTACTGATGGTGTTCGCGGCCATGATTCAAATTCCGGTGTCGAACGAAGAGTCTGGCTCGCTCCTGTAGGTTAAGTACTATTGGTTAGTCGTCCAGATTAAGATTAATGTAAAAAAAAATAATTGCTTACATATCAATTTTATTAACATATCCAACAATGCTTTAAATGGACGACCAACCAATATTACTTAAACTACAGGAGTGAGCAAGGCTCTTCGTTCGACACCGGAATTTGAATCATGGCCGCCAACACCACCAGTGCGGAGAAACGTTTTATCAAGTAACAAAGAAATAAGTTTGGTTATTCTTGTTTTTGATTAAAAAAAAAATAATAACTCAATAACTGGTCACCTCTGAAGATGGAATTTTTCCGAAATATAAGATTAATGTAAAATATATATATATATATATATATATATATATATAGCCATGAATATTATAACTGTCCTGTTTTTAAATCTCCGAAACAGTTACATGGTAAACAGCTGATGATCCCCGTGTTAATATAAGACGCTTAAGGTCTCCTGTTTTTGTTTCACTCTTAGATAATTAATCCCCCCCCTTTTTTTTTTCTTTTTTTTTTTTTTTACTTATATTTTTTCATTTATTGATTTTCCAACGGATGTTAAGTAAGTTTGTCTGGGAATTTAAACTGTATTTTACATTTTTTTTCCAATGGCTCAAAGCTTCTTTAGAAATATATATATATATATATATATATATATATATATATATATATATATATATATATATATATTAAATTAATCTTGCATTGTTAATGGCTTACATATCAATTTTATAAACATATCCAACAATGATTTAAATGGACGACCAACCAATATTACTTATATATATATATACTACAACTCTCCCTTGACGTCTAACTTACCATTTATCCGATACCAGCGCCAGCCAATGTCACATTACTGCACATAACAAAAGACCACAGTCGGCCGATATACGGAAAATATTAACATCTAACACCAAAATAATACACAAAAATAACTGCATAAACAGACTTGAAATACTAGAAGCAATGTTCATTAAAACTAAACAGCCTACTATTAACAAAATGACTTTCAATACAGGTACTAACATATTATAAATATTCTATAATTAAACGAAAATAAAGTAATAAAAATAAATAAATAAATAAATGGTCATAATAGTAATACATAAATAAATAATAATAAATAAATAAATAATAGTAAAAATAAGAATTAATAAAATAAATAAATAAACATATAACCAAATACACAAACGATAGAATAAAATGAACTCAACCACACATCCTCTCTGTTCTTTCATTCGCCCTTAACGATACCTAAAAACATTAACTCAAGTCTTCTTATTTAAAAAAAATCTAATCCTGAAGACGACTAAGAAAGTCGAAAGCGCTCGAAAAAAAAAATGGCCGAATTAAGAATAATCGGGGAAATACTCAATGGATTACCACTTGAAACCAGAAGGATAGCTCGACGGTTTGAGAACCTCACGAAGAAGATTTACAAACGAGACATATTTATCCATATGTACGCACGTTTAAAACATCATGTTATTATCCCTAATACATCAAGGTAAAACTTCATGAGCGCTAATGTATAATCCATTTTCTTATTGTGTGATTTTCTATTAGTATTCCAATTAAATAGGCTAGATTTACCGTTCGTTACTGACTACTTAAGCAAAGAATCAAGAAAATAATCATCGTGATATATATATATATATATATATATATATATATATATATATATATATATATATATATATATATATATATATAACAGAATGGAAAAAAATGTACCGACGTAATGGAAATTGAAAAAAGAGAAAAAAGAGAAACAATGTGAGATTAACATTGGGGCCTAATATTTATTTCTTCAGACAACTATCCTAAGTGAGTCTTATAATAAAGACGAAACGTTGATGAATGCATAAATAATATTTATTGGTTTTCTTTTTTTAATTGATATATATATATATATATATATATATATATATATATATATATATATATATATATATATTAGTCCGCTATGAAAATATATTCATGGCAATTATGCTACGCTGAAGCCTCTGTGTAGCTTAATTGCCATAAATATATTTTCATAGCTTACTACCTAGCTCTACTTGCGTATCGAGCACTGTTGAAGTAATGAATAAATGAAATATTATTTATATATATATATATATATATATATATTATTTCATGTATCCACATAAAATGTTATAATGAGATACAATCTTTTATGTGTCGATTTTCAGTATTTCCTTCAGCATTACTCAATACGTGAGAAAGCTTAGTACTATGAATAAATGCGGATTTTTAATTTATTTATTACGACTATATTCATATCAAAACACGTGTAGCTTCTTTAATTCAATTTTACATTTATGTATTTTTAAACACTATATATACTTAACAGAAAATGCCAAAAAACACTGACCAAGACGCTTTATAAACACTCTCAAATAAATTAATATTCTGCATAATTCATTTCCATTTTTGTACTCCACTTTTCTTACATAAATCGAATTCTTTTCTTCATATTAATATTAATATTATTAGCAGTATTATTAAACAACGATTTAATGAACAACGTTTAACATTCAAGATGATTATTTTGAAATTCGAAAGGTAAATTTTTTTGTTGTTGTTGTTTACGATGACAACGATGCTGCTGCTTCGCTTTCATGCCTTTTCATCCCATCTCTCTCGCGCGCGCCTCGTCAAAATCAAATTTTCTTTTTCATTGTTTTTAAAGAGTTTAGCACCATTGCCGAAGCGAATTGAATTACCTTTTCTTATCCATTCATTTCTTTTTTAAAAGATTACTAAATTCGTAGGGAAATTACAAAAATATTTATATTTATCTATTTCATGAACAGATGAGAAAGTTTTTGTCTCGTGTTTACAAGATACTTATGAATGAAATTCATTAAAATTAGGTATGAAGCCCTAATCGTTTTTTGGGGGAAGGTAGAGGCGATGTTCATACAATTTTGACAGCAAATCTTTATTTGTGGAGTTGATAGTCATACCTTTTGTACGAAATACCTTGGACTTACTCTACGCTATACACTCTAACAAAAATACCGCATCCACTCTATGGCTTAATGCTTACCTACTTTGCGAAGTGATAGCAAGCTGGAACCATTTTTCTGCTATTGTTGGAAATAAATTCTGTGCGTTGTTCTTTTAGGGGGATATGGGATTCACTTTTTGAGATATTACGTGTGGTTGTACGAACTTGTCAGTCGGATTTAGGGTTAGTGTCTAAAAGTATATCAGTAAACTGCCCTAATAAGTTTGAATTAGCCTAAAAAGTATAATCTAATTTTTTGTAAGTAGGTAGATAGTTTAGCTGAAGGTGTTAAGCTCTAAATTTACGAACGTTTCTTGTTAATTTTTAAATTATGAAAAAAAATTAGATTCCTATTTTATAAAAATCCTCATTAAGTTTATTTTTATTTTTCTGTATTTAATAATCAAAGCGAAAAACACAAATAAACTATTTTTAATTACTAAGGAATATATAACTCGTTTATTTTACCAATAGACGTTTCGCTTTTGTCGATTGTTTGAATAATCAGCAGAATAAAAGGGCGCAAAAAACACATAGTCTACTAAAAACTGTTACCAAAGGCAGTAAAACTTACTTTTCTTCCTTCCCGACTGTTTGAGTTTTAAAGTATTTTAAAGCGTTCTTTTATTTCAATCAAAAGTTTAGTCAAATATATTACGTTAAACTTAAAAATAAAGATGGCTGACAGTCGGTCGCCGACCGTCTACGAAGTCTGATTGTTTTGTATTTTTCTCCGTTCATTTAGGTAGAAAGTAAATGTTGAAGCGTTTGGGACAGTTATTTACTGACTATTTGGGATGTTCGCTTACGCAATGTTGAAAATGGAACTGTTACACGAACGGATTTAGACGCATTATAAACATGCTATAAAAACGATTTGAAATACTTTAAAACACACAAAAATATTAAACGGGTAGATAGAAAAGTACCATTGTTGGGTGTTGGTAACAGTTATTTATTGATTATTAGTTTTCTTCGCCCCTTTTTTGTGTTGTTATTATTGACAATCGCCCTGATTTTTCGTTTATTCTTTTCATTATCGAAAATTCATTTTTATGCTAAAACAAAATAAAATCTTAACCTAAGAATATATCAAATAACACAGAGACAATAATGTTTTTGTTATTTTCCTTCAAATTACCAAACAACATGAAAATAAAACGATTTCTTTGTGTTTTCTATATATAACGCTATAGCTAAATTAATAGCTGCCCGGAGGGCTGGTAGTTTTTGCCAGTATATATATATATATATATATATATATATATATATATATATATATATATATATATATATATATATATATATATATATATATGTGTGTGTGTGTGTGTGTAAGGAAAAGCTTAAGTTAAAGAAAAGAGACAATATTTATATATATATATATATATATATATGCACATATATATATGCATATATATATATATATATGCATATATATATATATATATATATATATGCATATATATATATATATATATGCATATATATATATATGCATATATATATATATATATATATATATGCATATATATATATATGCATATATATATATATAAATATATATATATATATAAATATATATATATATGCATATATATATATATATATGCATATATATATATATGCATATATATATATATAAATATATATATATATAAATATATATATATATATATATATATATATATATATATATATATATGCATATATATATATATATATATATATATATATATATATATATATATATATATATATATATATATATATATATATGCATATATATATATATATATATATATATATATATATATATATATATATATGCATATATATATATATATATATATATATATGTATATATATATATATATATTCGCAGATCATATGCTTTCGGTTTTATAGTACGTTATCCCCTGTGAATATCTAACTCGTTTTCGTAATTTTACTTAAACATTTCTTTTAATATATGTACACTGCGTTCCAGAATTATATGCAAATCCATTTTTTCTACCTCCGATAGTTTTTAATAAAAATTAGTGAAACTTGGAGCGTTATATGACAACACTAACACATGCGCAGATCTAAAATTGTAAGTTAATCTGCGCAATAGTAAAAAAGCGGCAGCCATTTTGGTGACTTGCAGCCTGTTTCAGCGTACCAACCTTATATGCAATATTGGACGTAAAGGTGCTTTGAGTAAAGCTGAGAAGTCTAAAATTCTCCAAAGGATTCATAAAAAGATATCTACCTTAGAAATAGCCAAAGAATTTGACCTTGGCTCATTGCACAATTAAACAATATTTTACTAACGCTGAACTTTGCAACGGACGTTCTGACAAAGAGAACATTCGTAAAAAAGCACGTGTGTCGCATCGAGCTATGAATAGGATTAAGAGAGAAGTTTGTCGTAATCCTTTTGAACTAGCATAAAAGTTTTTGAAAACGCTGGCGTTTCTGATGTGCCAAAATCAACTCGATGCCGTATCCTGAGAACGGTTGCAAAATGTAGAATGGCGAAAGGTTCGCCCTCTATTAAAGGATAGACACAATAAACAGAGGATGGAGTGGGAAAGAAATAACATCAAGGAAGATTTTCCAACTGTTTTGTTCACCTATGAGTGTCGAGCGACCCTTGATAGACCCGAGGTGTGGATGAGAGTATGGTACCGTAATAAGCGTCCACGTCACCACTGGATCAGGCGTCAACAAGGTGGTGGTGTGATGTTTTAGGCTGCAATCATTGGTAATGAGCTGGTAGGACTATTCAGATTCTCAGATGGAATGAAAATGATTGCCAATTAAGAAACACCTCGTACTCAAACACAAGCAAGAAGAATTTGTCATTCCGGAAAAAGGTGGTATTCACGCATGATAATGTAGCGTATCATGCTGTAAGGATAACCACTGAATATTTCTAGAGTGTTGTTTGCCAGACATGGGGGCTAATGCAATGTATAGCCTGTTTTCCAGATGCAAATCCCATCGAAAATCTGTTGAGCATCTTGAAAAGTAAAATGTACTCCGTAGGAAGGCAGTACACCTCTAATGATGACCTTTGAAATACTGTTCTGACTGCTGCCAAAGAAATTTCTTCAAGTGAAATCGAAAATTAAGCATCTTCAAAAGACCAAATGTTTTTCTCTCTTGCTAATAGAAATGGCTATTATATACAATATTGACTAACCATAAAACCATTTAAAGATGTTTGCTCTGTATCATTGTCCTAAAATAATCACTGTTTTAATTTTACGTCACAACATCACCATATTTAAGACTTTAGCAATGATTTACATATAAATTTGGCACGCTAAAACAAGCTGCAAGTAACCAAAATGACTATCATTTGTGAACTATTGCGCAGATAAGCTTAGAATTTTAAATATGCGCAAGTGTAAGTGTGGCCAAATAGCGTGTACAGTTTCACTAATTTTTATTAAGAAAAATCAGAGTTAGAGCAAAGATTTAATTCTGGCACGCTGTGTATGTAAATATATGTATATATACATATATATATATATATATATATATATATATATATATATATACATACATATGTATATATATACAAATTAATATATATATGTATATTTATATATACATATGTATGTATATGTAAGTATACATACATATGTATATATATGTATATATATACACATATATGCATGTAAATATATATGTACATATATACAAGTATATATGTATGTATACATATATACATATGTATATATGCATATGCATATGTATATATATACATACATACATATGTATATATATATATAACACTATGTCTATATATACATTTATGTATATACACATAGGTGTGTATATATATATACATAGGTATGTATATTTACATAGGTATGTATATATACATAGGTAGGTATATATATATATATGTATATACATACATATATACACATTTATATATACATATGTATCTATATATACATATCTATGCACATATATATATACATACGTATCTACATGTATATGTATATATATATATATGTACGTATGTATGTATACATATACATATGTATGCATGCATGTATATATACATACGTATATATATATATATACATATGTATATATATAAATATATATTCGCACATCATATAACTTTTATACTATATTATCTCTTGCGAATAATTCAATCGTCTTTGTTTTATAACTTAAACTTTTCTTTAAATATATGTATATGAATAAATGTATATATAAATATATATATATATACATGTATATACATACATATGTATATATGTATGTATATTATATATGCATAATAATACATATGTATATGTATATATAAAGATGTATATATACATACAGATGTATGTACGTATACGTGTGTATGTGAATATATATACGTATGTATATATATATATATATATATATATATATATATAGTGTGTGTATACACATATGTTTATATACATATATACATATGTATATCTATATACATATATATATATATGTCATATATATATATACGTATGTATGTGCGTATATTTTTGTGTGTATATATATACATATATTTGAACTTTGGTTTTTTCGAAAACCAACTTATCCATCTGTATTTCTCCTCTGATGATAAGATTTCGATCTTTGAAAAGCCTTGGCTTAAGGAAAGAATAATAAACACTAGTTTATTACTGAATACACCTTGCATTAAACAATTGAAATTTGAAATAAATTTGGACAATCGTCACATATTTATCACTCTTTATTCTTCTATCTCTACATATATATATATATATATATATATATATATATATATATATATATATATATATATGCATTTATAGTATTTTGAGTGTCTGCTACATAGTTTGCTTCAGTTGATAATAAACGGTTTATCTAACCCATTTAATTTAAAAATCATAGAAAATCGCAAAATGGAAATAATAGACGTTTACACGATTCGAACCAATGTGCATGGATAGGGACAACCTGCCACATTAACAACAAGGATAGATCTGAATTGCTTAACACTCTACCACACCCGCCCACCTCGATTTTAACCAGACTGGATAGTGTGTCTTCCTTCCCAATCGAAACATAAAGCTGATATTGACACGTCGATACCAGCCACCAACACACTTCAGACATTCGTAATGAGTTAATTTACTACCTTTTCCGTTTTCCCTTTTTTCGTCCACATATCTCTTCTCTTCCCTCTCTCCTTTTTCTCTCTATCATCAACAGTTTATATATTTTTATAATTTCTTTTATTTGAGTTCACTTTATTTCATATTATATTTTAATTTTCAACGGTCTTGAATCTAACAACTTAACTTTTAAATTGTTAATTTTCGTTTATTTTATTTTCTCTCCCATTCGATTCTACCCAAATCTAATATGAGGCAAGGATCGGATTTTAATTCTGCCTAATAAGATCTCAGGTTCTAACAGCTGTTGATTGATAATATCGACATGTCAATGTCGCAGATTTTTTACATGTCTGTAAAAATAAAAATAATCATATATATTAAAGCTCTATTTGATATTGACCCCGGTAGAAATTCACTGGATTCCTATCCTGCGGATTACCTGGATTAATATATATATATATATATATATATATATATATATATATATATATATATATATATATATATATATATATATATATATATAGTCTTGGAAGTTTCTCAACCATTAAAACTATATAAGAAAAAACAACAAAAAAGCCTTAAGTCCCAAGTCGTTCAGTGGAAAATCACTCATGTAAGTCAATTTAACTTTTACAGTTATTATATTAGTTTGCTTCAAACATTATTTAAGGGATCATCAGCTGTTTCAGGAATTTATATATATATATATATATATATATATATATATATATATATATATATATATATATATACAGCTGTTTCGATGTCTCACAGACTTTCAATGTGGCTAGATGTGGGGAGTGTTGTTTAAGTTGAGTAGGCATTCTTATTTCGTCGAGGAAACCTCTGACCTGGATGTTTAATTCCATAACATAGAATAACTTAGAATCGTAAACTAGAATCGCCAATGCTAAAGAAAACACTGCTAAGAAAAGGAACATAAACATGAAAATAATGATCGGTCATAAACCTACATTCACCAACAATTACTCCTGAGCGAAGACAAGCGGAGAAAGCAGAGGGTGACATTTTTCTTACGTTTTGTGTCATCGCAAAGTGGATTTTATTACCCGCTAAAACTTGACAAAAGTCATCGACCGCCACCCATCACACACATCCTCCACCGACACACACTCACACGCTTCCGATCACGGCTATCCCATCTGCCTTTTGGTGACATTTAATTTACGTCGAGTTTAAATGAAATAAAATAAACGACCTTCAGTTCAAAGCCTGGTTTTATGATATTCACGCAGACACGGGATACGTTTTGTTTGGAAAGAAAATACACTGCAAAAGTTATGTAACGATTACTCGGGCGCATGTTGGCTAAGACAAATCCTTCTAGACTAAGTATTTTTTTTTTAATTCAGAGGTCCCTTTTATGTGGAGGTGGATATCGTCCACACATTAAAAATTGAGCGTGTGTCTTACTCTGCCTGCGTGGTGAGGCAAGAAAATAAGGACATAAGTTATTTGATATCTAAAATAGAGACAAAAAATAAACGAAAATGTTGAAGACAGAGCAGGTGTATTCATCTTGATCTTTCGTTCCAAGTGACTGCCCAGTGGAGTTAGGGAAGACAGCTAGACCTCGATAGTTACTGTTTAATCATATCTTATCATGACAATTTAAAATTAGGTGTTTCCACTAGGCTTCCAATCAAACTGACGACATTTTTCACTGACTTTTTCTTTGAGTCATGTGATGCCACGCCCATTTCTATCAATTTCCATAGTCGACTTGAGCTTACCTCGATGTAGCCAGGTGGACCTCGACTGAACTTCATTTCCTGTTGTTTTTTGTTTTTTTCAACTAAGTAAATTATACACCAGCGGGTCTACTCGCCAAATATTTATCATTCAACAGAGACAACGAGCGGGCGATCTATACCCATGAAGTGAACGCACACAAGCACGAGTGTACACTACTACATGCATGGATCGATAGATATAGAGATTTGATAGATTAAAGTTCGATAGATCTGATTACATGGTTGCTGCAACTTCTCCTAGTTATATCCCATAGCCTGATATATTCTTATTTAACCCTTTCCACTTTTTTCTTTTCATTTCACTTCAGTTCAAGTTATCAGAAATCAAGTGGCCCTTTCCTGGGGCTAACAATTGATCTCTGTATGAGATCTATAGAAAGTGTAATGTTCTGTTACAGTTCGCCTTCACCTCACACATATTGAGTTTGTAAAAAAATGAAGAACATTAATTTTCCTCTCCCCAATTCATCAGATAACTATGTTATATTATATATTTCTTGTGGTATCTTTGTCTTGCCTGATTGAAGGACAAACATTCATTTAGTGTGGTGGAGTATCCAGTAAACTGTTGTTATTTGAGATGACATCACTTGAAGTAAATCCACCATTCTTCGTATAAGCTGTGTCGAGATCATATTTGGGCTTCGAATACTGTGACTCGTGTCTTTCAATCGTAGGCGTGTCCCTTTTCTTCTTGAGATTCACAAGAATGTCTTTGCCCTTGGAGAGAAATCGACTCTGAAACTTGTTGGTCTTTCTCTCATCAAATCGTTCTTGGAGTTTATACATTAGATTCATTCTCTTTCTGCTTCTCGTAAAGTGTGTTCTGTTTATCGCTCCAAACACCTTTTCTCATGTATGGAGTACTGTTGTTATATTTGGTCTGGTGAATCTGTCTCATTTGAGGGTTCTTGATAAGATGCGGAAACGTATCTGTAATTTAACGCCACCCTTTCTTCTTCTTCGCACCCTCTCTTTCTCACAACCGCGATGTTGCTAGCCTCAGTCTTTTCTATAAGGACTATTATGGCATGTGTTCTTCGGAAGTGTGTAGGTTTTCTCCCGCTTCTTTTGTTCCAGCTCGTTTGACCCGTTGGTCTATTAGTCTCCATCAATTCGCTGTTTTGATACTTCGTTGTAGTACAGTTTCATATTCCAGTTCCAAGAACTGCAGGCTTGGGAAACTCTCTTCTTGCTGAATTTTTTCCTCCTACCTATAGCATTAGGTATCTCCTGTCTTTGCGATAAACATATTTCGTTATTGTAAGCTCCTTACATCAAGTGGAGTCATGCCTTGTCTTAAGCGATTTCCATAAAAAAGAAAATGTTTTTTTTATTATTTGGTGACGGTTAATTTGTAAGAGAATTAACCTCATGCCAGGTTGTCCTGTACAAATATACATTAAGCACCCGGCGTCAGTGTCCCGTGGGCATTTGAATTACAGTGAATGTGTTTTTATGTTTACGAATGGAAAACATATGACAATAGCTTGTAATCTTTGGCGATAACAAATCCTACAGACAATATATCGTAAGTAACGTTAGCTATAGATGGTTTCTAGGAGTTGGTACTTCGAACCCCCGGTCGAGGGTCGACATACTGTATGATTCGCTAGTTTCTACGTGCCATTCTCATGAGTCGAAAGAAGGTTTTAGGTTTGGAGCTATTATTACACAAGTTGTGACATACGTACAAAGTCAACTCAGACTGACACGTAAACTCCAATAACAACTCTCATCGTCTCTCAGATTACAGAAATAAATGCAGTTCAACTTGCTTGCTGTCTACAATTATCTGTTATTAGTCCTACCGTTTCTAGAGCAGCAATTACTTTCAATTAAGCCTACTGACACGTCCACTTTCATTTCTTGCAGTCTTCTACTGTGTGACATGTCTTTTTCTATCATACATTATCTATCTATGTATCTCTATGTATCTCTATGTGTCTCTATATCTCCATTTATATAAAGTACAGTATGTTTATGTGTTTATATACTTATATGCACATGATTCACTCCATCCTAAACTAATTAGCCGATCATTATGATATTTCGAACACAGGGCATTCTGGTCTATTATAAATTGCCTGTGTAACACCGTGCGCATGTTCTGGTTGGGGCGATTCAAGCAGTTAGCAATAAACTAACTTCTCCCCGAAGAGGGAATGCAAGGTCTGAGAGAGTAGACCTCCTAGGACTACCAAGGACAAATACCACAGCCCGACAGATAAAAAGGCCACCGAAATGTCTCAGTTTCTGTCCTACTGATTGTCGAAGACACATTCTCGACTGGTATGTTCTAGTCAAAAGTCTTTGTGCAACAGAAGCTGCTAAGATTCTGTCACAGCGATAGAGTGTATCTGTCCCATAAATAGAAATAACAGTGCACTAGCAAAAAACAATGTACGTGTTAGATGTTTACAATAAACAATTATAATAAACATTTCTTTCAATGGCATATAACTCAGGACGCAAGCGTTTTCGGTCCTATATAAATATATAGAACATCATCTCGACGTCATCCCATCGATTTTTTTTACCGATCTGTGTATATCTCTATTTATATAAAGTTAGGTAGGTGTATATGTTTATATATTTGTATGTACAGGATTCACTCTTAAACTAATTAAACGATAATTATGAATTTTTGAACAAGGATTCAATACATAAAGTTTAGTATCATTATATCCTTATGTTAAACTTCGTAAGAGGATATACAAGTGTTGTCAAACTCTTTTATTCGCAGAATTAATTTTACTCGTCCTAGGAATTGTATTCTTCTCATGTCTATTTTTATAAAGTTAGGTATGTTTATATATTTGCATGTACAGGATTCACTTCCTCCTAAACTAATTAGACATTCATTATAGTTTTTAGAACACAGTTGCTAGGCGTAAGCGTTCAAAATGTGAACTATATTTAGTTTATTTATTCTCATACAAAGAAAGTAAAAAGGGGGGGTGAGCTTTTCATGAAAAATCAGATACCTCCGATTTTTATGAAATGTTACCAATAAGTGTTAGACATGAATAATTAAATATTCTTCAAGTTTAACTTTCTTTGAAGTATTTTTAAACAAACAATACATTTAAAAAGAAAAAAAAACGCCGAATAAAAACAGCACAGGTGAACCATAACTGGGAGCTCAAAGAAAACGGACGCTCACTAATAATTGAATAGAAAATAGTTCGACAGTACATGTAGAAATTTAGACGACCCGTGTAGATTGGGTTCGAATGATAAATGTTAAATCCTAAACTTTAAAGATTCCCAAAACCTATTAAACTGTAGAAGTGAAAGAGCAAACAACTGCTTACACAGAATAAGATTTACTTCCAGTTAACAAAACATAACAAATTAATAGATAAAAAACAAATAAATAAAATACTAAACTAAACTGACACTTAAAAATAGAAATACAAGTAAGCACGTGTTAAAATAAAGTTACCTATTAATTCGACACAACAAAGAAACAGGGGTGAATCACCCCTATACAAAACTAAGCAATAGAATATAAAGTAAAATTAACCTTACCTTTGTTTGTGAGAAGAAGAACGATTTGCTACTAGAATCATAAACCATGGAATGAATAACAGATAATCTGATTGGTTTACTAGCTAGACTAAATACCACGTGTATATATATAAACAGTCGGCAACACTAACTCCATGCCACACTAACTCCATGCCTTTTAGCTTGACGATTCCATACGTTGATGAAACGCGGACCCTCTGTGTAGTTTAACTACCATGAATATATTTTCATAACTTACTATTATATATATATATATAGAGAGAGAGAGAGAGAGAGAGAGGGAGAGAGAGGGAGAGAGAGAGGCAAACGCTGTTTATATCGCCAGTAAAAACAATAAAAAATAGGTAACTGAATATATTTAAGCAATAAAATATGGTACATATTCTAGGCAATGCGTCGTGGTCTGAAGGTTAGACTTCAGATTACCGACAATGTAATCTAGAGTTCTATCCTTGTCCAGGTTAGCTATGCCAATGATGGCTGATATCCAGAAATACGTGTCCATGGTTTATTTTTTCTGTACGTTTAAATTAATAAAGGTATGCAGGTAATAGAAATAAAAACACGTCCTATTAAGTGCAACTTAATGCAATCTTCTGCATTATTATTTATCGCTGAAAAAAAAAAATAAAAACGCTGTTACTATCGCCAGTAAAAAAACAATAAATAATGCGTAACTTAATATTTAGTTAGGCAATAAAAAATCGTACATATTCCAGGGAATGTGTCGTGTTTAGAGGGTAAAAATTCAGACCACAGACATATAATTTAGGGTTCGATCCTTGTCCAGGTTAGCCATGCTGATGATAGCAAGACAGATCTGTGCATGGATTACTTTTATGTACGTACAAATTAATATATATATATATATATATATATATATATATATATATATATATATGATATTACTATTTCATGTATCCACATGAAGTTTTATAAGGATATATACTTTTTTATGTATCAATCTTCAGTATTTACTTCAACAGGTAGTAAGTTATGAAAATATATTCATGGCAATTAAGTTACACAAAGGTTCCCGCGTTTAATCCCCAAGCTAAATTGCATTTTAGCCTGAAGATTCCCCCCGGGGATAAACCGCGGGAGACTCTGTGTAGCTTAATTGCCATAAATATATTTTCATAACTTACTATATATATATATATATATATATATATATATATATAGAGAGAGAGAGAGAGAGAGAGAGAGAGAGATGATATTAAATCATATTTTTTAAATATTTTGCCTATGTACGACGTACTTTCGAGCTTACGTCGCGCATCAGCACAGGGAAATAACAAGCTCAGACGGTCACAGGGCGCGAACCTGGTTAACAGAGACACCTTAGCATCTGTAAGTGTTCAATTTAGGCCACGAGAGATTGTCACGTTATTACAGAAAAATCAACTAATATTTACACTGAACAATTCGAGTATAAATATCTAGGCATACAATAGAACTCAACGACAAAGTCGGCGTATTGCATTGGAACTTCGGTTAATGTCTATTTCTAATCTCTCCAATAGTGTTCTACTTTCAATTTTACTTGAAAGTAGCTTCTTATAATATTAATTTGTGTCCTAATATTCTTCATACGTACGACGTCGTTTTGAGCTTACTGCTCTCACTATGTCAGACGGTCAAAGCCAGTTCACAGAGACACATTGAATCTGTAAACGTCCACTTTGTCCTCGAGAGCATATATATTTTTATATATAAAACATATACACATACCTAACTTTATATATATATGCACTCGCTAAATGTTAAAAATTCTAAAAGGTAATGTACCTATGTTACTCACTGTGCTACCTATGGTATTTATTCCAAACGTCATAATGATCCGGTTATTAGTTTAAGAGGTTATTCCGTGCATATAAATATATAAATATATAAACATACCTAACTTAAAATAATTAGCCGATCATTATGTATTTTAGAACACAGATGCTAGGTATAAAGTTGGTGGTATTTATTTTAAATTCGTGTAATGCTAATGCGACTAAAAGTCGGTGAAAACCTCTTTTAAACTTTGTAGATAGGTATTATACATTAATTGATAAGTATTTTCCGAATTATAGTTTTTTGTTTTTAAAAGTGTTTTAGAGGAGCCTGATATGGGAACAAACTCCTATTTAAGAATTCAAATATATCAGATTTGCAGTGAATTTCCCTGAATTAAATATTTTTTTAGACCGCTTAAGTTTAAGCCTTACATATAATACATTTTCTATAATAACACACCATGTAATTGATTTTGATCAAAATTAGAATACAGATGTAAGACATGAAGTCTAGCATCATAATATTTTTATTTTAATCTTCTTAACAAGACATAAAATTACTGCAAAACAGTTCTGTTGGGGGAATTAATATTACCCGACCGTATTCTTCTAGTATGAATAAATCAATAATACAAAATACTATTTTAAAATAGTGTATATATAGTACAGACAAAAGATCAAGAGACTGTAATTTGAATACTGAAGATGCATAACTATTTTTAAACCGTTCATGATGGATTAATGTAATCTGTTGTTCATTAGTAATTTATTGTCATTTCTTCATATATATATATATATATATATATATATATATATAGTCTCGGAAGTTTTTTCAACCTTAAAATCTGGAGAAAAAAAAATTTCGTTGAAAGATTTTTGTCTAGTAAGTCAATCAATCTAC
Organism: Sepiola atlantica; assembly: GCA_963556195.1. Classification (NCBI taxonomy): domain Eukaryota; kingdom Metazoa; phylum Mollusca; class Cephalopoda; order Sepiida; family Sepiolidae; genus Sepiola; species Sepiola atlantica. Next base: position 55,285,088 of record OY744516.1, read on the forward strand.
TGCAATCACTATATTAGTTAACTTCCAAGAATTTACTTCAATATAAATATATTTTTATACATGTTTCTTTTTATATAAGGGATCGTCAGTTGTTTACCATGAAGACTGTTTCGGGATTTTAAAAACAAAACAGTATTTCTTCATCATGGCATCCCATCAGTGTTGATCAGACACCACCTCCTTATTTAATAATTATTTTTTAATTAAAAAGTTTACGAATATATATATATATATATATATATATATATATATATATATATATATGAGAGAGAGAGAGAGAGAGAGAGAGAGAGAGAGCGAGAGAGAGCGAGAGAGAATTAAATGTCCACACTCGAAGCGTTGATAGAAATGGCAATAATAAGGAGAATATATTGAAAAACCTTGACAACCAATTTTTTAAAAATTATTTATTTATTCTAAACACTTGAGCACTTTCGGTGAAATAAATCTTTGTCAAAAGTTTAAGCATATTTTTTATCACCAGAAGTACTCAAGTTTTTAGAATAAATAAATAAATTATTTATTTTAAAAACATTAAAAAAATGCGTTGTCAAGGTTTTTTAAAATGTTAACCTTATTATTGCCATTTCATCAACGCTTAAAGTGTGAACTTTTCATTCTACCCTATCCAAGTAGCCGCGTGGTAAACACACCGGCATATCAACATTACTCCTCGATTACATCAAGCCGAATTTCAACTTGACTGCGGTAAATATGTCTCAATCAAGAAGGATTAAACGAAAAGGAAGAGAAAAAATATGCTTATACTTTTGACATTTTTGTTTGTATAACACCGAAAGTACCCAAGTTTTTAAAATAAAATATTTCCCATAATATATATATATATATAAATATATATATATATATATATATATATATACATAAATATATATTAATATATATATATATATATATATATATATACATAAATATATATTAATATATATATATATATATATATATACATAAATATATATTAATATATATATATATATATATATAAATATATATTAATATATATATATATAGATATATAAATATATATATATACATATATATATATAAATATATATATATATATATATATATATAAGATAGAGGTAAAATGCCTTAAAAAAACATGTTTTAGGTGCAGATATTTTTATTAAATCAAAATAAAGATCAAAATATTTTTTTCTTCATCTTGACTATTTTTATCTAATATTTCGCTTGATAAAACAAGCCTCGACAGAGCTTAGACAAATAAAAGGTATACACTTTTTTTTTCGTAATACTCCTTCTTGGTCTTGTAGAAGTGTCTCGTCCGATGTTGTGTGGACTTAACGGTGCAAATGTCTGTTTTAAATAGAACTTAAATCGCGCATGCTCGCTGGTGGTTATAAATTTGGTAAAGTCCAAATTTTAAAGCATCTTTTTAACTTTAACATGAAGATAGAGGCAAAATGCCTTATATATATATATATATATATATGTATATATATATATATATATTATATGTGTTTATTTTAGCAGCATTTTTTATTTAAGCAAACATTGTTACAAATAACAGAATTCTACTGCTTAATTATATCTATCTATCTATCTATCTATCTATATATATATATATATATATATATATATATATATATATATATATATATATATATATATATATAATATTATGATAAATATTGTTTCAATTATCATCCACATAAACGTGTGCTTCATCCTTTTCCGGGAATCATCTGTGTGGAGGATGATTGTTCTATTTATCACACGATTCGAATGTCGGACTTCAGTTAGTATGTTCACTCTTGTCTGTACGAATAGATCAATGCGGCGTACCAAGATGAAAGGAAGAGAATTAAGGTCTATTGTTGTCGTTATAAGCGGATATACTATATATGAGTTCAAGAACGAAAAAAGCAAAACGAAAAAAGCAATTTGGATTTACCTGACTTCTAAAATCGTCCAAAACGTTTATTCATTTATATTGTTTTACGCACTTGTGTACTGATTATTTTAAATCGACTGATTACACACACACACACACACACGCACATATATATATATATATATATATATATATATATATATATATATATATATATATTTATTTATTTATACATTTTTCAACGGAAAATTACCACCCGGACAAACCACATATTTTTTTACGGAACTTTTCTTTCACTACATTTTGTAATAATCTTTTTCATATATATTTTTCAAATATTTGAACTTTTTTTTTTCGAAAGCCAACTTATCTATCTTTATTTCTCCTCAAATGATAAGATCTCGATCTTTGAAAAGCCTTGGCTTAAGGAAAGAATAATAAACACTAGTTTACTACTGAATACACCTTGCATTGAACAATTGAAATTTGAAATAAATTTGGACAATCGTCGCATGTTTATCACTCTTTTTTCTTCTATCTCTCTCTCTCTCTCTCTCTCTCTCTCTCTCTATATATATATATATATATATATATATATATATATATATATATATATATATATATATATATACATTTATATGATTGAGAGAGAGGCCGTGGGACTATAGAGATAGAAAGGCAAACGCCTATATATTTAATCATGTCAGTAGAGCCACAAGGAAGGATCACGCACAAAATAATCAAATAGAGTCTGATGCCATAACACGAAAATAAACACTCAAATATTCATTATCTTTTTTTATTTTCCTTTATTTCGAAATTCATTGTTTCGCAGATAATAATACAAACAATGCACATTTTAGCTGGGTTTGCCATATTCTTTGTTCCTTCTCAGCCTTTCGCTTTTTCATTCAACCGCATTCCGTACGCCTTCCTCTTTTTTATTCCTTTTCTTGCTGTATGGTAGTTGCCGCAACTAATGGCTCATATGCCGAAACGTCGACGTTCGCTGAAGAGGCTGAAGATGTAGCTAAGAATGGAGTAGCACGCACAACGCGATTGCTGTATCGATCGTTCACTTATTCCACTTTTTTTATTCTGTCTTTTTCAACATGGCGGCAAGTGGCAAATTGCGCTCCGTTGGCTTAGCAGGAAAGAAGTTAAAAAAAACGTGCGCGGGATGAAGGAAAGTATGGAGAACTCAGAATGCGGATCTCTCCAGATCGGGGTTGGGAATACCGGTATTTAATTTTTTTATATATATTTTGTTATTTCAGTTATGGAAGTTTGAGAGATAGTAATGGAATCAGTGGAATATTCGCGGTTGGATATGCGGGCAGAAAGCCGATGAATGTTCATTTTCAGAGATAGGAAATGGCTGCGCTTTCGATGCTCTAATACGGTAAGTGTTCTAGTTAAAAGGATTTCCTAGACGGATCCTGTTGGATTGTTGTTGACTCTTATTCAGAACATATTCTCTGTTTTTGAAAAAAATACAGAACTAAGAAATATTATTAAAGACAAGTCAGATCAGATGCAATTAAAATATTACGAACATACAATAAAAAGGTATATTTTAAGCAATGCCCAGATTATTAATATTTGATGTGTAAGGGTATATAAACTACACAGAAACATTCATGTTTCATTATCGAAGAAAGTCATCAGTTTCAATTTAGTCTACATATGTATTACCATTACTATTTAATAAACATTTCCTCTTATGATTAGCAATGGTAAAGTAAAAACTTTATATGTTTTCTTTAATGAGTTGTGAAACGCGCGTAAGATATAAACAAAATTGGCAAAGCTAAAAAACATAAATATAAATTTTGTTTGTAAGAAGAACAAAAAAGTACAGGTATTAGTTGAAGTCATGGAGTGAATAAATTGAGAGAAATAAATGAATAATAATTATGGTAATGTATTGATTTTGCCTTTTGTTGTTTGAATATAACTAAAATGTATATATATATATATATATATATACATATATATATATATATATATATATATATATATATATATATATATATATATATATATATATACCGACAGTACTAGGGGCAAGTGCTAATGTATTGCATCCTACAAATGACTTATGTTGATTACCGTTAAAATCCTCCACCAGATACGTGCAATTCATTATAGATGCTCATGGTACCTCTATGAAGTTATTCTAAATCGGAACTTACTCTTAAAAAACACATATTTTATAAACAAATCGTCCATGCTCCCCTGCTTAATTAAATACGAAGATGTGTGTGAATCTGTTTTACTTATCTTGTTTTATTGAATGATAAAAGCGTACAAACCAAACTCCTTTATTTTGAAAGAGGACTTGAACTCTTTGTACAGAAATTTCTATTTTTTTTAAAATGTTTACTATATATTTTTTCTATCTTCAGATTGATCTTTAGCGATTTAAAGTAAATCCATATAATAGACATTGAAATTGTAATTGATAATATGTAATATTGTGAAAATGTAAATCCTATGCATTTAAAACTTGATTTAAATGTATTTTGCTCATAATAATGGTTTTCAGAAACGCGCGTACATATAGATAGACACTGTTAAATATGTATTTCCGGAGTTGGATTCAAATATATGAACTTATGATTAAAGTGTTTACAATTGTTTAAACCTACTCAATTAATTCTGAAAGGTCAGATTGATATAACTTATTAATTCTAGCTTATTTTTAACTGCAGTTTTTAAACATATCTTTGGCACTTCATAATGTCTATGGTTAACTAAAAGTATATGTTAATTCATCTTACCCTAGGTAACCCTTCAAATGTGTCAGTTAACCAATTTGTTCTTACGCACACATACACGCACATACACATAGAATTTAAATGTCTACTAGAAACTGTCCTCGAGTGTTTAAGGTCTCTCTTTTACAAGGGGTTTATCGGGCAACTTGGTATGAGAATACTTCTATAAGTAAACCTTGACCAAATATTACAAAGAAAAACATAGTATCATTAGCCCAAATAAGATCCCCTCCGTATGGGTACCCCAAACTTGCTTATACCAGGAATGGTTCACGTAACAGCCCTGAGCCAGACTAAATGAATTCTAGTCCTTGAATCTGGTAAGACCTAGACACCAAAATAAATACATACTATTACATACTGTTAGATTGGTGAGAGAAAACATTAATGTTTTTCACTTTTTTACTAACTCAACATTTGGAGGGTAAAGAGAACTTCAATGGAACACACGAATATCTATAGTGATCAAGTGTAAGACTTATGAAGGAGCCTCTTGATTTCTGAGAAATTACACTGACGGGAAATTATATAAATATATATATATATGTATATATATATTGCAATTAAGCTACACAGAAGCGTTCGTGTTTCATCCCTGTATATATATATATATATATATATATATATATATATATATATATATATAATGTGATGGACTCTCCCGTCGATTTCGACGTATGAGTACCCCGCGCGTGAATTTGTAATTGCAAGGGTTGCGCAATCTCCAACAAGCGCTCTCCTGAGTCGGCATTGCTTGATTCCAATGGCAAGTAGTAGTACAAGACGACTAGAAACAATGCCGAGAGCACATACAGCCCCTGCTATTCCTAAATGGTCACCCATTTAGTACTGGCCAGGCTCGACGCCGCTTAACTTCGGTGATCTAACGGTGCGTCAACGTGATTGTGCCGTATGTATGTATGTATGTATGTATGTATGTATGTATGTATGTATGTATGTATATATATATATATATATATATTTATATATATATATATATATATATATATATATATATATATATATATATATATATATATATATATATATATATATATATACATACGGCACAATCACGTTGACACACCGTTATATATATATATATATATATATATATATATAAATGATGCTGTATAGTATGCAATACATTATATGTATATATTTATTATTTATAGTAAGACTTTCAATGGATATTAATTTTTAAATCTACAGTATATATACATAAACAATAGAAAATCACATTAGTAAAGTGATCGAGTTTTCATGAACCCTTTTGTCATTACTCAGACAAACAAAATACAAAGTTATATATCTTGGATGTTCTATGAGTATGACTCATCATAAGGAAAGGCCAAAATCGTGTCCAAATCATCAGAAAAATAAAAAAAAAAAAAACTCACATGATTCTAACATTCATAAATGCAAGTTGGTTAAGTAAAATAAATTACTGTTTACTTTCATGAATCGGCGCCATATTCCACACTCACAGAGCTAGCAAAAATACGTATACTTTTCGTTAAAATAATATTCCAAATTAGATCGTAAAAAATGAATATAATTGGAGTAGAAAAATAGAAAAGTCAAATAAAAAAGAAACAACAAAGAAAGAAAAAAGATTATTTCTCTAATTGTATTCGTTTTTATACGAATTCCCCAATTCTTGAAGTAGTCATAAACTCTTAGAATCTGTGTACATTGTTCCTAAATTGAATATAACGTCATACATAGAATGCTGTCTTCACCGTCGATAAGAGAAAGCGAGAGTTACGAAGCTGTCGAAAGTAAACCCAAGGGGCACTTTCTACTCCTCAAGGTTTGTAATTACAATGTGGTAGATGTGCGCGATTTAACAACGTGGATATCGTCACAGACTATGAAATCGACTGCTCCGAGCAGAAAGTGTCATCATTTACGCCGTAATAAAGTAGGAAAATGTATGAAGCCGAAACTGTTTCCCAATCTATAAATAAATAAAATATTGAAGTTTTGGGTTAGGATCAACACAAAGTATGTGTTTTGCTACTATATTTCATCGTTTCTGTCCTCGGTCAGTGAAGAAGGCATTTTTCGAGACTTAGCTTAATTTTATTTTTTGACTCAATCCTCACTGCCTCTTTTGGCGAAGCTGGATTGTTTCCACATTAAATACCGACGTTGTGTTTAACTCTGCCCTTGTAGGGAGAGGAAGTAAATAGGGACTGAGCTAATGTTTATTTTTGTCTGAATCCAGAGTCCCCTACTTTTGAGGGCTGAATTTCCCCCACATTACAAAAGAACATAGAGTGCACTACCCTCAAAGGAAAAGTAATGCCTGGAAGGGCGGCCCCATAGTAACAGAACTTATATTATGCTACCCTCTGAAAGAAAGGTAATGCTTGGGAATGATATAATGACCAACGAACAGATACTACACAAACAACAAAGGAGGGTATAATGACTTAGAAGATGGACTCGTGACAACAGAACTGAAACACTATTCTCACCATAATTGAGCACTGAGATATAGTACAATTGTGGCAATATTGCTTGTCGGGGGAATGGAACTCGGTGGTTCGCATCGTGGGAACATCTTTCGAATGACTGTTAACGTCCTCACACAGTACCTCAGCTCACCGAGTACCAAACAATAGCCACATCCCTTTTCAATGAAAAGATCAATCCCGTTCGTTGTCTTAACGGGTCTTTGGTCGGGGTTTATGTGTCATTAATTCCTTCCTGGTGTGCTGAAATAGAACGCTGCATGAAAGGAGCGACAACCATACTTTATATATAGAAACATATAATTTATTACATTTAAGTTTCCGAAAAGAACATAAAACCTCAAGAGTCGACTGAGTTTGGCTTCGCACGACCCGACCATCACGAAGTCTAAAATCTAACTGCAAACTTTCCCTCGCTGTGATAAAATCGCGAGAGAGAGCGAGAGAGAGAGAAAGAGAATGAAAAGTTTGAAAGAGAAGGAAAAAGGCACTACAATCATGAAGAAGAATGGGAGATAGACAGAAAAAGTACAGTCATTGCCGTTTTCAATTCCACAGTCCCAGGTGTCATGTTTTCTAGGTTCACCTCTTTGGTGTTTAAAACGATTACATAAACATCGGTTCAATTCAAATAGGCTAAAATCTGATTGACAGCACACTTTTTCACACTGTCTGCTGCAGCGAAATGTTTGTGTCTCCCTACGAGGGCAATAGAATTAAGATGCATGGCTTATAAATGTGGGCTATTGCAGCACCGTTAAAATAGTCACCATCGTTGCACCATACAATAGTACATTAATAAAAGTAATAGTTTAGTTTCAGATTGACAGATATCAAATCTCCAGTAATAGCAGTAATCATCAGCATCATCATCATCATCTAGTAGTGATAGTGTCACGGGTTCGCCTGACTATCTCCGGCTTTCTTGCTCTTTCCTCCATCATACCAGGTAGGTCTTCATAGGTGTCTTGTGAGCCATCTTTTAGTTGCTTGCCGTGGGTTCTGTGCGGTCTTCTCGCTGAGCTACACCACTTTTTTTGGCATCCACTAAAACACATCTTTGACGATTCCATCCCTAGCCTTCTCGCGGTGATCAGAAGATATGGTTATTCTCTCTTTGATCAAGGCTGAAATCCGGGGTAAATGTCCATAGATCTGTCCCTCGTGTGGTGCTATCTCCAAGAGATGTTAAGATGAGTTCGTAGCCTCCACAACGGCAGCATTCAGTGGGTGCTTGTTGGTTTTAGTCTCGATCACGCCGCAAAATAAATATTCAAGGAGTTTCAGTTGGCTGAGGTGGGCGGCCACAAGTCCGGCGACAAGTGATGAGAAACAGTGTTAAGCATCAACGCCGTGGCTGTCTTGGCCTTGTGTGCAGGGACAGACTGCTTCTAGAATACATAGGGGCTTCTAGCGGCAATGTCGTTTATCCAGGGCTTCACCACGCTCCCCAGTACATCCAGGTATTTCGTGTACTTTTTGTCAAGTGTCGGATTATGCAGCAACACCCTGTCCACTCATTGGTAAGTTAAAGTGCATCAAATAGAGACACCATGAATCTACTGTTGAAGTAGAGCATATATAATCACCTTTTAATCAAAGATTATAAATAATGATAAAAAGTTAATTCCAAAGACAATAAAAAAAAATAGACTTGAAAATAATCCTTTTTTTCTGAATTGAATGAAGAACAAAGGAAAATGAGGGGTTGGGAACTAAATATTATAATCGGATCGCGTGTACTCTATTCCCGACAGGAATCTGAAAAGATTACAGCAACTACATGCAAGGGAGTTTCGTTTCTTTTTTAATGCTTTTTTGTAAATTCAAATCATCTTTTGTTGTTACCCATCATTCATGAAAATATTCCATCGATCGACTTATGATTTCAATAATCCGAATCTCAGTGGACATAAAATTACACCTGCGTAGAAATTAACAAAATAAAAATAAGCGGACACACACACATACACCCACCCACCCACCCACACACACACACACACACACGTGAGTGCACACATACCCAGACACACACACGCACATAATCAGAGCGCGTGTGTGAGGTGTCCGCTTATTTTATCGGGAAAACTATATAATCGTCCCATCACTTATATATATATATATATATATATATATATATATATATATATATATATATATATATATATATATATATATAAATATATATATATATATATATATATATATATATATATATATATATATATATATATATATATATATATATATATTAGTGAACGGACGCTTGAATAGTTTTCTCGATTCCGATACAATTACCGAATCCGATTCTAAAATCCCTTAATCGTCTAAAAAAATAGAATTTCAGTTTTTTAAGCGGAGAGTTCTCATGAACTTTTAAATGTAGATATCATTTTATTTTTTTTATTTTTTTTACAAACTTTTTAATTGTATCCAAGATTTTGATAAACACATTGTGGGATTTCCATGTTGTGCCATTTTTCTCTTTATACACTAGTGTAATTTTTACGTGTCCTATTTTGTCCGAGATATTTTTTTCGGTGTCATTTTGAGTTAAATTTGTAATTAGGATCTATAAATTTTAGTTTTACTAGTAGTTTTAAATCAATAAATAATTATCCTTTTTATGATTTGTACCAGCAATTGACAATTGAGTTATTTTAAAGCAAATGAAATAATTGTTTTTGGAATCGGAAATTAGGCGCAATTTTTTTCGATTCCGATACCCAAGCAAATCCGATTTTTCCGATGCCGATTCTCATTAATTATTCCAACACTAATATACATATATTTACATATATATATATATATATATATATATATATATATATATATAGAGAGAGAGAGAGAGAGAGAGAGATTTATTAATTAATTTTTGGGTACATAAAAGGAATCCATGGGCACGTGTTTTGGCTATCAGCCGTCATCAGCATGGCTAATCTGGGCAAGGATCGAACCACCGATATTACTGTCTGCAATCTGACGTTTTACAACTAGACTACAAACACCTTGCCGAAATATATATGACGGCAAGGTGTTTGTAGTCTAGTTGTAAAACAGAAATAGGAATATCAATTAAATGCCTTTTTATTTATTTAATGAATATTGAACACATATTGACTTTTAGCAGCCCAGACTTAGTGGGTTATGCACTAGTGAATCCTTTTTGTGAATCTTGGGTAAATATTCTATACCGTAAATGTGTATATTTACAAAAGGTGCAGCTGTGAAACAGTGATTGTAGCCGACGCAATCTGCCCCTTTAGGGCGCACTAATATGCATCAGAAAAATCAGGCCCTACGTAGAATTGAGGTAGAGAATTGAAGCTAGTATATATTCACACGAAATCACCTACGGGAAATGAGCGAGAACCGGCGCCGGGCTTGCGGGAGAAAGCGTGTAAGTTGTCAGTTATAATTATTTATACACAATGGGAGAACATTAGCCAGAAAGAGGGATGTGATAACGGCTGTACAATTTTGGTCAAGAGTCTTTTGGTCACTCCCCTACCCCCATGGAAGGGAGAGAGAGAGAGAATAAGTCTTTTACGATAGCAGGAAAGAAAACAACCCAGCCAGAGAGAGAGGGGAGAGGGAGAGGGAAAGTAAGTCAGTATGCCCCACCCTGGCCCCGAGAGAGAGGGAAGAAATAGAGAAATGGGCTGGAGAAAAAAAGGGTGTGATGATATGCCTTTCTGGGAAGCGAGGGCACCTTTGTTGTTGAAACGAGAAGACGTTACGGGCAGTTAGAAATTGGAATTCTACCAAGACGGGCGTACGCCGACCAAACGGGAGCGCGCGCGAACATGCTCTCGTTCGAGACGGCAGGGCCATGGGATTCCCCCCCAGTTTAAAACCAATTGTTTATCTTGCTAAATAAGTATTGCTTACGAAAAGACCTAACCGATGTTGTTAAATTATTCCTATTGTCAGTTCGTTGTTTGTGTAACTTTGCCTTCACAGCGGACCAACGAGGCAATCGACATTCATCCGACCGAGAGGAGTTCCGACCCATCTTTCTTTTTCTGCCGCTACGACATCACGAACCAAAGAGGATGTTCAAAGTCTAGAAGGATTCCTGCGCCGAGGACCAGACGTGTGAGTACCGAGATAAAGACACGAGTGGACCACTTAGGTTGCCGGATCAGAGTGAGGTATCTGTATTACTCGGCACTGCGACCTAAGTTTACATTTGATGCCGTCACCAAGGAGGAGGCGTGTAGGGTCCGCGTTACACAGCCATAATATTTGGTGACCGCTCACTAATAAAGCTGTCAAGAACCCTTTTCCGGAAATCGTATTATATTCTTAACTTCGACTTTGATTGTTGGGGTTATATTTTCATTCTAAATCCGTCAGTCATCATGCCATCTTTATCATCATTTAACAACAGTGAGAAACTTTTTCTCTAAGCCAAACAGATGATAAAACAGTATAAAAAAGTGTGTACACAGTCCTCAGTTTCATGGAGTAAACTATACTGGTTTCTAATTTGCTGTTTTCGGTCGTCTATTTTTGCTAGGCTGCCGCATCAGAAATGAACGCTCACCCGTGAACGGATGGCGTTCCAGTCATATTTCTTGGGTGATTAGACATTGATTTTCTTTGTTTCCGACCAAATATATTTTTAGTTAATGAAAAAAACATTTCTTTCACCCTCACCTACAAAAATGTTTTCACCCACGAAAACCCTTCTAAAAATATTATTTTTTTGTAAGAAAAAAAATGTGTTCATCCCCACCAAAAATGTTTTTATCCCCCTCACTGAAAGAAATATTTTTAGTTTAAAAAAAATGACTCCCCCCCCCAATTTTTTTTACACTCACCCACACAAAGAAATATTTTTAGTTAAAAAAAAACGACCCCCCACCTTCTGAGAAAAAAATATTGGAGGCGCATCGCTCATATCAAAGAACTAGTTTTAATACTCATGTTTAAATATGCTATTGGAGGCGCCTACGTCATATCAAAGAAACAGTTTTGTTATTCTTCTAAAATGATCAACCACGTTTTGTTTAAGTGAGTCTGCCTACCTTTTCTTCTTCAACAATGGCCACGTTTGCATTGATTGGCTAGATTTTACGGGAAATTCTGTTAGAAAATGAAAACTAAAGAAATATAAAATATACACAGTGGCTCAAAAGTATGTTTCCTGTTGTTTACTTTTTAATGTATTATTCCTTTTGTATAGATGACAATTTATTTGAACGAGGATCACAGAAAAGAAGGGTTTTAGAGAAGAAAACATCTGTTCACCCAACACGAAAGGGGAATATCAAATAATATGAAGTTAGGTACGTGTATATCTTCTATATACAGGGTATTGGAAGGTAACTCCTTATTATTACGTGCTTGTAATTTATTACTGAAATATAATTTTTACAAGAAATAAATATAATAAAGTGTATCGCATGGGGTTTTATTCAAAATTCGATATGGCTGCCAGCAATCGCCACCAGCTTCTAAAGTTGGAAAACGCATCAACTGATTTCACAAGGAATTTTTATTTTTATTTTTACTAATGAGTCAACACTTATCAAGGAGATACCCCATTTGAAGATTCGGGTCAACAAGATGGATAGATTGGTAGAGGAATGGTGATGAATACTATGAGAATATTGAAAACAGCAGCCGACCTAGAAAACAGCATTTTTCCCCCATTGTCAAAAACATCGCTCGTGGAATATGACGACTAAAGGGGAAAATAACGTATAATTCATAACTCTTGCTCCCCCTTTCATTTCTGTAAAGAATTATATTTTAGTAGATTTAGAAGTATACGGTGTTACTTTAGAATCACCCTGTATATATAAAACGCAATACGTGTGTCTATGTGTATGTGATGTTTGTGTGTTCCCTATATAAAGAAAGATTAGAGAATCTACATGTAATCTAAAAGTGAATTCTTATGTAAAATAAACCGGGAAAACAATCGAAAGATTGTCGAATCTCTCCCCTCTTAAAACTTCAAATATATCCTATTTTAATGAAATATTCCTCGTATGTATAATATTTCCAGAGGAAGAGAATGGAAATGGTCCCGAATCTGTAATTTCCCTAAGAGAACAAGGAGAGGGGGGGGGTCGAACCCCATCTAAAACTTAATATATCCTACTTGGATGAAATTTATATCATATGTATGACATTATCCGGTGAAAACAATAGAAATGGTCCCGAATCTCTATATTAATATATTGTGCCGAATATCTACGTGCCCTTACCGCTAAGCAAGCCATAGAGACAGACGCCGCTCAAAACTTCAACTACGTATATCGTATTTGAATGAAATCAATAACATATGTATAAGATTCTAATTCAGAGTGTTTTCCAACATTTAATTACTTCCGACTATATTAGGGAGGCGAAACACGAGTAGGACACAGTTAAAACAAAGCAAGTAATAGTGTGTTATGAGCATAGTGAAAAACTATCTCATAACACCATATTACTTTCTTTGTCAATAGTAGTGATCCTTATTTAATCCCTAGCAACGTCGGATCTTATTGCTGGTTTGTTTATATAGATGCCAATTTATTTGAACGAATAAAACGGAATAGAAAGCAGTACTAAGAGGAGAGGTGCGATCGAAGAATTTTACACTTGTTCAACCAACATGTCGGATAATATATATTAATATAAAGTTAAGTATGTACATGTGTGTATACATAAGTATTACAGGATTCAATCCCAAACTAATTAACCGATCATTATGATTTTTTAGACATAGCTGATAGAGGTAAGCGGTTGTAATATGGGCTATATTTAGTTTAAGTGTTATGCAAAGTGGGTGAAAAATTGCTAAAACCTTTGTGTAAATTCAGATACCCCTGACTCCGTGTCTAAAATTTGGGACTACTTTTTTACCAGTATCTTTACTATCGCTTGACTACTGAAAAATGTATGATTAGCGCAAATCGGAATAGTGACAAAGAAATCCTATAATAGTAATTCTATAAGTTGGTTTATGCTTTCCATATTTCATCATGTCATACCCACTGCGAATGCGAAAACGAAAATAGAATTAAAAAGAACATACGTTATTCCTGAAACTGCATACCTCTGTCTGGCAACGTAAGGATGGGACAAAGTTTTATCTGGGCTTCATTTCACCATATTGAATGATGTATCACCGTAACTATGCCATGGATACGTTGATAACTTCATGGTGGTCATTGTTATCAAAGAGCATCAGACAAATTGAGTCTCTACGATAGATAAAACAGAAGTTATCGCCAAAATGTGACTTTCACCTTTTTCTTCATTTTAACATCTAAATATCCAAAAATTAAATCAGTTTTACGTTAGAACAAATTAGATGACGATTGGTCAGGCAATGTGGACGCTGGGCTGTACAAAGAGACAAACTCGACCGAGAACATAACAACTTTATCGGGGATAATAATTAATTCCAAATCCGACAGTATATTTAAAAGAAAATTATAATATGCTAGTACCGTAGATCTACCTAAGTACGTATCGTGCGCTGTGATTTGAGTGGCAATAAGATTCCGCAATGTCCCAGTACTCTCCGCACTCTTCCACTGGACGTCAGGTGAATTCTATCCCTTCTCTGTATTCCCATCCTCCTTGACCCTTCATGAGTATTTTGTGAAGTATCAGTACACGAGTGGTGCCATCAATTTTTTTAGCGAGGGCAGTCAGTTTATGACGTTTCTTACCGTTGAGTTCATGTGGTGGTGTTCTTCCTGTGCTTTTCTTTTCTTCCTATTGTAACTTCCATGTAACTGGTTACCACTCGTAGCTTATGCGGGTTGGTTGCCGCATTCGAAGAGTTTCCTTAAAACTGCAGCTGTTTTTATCATCACCGTCATTTGTATGGTCTCAATGATCCCTTCGTTTCCAATTTTTCTCATTCAATGTTTCCAGATATTTTGTGACTGTTCCTAGTGCTCCTACGATTATTAGTATTATATTGACTTTCTTCATGTTCCATATACTTTTCAATTCTCTGGCAAGTTCCGTGTATTTGCTTAGTTTTTCCGTCTCATTAATCTTCACTGTGGTCTGTTGGAACGGCAAAATTTACGATTTGGCAGGATTTTCCCTTCTTGTTGACTATTATGGCATCCAGTCTCCTTGCTTGTATGAGTTTATCTGTTTGCACCACCATACCCCAGAGGATTTTGTGATTTGTGTTGTCCAGTACTGTTTCTGGTGTATGATTGTACCATTTGTCAACTTGTTTGAAATGCAGTCGTTTGCATAGTTTCCAGTGTACTGCTTTTCCCACGCATTCGTGTCTTTCCTTGTACTTTGGAGGGGGTCTATTTTGCCTTATTAACTTATTATATGATTTACTGTTTCGTCTCTTTGTCCACACATCTTGCTTTTATTGTTTCCTTGGCTTTTATCTATTTTAGCTTTAATGTATTTAGTCCTGATCGCATTTTTCTGTCCCACTGTTAGTAACGATTCCATTTCTCTGTTCAATTGTCCTTTTCTTTGGCATGCCCAGGATTGTTTGTAGGTCTCTACTCTTGTCATTCATCTGTACAGCCCATATAGCTGGGTTTTTTTAATCCCACTTTTCTTTCCTTGTATTTTTGTTTGTGGTTTTTGTGCTTCCGGAGTTGTTCATTGAGAGGATATCTCTTGCTGCCGTGATCAACCTTTCTGTGTTCTGGGTTATGTCTTTTTCCAGCTCATTGTTTTTCTTTCACGCAGTCTTCTATACTTACGAGTACTCTTTCCCCTTTCTTTGTTTTTTCACATAGAACCTGTCTGTACCGTCTTTTGAGTGAGTGCGTTGTGCATGGCCATTACTTTTCTAGTCTTCTGGTCAAGGTGTCTGAGTTCTTCTTTAGTCAAACCTATGAATGGTTCAATGTATTTTATTAGTGATATTGCCCAGGTGTGTATTCCTTCCACTAGATTTCTGCAATATAATTTTGTTTCTAAGAGTTTTATTGTTCTTCGCAAATATTATTTTCCACTTTTCTCTTTCATTTATGTAGATTTGATGGTGTCTGCTTCAGAAACTCCAACATATTGAAGGCTATCCTGTCTGCCTATCGTGCTCATCTGCTCTTGGTTGGGCAATTCCATGCCCTCTATTGTCTCGAGTTAATCTCTTATCATCTCTAGCAGTGCACACTTCTCCATTCAAAATTCCATGTGAATGTCTTGGCTGAAGATTCTGGTCGTATTAATCAGCTTTTACAGTTCGCTTTTGCTTTTTTGCAAATAGCTTGAAGTCATCCATGTACATGAGGTGGTTTATTCTTTCTTCTGTGTTTGTAAACTTGTATCCGGTACATTTCCTGAGTATGTAGTTGAGTAACATAATGGCTATGATAAATCATAGTGGTTATAGGGAGTCTCTTTGGAAAATTCCTCTCTGTATTTTTATCTCAGTCAGGTGTTGTACTCCAACTGTCAGTTCTAGTCTCCATGTTGCCGTTGCTTTCTTAATGAGATTAATAATCGTGTCGGGTATTTTGCACATTTATAGGCATTCACTTATCCATGCTTGAAGGATTCTGTCGTATGCTTCCTTGTACTCAATGCATGCCATGGATATATTTTTCACCTGTTTTTTACCTCCTTCAGGATCTTTTGATCTATGTACAGCAGATCATGTGTTCTTCTTTTCCATTCATGTATCCTTTTTGTTTCTTGGGGATCAGTCTACGGGAGTGGTAGATGTGTTCTTTAAGTTGTGCCGTTAGTATTTTCCACATGGTCGCTAAACATGTTAACGGTGTGTAGTTGCTTGGGATTGTTCCCATTTTTGCATCTTTTTATATTAGCGTCGTCCTTCCTTTGGTATCCACTCTGGTCTGTCTGTTTTGTGAATACATCCTCTCAGTTTCTTCGCTAGTCTTTCATGTAGGGTTGTGAACTTTCAAACCAGTGTGCATGCATTCCATCGTGGCCCGGTGCTTTCCAGTTTGCAACTTTTTTAAGGAGTCCTTCCTTCATAAATTTCTGTTTCTATTTTTTCTTTATTTTCCTGTAGTTCGTCTTTAATGTGTTTCAGTCATCACGCAATTTTGTTGTGTTTTATAGGTTTTTCCCATATTTTGCTCCAGAAGTGGTTTGTCTCTGTCGGGTCCGCTTGTTCCGTTGTTGTTCTGTCTCCGTTTACGTTTTTGTAAAACTTACTTTCATTGTTTTCAAAGATTCTGTTCTGTTTCTGATGCAGCTTTGTAACTGTGCCGTCGCAGTCTTCCTTCTTGTTCTGCTATCATTTGTTTTAGCTCTTCATGTTTCTTATTTATTATTTCCTTTCTTATCAAATTTCCGAACTTACATCGTTTCCTGTTCTCTGACATCCTATTTACGGTTTTAGCTTCTTTTCGAAGTTTGCTGATCTGGGTTTCTAGTCTAATTTCCCATCAACGCTTTGTCGGTCCATTCTTTTGTCCTGACTTTGTTTCTCCTTTTATTTTCATACTTATTGATTTTGCCCCTGTATATATCAAGTTGCTTAGGTTTGTGATAGTATTTGTTGGGATGTACACGAGGAGCTTATTTACTTTCTCTGTTTCTAATTTTAATTTCTTCCAATCTTCGTTCCTTAGAGATGGGAGTTTGTTTTGTTCTCTGTCATGAAGCGTTGATGTTTTCCACTTCTCTTGCTTCTTCCTTGGTGAGTTCTGTGATTTGATAGTATTTCACCTCCTCAGTTTCAGTGTTTACGTTTTGCAAGTCTTCGACCTGTGGTGTTTCTTAGTCTCTTACGTCATTTATCTTTTGTTTGATTTCCATTAATTCAAGCTCCGAGAACCACTCTCTCTTGAGGATTTGTCGACCTTGATCTGCTATCCTTTGTTCCGTTTTATGGTGGTCAGTAGAAATATCCCATAGATTTTTCATTCGTTTCCGATAGCCTCTTTCTTTGGAGTGGCGGCTTCTGTAGTAGCATTTCATTGCCAATATATTCTGTTTTGTGGTCGATTTCTTTCTATGGGTGTTTAGTTTGTTTTCATTCTTGCTTTTTGTGTTTGGTCTGTGTCCTTGTCATACCTAGAATTAGAGAAGTTACTTATCTGTTTTGCTCCGTGATTTTGTTACTGAAATACAAGGAGCCAATATTCGGAGGATACGGACTGGGTCCTCCATGTTGGACATCAAGGTAGCACCTGCCAATCATGACACTCAGATCTTTCTTCTAAGTCCTGTGGTTATAACGTTGTTATGTGGCATGATTCATATTTGGTCGATGTGGCAATACCAGGCTCAGGCTTAGTTAATCTGTGATTCTGTCACAGGGATAGTGTTTATCTTTCATTTTATTACGGACAAGGTGGACTATCACACATGAAGGAGCATTAACGATGGAATATATATATATATATATATATATATATATATATATATATATATATATATATATATGTGTGTGTGTGTGTCTGTGTGTGTGTCTGTGTGTGTGTGTGTGTTACTTAACTAATTTATAAGTCTTCGAGTCTACTTCTAATAACATGGAGGAAAAAGACGAGAAGTTCCCCTCCCATATTTACAACTTGAAGCAGGTTAGTGTGAAGGCTTTAATTTCTATTTAAAACACTTCCGTATATGCAAACTCGATCACCGTCTTTAGGTTAGTATATGTCTGTCAGTGCTCTCTTTTTGAGCTGTTCAAATTGTCTTTTCGTCAAATAGATATAAGTTCTTGCCTTCATGTTTTTCCTGAATTTAAAAGTTTTAAATTTCTTCTACAGATGTTTTTTTTAATTAAAATCTAATTTCAATGAAAACAAAATAAAATAAAATTAACTGATTACAATATTACACATCTTTGTAAAAAGAAAATCACCAGGGCCGGCTGTTTCTAGAATCTTCGAAGGAGAAAGTTTAAATACGATCGTCGCTTCTATTTAATATATATATCAGTCAGGGCTCTCTTTTTAAACTGTACAAATTGTCTTTTCGTCATGTGTCGGCGGAATTGGATATAAGTACTAGACTGTTCTTTCTTTTCTGGTGAATTTATAAGTTTTAAATTGCTTCCACAAATGATTATTTTTATTATTATTATTATTATTATTATTATTATTATTAGTAGTATTATTATTATTATTATTATTATTGTTGTTGTTGTTGTTTATTGACTTACTCACTTGGTGTTTGACACACGTGATTGCTCGGTGACAATAGTCAGAAGTATTCCCTGGAGTCTGAGTGATAACAAGTCCCAAATTTCCAGCACTCTTCGCTTCTTTCGATAACCGGTGCGAATCACCGTGCGTTATCGCAACAGTCTGTTACCATTGAGTTATCGGTGGCAACAACTATTGGTCTTCTCTGGCATTTGAGTGGCAATAAGTTTCTTCGATCCCAGTAATCTCCGTAACTTTCCAGTGGAAGTCTGGTTGGTTCTCTCTATCGTCGGTCTTTCCATCCTCCTTGACCCTTCAACACCATTTTGAGGCTAGTACCACCATATGAAGGTTTTTATATGTCGGGGATGTTGGGAGGGGGTGTGTATGCATAAGATTAACAAATCTGAAGCCACGAATGAACAATTCCACATATACATTTATATATATATATATATATATATATATATATATATATATATATATATATATATATATATATATATATATATAGGTATAAATGTTGAAATACTACACTCGCGATACATACATATATGTATGTGTTACATAGTCACCACTCCTGCCTTGACCGCGGCAGTTCTCTTAAACCACTTAAACAATTGGTCACAGTCCCATCAACGCATAGGTTGCATAACACACATGAAAATTAAAGCCACGAAAGTCCATTAAACACCTCCCAAAATTACGAAAGCAACACGAAAGTTTAGAAGCGTTCTCAAACTTTCGTAACTTTTCTGTAAGGCACTTTTAATATAATTCCTTACGGGGCACTTTTATGGCACTTTTCGTCCTTTAAACTGTCGGCCCATTTTCACACCATCCTTTAAACACTTCTCGTTATTAAAACATTTCTCTTTTTAAACATTTCAAATTGCATTTTAAACATAGTTCTCTTTTAAATTCTTACGCATTAAACACAGTTCATTAAACATTGTATCTCATTTAAACACTTTAAACATTTTAAACAGTGTTCGTTAGGCATATCAAATTCAGCATTGCCCACTTTTTCCTTCGATTTCTAGTTCTTTCCGTTTTACAGATTAGGACCCAAAATGTTATGCAGAAAAAAGTTACCTTACAGATTTCTGCCTCATTGTTGGCCGTGCGTTTGCTTGCACACTCATCTCCGTTGCTGGCTCGTGATCATAGTGGTGTACCTGCTTTGTGTGGGCAAATTCTGTCATCATGCACAAAACGCTAAGAAACAAGACTTTTTGAGATTGATTCCATCTTTTATTCCGCTTCGTTTTGGGGTTTGCCCATTCGTTCCTCCATTCATTCATCCATTCTTCCTGCTGGAGCATGCGACGGGGATTTCTACTGGATCCAACAGATCCAGCCATTAGGACGAACGATTACATTTTCCCCGCCCCCACTTCCTGAGCACTTCTGTTTCATTTCGGGACCCACCAGATAGGTCGACCGTTCAGCTCGCTGCAAAAGTCGTAACTGATTTTTAAACCTTAGTTTCTCACGAAAGAAGGAGTGACGTCATAGTCCTTTGTCCTGTCATACAGATCATCACCAGAACTGGACTGACCTTTATTGAACTTCAACCTTTTGAAGTTGACCAGGTTTAACCAATTGTTATTATTTTTCGAACTTAGTCATATCTATGACAAATGTATTTGTCCCAAAACAGATGTCGTTTCGATCTGC
The DNA here is from genome assembly GCA_963556195.1 of Sepiola atlantica. Lineage (NCBI taxonomy): Eukaryota > Metazoa > Mollusca > Cephalopoda > Sepiida > Sepiolidae > Sepiola > Sepiola atlantica. The sequence goes on from OY744516.1 coordinate 55,305,966, forward strand.
ACCGAACTCGAACTAAGTTCACTCCCTCTCATAATAAAAACTAGTGGACTTACACACTTTTGGGCATAAGGGGCCCCTCATAATATAACATATATATATATATATATATATATAAGGAAATTTAGTGAATTAGAACAACAATGTGCTAGTACTGTACAGCTACCTTCCTACCCACGTCTGTCATTCTCTGTATCTACTTAAGCCAATAATAAAGCCAATAATACAATGTTCCGCATTTTCATGACGTCAACAATTAAAACTTTTACAACATTCAATTAAATTTTACAAGCATATGTTTACGTAATTGTAAACAATTACTTTTTAAAATTTCGAGCAACAATATTATTGATTACTAGAAGAATACCTGTCCTATGACGGATAAAATGAATACGCCGAACCGAAACGTTTTGCGCCACATTTATGTCAACTTAAAAATATTAAACTCAATGTATAATTATACTAAACCTGTATGTGTAGAATCCGTATTCAAATATTGATCAAACTCCATTACATGATTTTTATCTTTAAAAATGTTTAAAATTCATGAGTAATGTTAAGGGGTCTTAAAAAGCAATCGAAATTCAGTGAATCCTTCTTAATTGGTGTCTTATTATAAATATGGAGTTATCCAATGCAAATCTGATATCTTTTAATTTTAAAATCGGTGTATGTGCCCATATGAGTCCACCCCTAAAGCTCTTTAAAATACTTCAAAGAAACTCAAATTGGTGAATATTTCTTTATTGATGTGCTATTGTTAATGTTTCAGAAGAATTGGAGATATCCGAATTTTGTACGAAGAGCTGAAATCCCTTTCTACCACATTTGCATAAAACTAAATTAAACTAAATAGACAACATTAAAACTTCTTCTGTCTTGCAGCTATGTTCTTAAAATTTGTTTGACAGTGAGTTCTGTATATTATATATATACGTATACACATACCTAATCTTATATGGATAGCCGACAAGCAGCCCCATTGTACTGTGTTCCACAGGCGGGCAGTTCTCGGAATGAAACTTAGCTCATGGAAGTTCTGCTTAGTTCTAGGTACACAGAGAAAGAAAGGCAATTTATTGACAGTGGCTGTAGCTAGACGAGGTTTTCTGGTGAATGTTTTAGAGGAGGGGTAGAGAATGAAGCACAGTCGACCAACTGTCATAAAAGTAACGATGGAGTAGAGAAAGTCTAGCAACGTCTCGATTGTGAGAAAGAATCCGGAGGATGGAGAAAAGGAGACTGCTCACTAGATGTCTAAGTTGGTTTTGTATTCTGTCAAGGTTAGGAAAGGCTGCTCTGAGCTGCACCTCTCACCGTTTTCGAAAACATAGTCGACTTGATCCGGTTCCAAAAAGCATCAATGCAAACCTATTTATCCAAGTATTCTTAAAGATGTATGGTCGCTGAATTTTAATCTACAAAAAAAAGTATCTAAAAAACAAAAATAAAAAACAAAGCAACAAAAAAACAAAAAAGCATCACGAATCACGTTTTAATGTAATTTCAATTTAAAAGGCTATCTTTATTACCTTCAACTATTTTCTTTAGTTTTTTTTTTTCGATTGTTTATGTCTATACTAAAAGTGAAAGAAATGATTTGCTTTTCTATTTATTATTATAATATATTATTAAGATCAAGCCTGTCTTTTTTGGTATGACGTTAAAATTTTCATGCGTGACTATTCTTTCCTTCCTTTTTCTTATTATAAGTGATTATTAAGACTAAGCCTTTTCTCCTTTACTCATAAAAATACATTTTCATACGTGATTATTGAATCAAGCCGGACACACGTACGTTCCCTTTTATTATATAGTTTAATCTTGATTGTTCCATCGTGTCTTATGCTTTTATTTAAGCCTCCCTTATTATTTTATTGGTTAATCGAAAAAAAAACGATTTATTTGAATTGGTTCGAGTGCGACTAACATGCATACAAATATATGTATGCGAGTCGTCTTAAAGAATTGTGGTCGGTGCTTGTTCAAAATATTTGCTAATTGTCATCTGTACAAACAAAACAAAACGTATGTAAAAGTCAAAAAAACATAGCCAATGACATTTTAATCCCTGTTTCCATTTAAAAAGCGATCTTAATTTACTCTTACAATTTCACTCGTAATTTTTTCGTTTTTTTGGTTTTTCTCCGTTTCATTTTCTCAAATTCTTTAAATGTTAACGTGCTACAATAACAACTAAAAAGCAATTCCTCTCCATTCTTGGTTTAGTATTGCGCCTAACACTGATATATAATAGGTTCTGCACATTTACTGAACACGATAAGATCTCTGTCAAGTGGCTTTACAATGGATTTAATGACTATTATCCATACTATATATATATATATATATATATATATATATATACAAAAACACACATATGCACACAGATGGATTGAGTTAATAATTAATTTAAAATCCGACTGTAAAATTTATAAGTAAAGCTTGCTTATTTTAAGGATACCCGTGGTGTTGCGAAAAAGAATCCAATATTACAAAAGCGAGACTAATTATCCACGGAGCTGGAGCAGTAAAATAAGAAACAGCTTCAGATGGATCAATTTTTTGGGGTCAATCAATGTAAAGGAAACTATGGTACGTCACTGGATGAAATACGTAACGTATAGTTTTTAAATTAATAATTTGTATATATATATATATATATATATATATATATATATATATATATATATATATATATATATATATATATGATTATTTTTATTTACATAAACATGTACAAAATCTGCGACAATGGCATGTCGATGTTATCGATCAACAGCTATTATAAACTGAGATCTCATCAGCCAGAGTTAGAATCCGATCTTTACCTTAGATCATATGTGGAAAGAATATTTGGAAGAATATGATCTGAGGTTAAGATCGGATTCTAACTCTGCATGATGAGATCTCAGTTTATAATAGCTGTTGATCGATAACATCGACATGCCAGTGTCGCAATTTTTTTACATGTCTCTGTAAATAAAAATAATCATATATAATAGCTTATTATTAGGGAGCATCCAATCTGGGTGGGGTGGATGCGGGGTTGTATGTTGCTTTCTTTGTTGAGTTCATCAAGTGGGCTTAAACAGGATGTAACACAGACATAATTTCCGATGTATTAAAGTCATTTAGAGATGTAGACAATTTAATATCGCCTTCTGTTCGTTAGGGATTTGTCATGTCTGGTTGAATCGCTGGGGAGAGAAGATTACTTATTTTTTCGCTCTGCTGGCAAGATGCGACCGGGATTCAGTCTTATTTTGCTCAATTCGGATTTAACGGGTTTTCTAATTGAACAACGAACTTTGATTTGATTTGGGTTGCACATATCGGGATTTAGGAATTTTGATTGAACTTTCTATATTATTTGATTTATTTATCATTAACATTGAATATTAACACATTTCGCGACTGGATAACTTTGTCAGCTCCTTCAATTTCACGTATATGGACTGCTGTTTATAACTTGGAGTAATGTCTTTCCTGATTATGTTTCTCCATTTGTATGACCTGGATGGACTGTATGGATTCAACAAAAAGAATGTTTTTGGGTTGATATGTTTGATGTTATGTATTTTTATGTATTTGTGTATATAATTTTATATATTTTCAAAGCGTAATTTTATTACCTGTAGTAGTATAACTGCGGTAATGGTCCTCTGAAGAGAAGAATTATCTTTGAAAACTCATGAGCTAAGGACTTAAGGATACTTTGCTTGAACTTTGAATTCTAATAAAATTTGATTGACACCTTATTTTATTACTTCATTTTATATTATAATATTAATGCTCTATCCAGCATATTGAGCTTCAGTTTTTATCCGGATGTTTCACTAATTATAAGATATTAGTTGACGCTTATATCTTTTGTTGGATTGCTTCATATATATATATATATATATATATATATATATATATATATATATCTGGTTGAACAGGAGTGCCAACTTCTGTTTATTCCTTTTGTGATCCAATCTTTCTATTCGTCGAACGATAGATCTTGTACTATTAACCATGGAGTGTAGGAAATCTCCATATTTGACGCAAACGTTTTCGAACATCATTGGTCGTCTGCAGGCGGATGATTGATCAATACAAAATAAAATTGGTGAATTTATTAAGAAGACGTTTCCATGTGATTAAAAACATTAAAAACATTCAACAGCATGTTGAATGTTTTTAATTGATGTGAAATGTTTACGTTTACATAATTTATATAAGTACTAAACAAGATCAGAAACTACATCATACGATATAAAAAAGATGATATTTTGTATATAAAAGATGATATTCATGGGGGTAGCGGTTGAATAGAATTCTTATCTGTCAGACTTATATTAGCCCTGTTGCATATATTTGTCGTCTGGTATGAAGCAATTTATAGATAATGTTTTGAAAAAATACAAACACACTGTTTTTCAATACGTAGACTTTTTTCATTTTTATTGTGAAACTCATAAGCGTATGTATAGAAATAACCATTTTAGTTTCACTTATTTGTTCGTCTTATTTATTACTTATGTAGATTTTGTATATGTCTGAAGCATAAACTATACTGTATTACTTATATTTCTATCAACCCTGTATTTAGTTCAATCTACCTTATGATAAAAAAAATCCACGGCAACATCAGGAAACCATACATCATGTGAGTAGTAAACCACTCTCCTAAATAAAACAAACTTTCAAAAATAATTAAGGAAATTACCTGAAAATAGCGAGCTACAAATACCGCATATAATAAAAACTCATCATGAAAATATAACTGAAAATACCTAACAGACCTAAAGGTAGCATGAAATATAGAAAGACAAATGTTTGTCTTTGCAGACAAACGTTTGATACAAGCCGACAAATAAAACGTAGAATTGCACAAAACACTACATACGAATAACAAATAGAACCTTAAAACAAGGACTATACATACACGCTGTAATTACCCTACGGGAGGTCTTCCAACTCCACTATATATGCAGGATAAATATGGGATATAACTGGTAAAAGCACACCTAAAAAAAGTTATCTGGAAAATTCATCAGATCAGCTACAGCTTATAGAAATACATTTAATAGATACCCTCTCTTCCTACTAGACAATGAGAACATTATTCTTTTTAGTAATTATATATCATTCATCAAGGACAAAATCAATTTGAGGATAATTAATTATGCGACCGACGGATTCTCAGTTGAATGATTAAAAATATTATGAGACTGTTGAAAATGATGAGAGCCATAGATAAAATATGATTTCTAATGAGGACAGTTTATGGCAAGTATTTGTTGACATTGGATGTAAGGGCGATCATGTAGTTGTCTACATGGAAGCTATCCAGTTGTTATGTGTTTCATAGATGAAAAAAAAATAATTTCATTAAATTTCAACCGGGCGCTTGGTACACGAACGAAGAAAACTTATTTTCTGTTTTGTTAACAAGACGTGTTCTTGCTGTATATCTCTTACAAGGAAGAACCACGGATTAGAGCTCAGTCGAGCACCATCGATGGAAATAAAGTCGAGATCAATTAGTAACGTCTCTTCTGTGAAAAAGGGATGTACATACCAGAATAATAATACATCAAATACGGAACACGCCACTAAACAAGAGATCAGAACAGATCTCCAAATGTAGACATGGGATGAATACATCTTAGCTGAGTACGACTCAAAATTTAGAATACAAAGAAAAATAAGTAAATACAATCCAAAGAAAACTAAAGCAAACATAAGACAAACTAAAATATAAAAAACTGACACCAAAACGTTGAGTTAAATACCAAAACACCAAAAACCACATAACCTCAAATAATAATAAAATAATAAGTGTGACGACACGACTTCACAAAATGAAATTAATTAATATAAACACAAATTTACGCTGGATCTCGAGCGTTAGAAATTTATAAATCTACACTTATCTTCACGATCTGTAGGATCTTACTTTACAATGATTAACATTGAAAGCAAGTACCACCCCCCCTTAATTAATTAAACGCAATTTCTTGTTACTACTACTACTACTACTACTACTACTACTACTAATAATAATAATAATAATAATAATCTTACTACTACTACTATTGCTGCTTCTACTACTACTACTAAAATCTATTAACGTAATATTTTTTTACGTGTATGTATTTTAGAACATTTTTATTAGTACGCAAATACTTGTTACTACTACTACTACTAGTGATATATATATATATATATATATATATATATATAGAACAGTTTTTAATTATATTCCAATAACCATGGTTTGTTTTATTACTTTTATTTTTATTTTTATTTTTTTTTACATTTCCAAAAATTCCAAATTACTGTGAGATATATTTAACGGTCCGTTTCATTTGTTTTGTGCCAAACAACATTTGTATGTCAATATCGTCTCTGCAACACTACAAAATCATCAGAAAAAGTTCACAAATAATAAGAGTTCTTAGATTAGAGTGTCTTTAAAAACACCCACATCAGACATCAGTTTCATTTTAAGGTGAAAATAAACAAAAGAACAAACAAAAATTTTAGAGCAAACACTCACATGTGTACGATCAAACTAATCAGCCATTTTTATTTTTATTTTTTCAAATATAAAAATCAAAATCAAAATGGTTATTGGAATATAATAAAAAACTGTTCTATATTTTGCTCTGTTATCAATAATTGACAAACATTGAGCTGAATCTTCAAAGGAGACTACAAAGTAAAAGGATCTGATGATATATGATAATACATATATTGTCTTTAATAATTAAATATATATATATATATATATATATATATATTATAATCTTCTGTCACACAAAAGTTAGCGACTACAAATCTGGCCAATTAATAATGGAATGGAAGTCAGAAACCCCCTACCTTTCTTACGTTTTCTTTCTTTCTTTTTTCATTTCTGCTTTCTATGCTGATTAATATGTTTTTCTCTTTTCTTTTTTCTATTTTTATATTTTATTATCTTCAGTTAACGTCTTTGTTCTTTTTAAACATCCGGCATCATTTGTTTTAATGTCTAGCCGCAAATTCCAACATTTCTTAGACAAGGGTTCATTGAAGATGAATATGAAATGATGAGTGTGATAATCTCCTGCCACATAAGCTTTATTTATAAAAGAAATGGACTTGTACCAGTCAACTTGCTATAACTAACTTAGTAAATGTTACTTTTTAGTTTACTAAAACATGATTTTAAATTTTAAAATTAATGTGTTTTGGAGTAAGTGAATGAAAAATGGATTACAAAGTAGAACTAAAGTAACGCGTGCAGGAAGTGACCTAATGAGCAGGAAGTCCAGGATGACACGTAGCCATGAAATGGGAACGTTCTTTCCACTATGAATAATTGGTCATGTTTTAGACGTTATTTTGTATGAACTTTAGTGTGAACACGGGTGAAGCATAGTTTATTTTCCCTCTCATTTTTGACGGAGGTGTACATTTGTTCTTGAGTAGACATTCATATATACTATAAAATGAATGAGAATCTTTAATTAAATCATTTCAGGAATCCTTTGTTCGAGCCTATGATGGATCCCTAGTAATCTCCATATTTCTGTATGTGTGTGAGTCGTGGACTTAGAGGGAAGACTACAGACTACTCATTCAAAGACCAAGTAAGTGAATAACAGACTCATACTAGCAGTCGGGCAATATGAAGCTCTACTGGCCACTGTTAAAAGGAGGAAAATAGAATGGCACGGCCATGCTACACGTTCATCAGGTCTCGCAACAACAATCCTGCACGGATCTGTACAGGGAGAAAGAAGGAGAGGCAGACAAAGAAAGGGATGGGAGGAAAATATCCGAGAATTTACAGGACTGTCGCTGAATTGCACGCTCAGGAAGGCAAAAGATCGAGAGGGTTGGAGAAAGCTGGTTGCGAAGTCATCTTTGGTGCCGCAACGGTCATACAGACCAGAGGAAAGATGATGATGATGACGATGGCGGCGGAATATAAATAGACACGTAATTTTAGTTTAATCCGCTTTCGAAACGAGTATGTTGTGCTGTTTCATGCCTTTGTGATTTGTAGCATTAATGTAAAAAGCTATAAAATAAATAAATGCTGTACAATATATCACACTCATCGACATTGATACACTTTATAGAACAGTCATGGGGAAAATGGCAGCATACGGGGTACGAGGCTTTAAGAATAACACATCTAATTTCAAAAGGGGAAAAAAAATATTTACGAGCATGGCCCCGAAAAAAAATTTTTTCAAATATATTATCCGAAACTCTGTGACTGATGATAGTTCTATTTTCAAATCACGTGTCCTTTAACTCCTCTTCAAAAAGCTATTTTTAAAATATGTCCATCCTTTTACAAACGGCAGTGTTTAATATTTATTGTTATCCTAAATTTCGAAATACGAAATTTGTTCAAATTGTATCCAAATTAAATGTTTGTTAAAATGGTCGCTTCATTTGCTGTATTCGATTTATTTTTGAACGCCCCTAGTCGTTTCTATTTTCAGTCGCAAATATTTCTAACACATATTTAATATCATTTAGTAAACACTAATTATACATATGTCAGACGATTATAATTTGCATGTCTACTAAATCCATACAAAGTATCTAATTACATAAAACTACAAACTAACGTATCCGTCTTTGATGGGAACGAGGTCATGCTTTCAAATTATATAATTCTGAAACAGTTATGGTCTGCATAGGATTGGAACAATCTATCTACATGTTAACTATTGGGGTCACGTCTCATCAAGGCCAAGAGCTACCCGAGGATAAGGGTCAATGAGACGGGAATTATTGCCAGCCGAAAGATAAGGAACCCTATGGGAGTACTAACATTTATCAATGGGATTAACTGCGTCTGATTCTTTATAGGGCGGTCCGTGACAAGAACTTGTTTACATTGGACTTTAATACGACCAAGTTTTCTCAGAGTGAGAGCAGTGCCGCGGTAATGTGTTGCATACACGGGAAGACCCTTGCAAAAATGTTCTGCCCATACAAACTCTTCCGGACGCAAAGCACATGGTGAGAGAAAAGAAATACCCTCTTCGTTGAGGTATAAAGACGAGTTATTGCTGTAAATGTCTTACAATAAAGAACTAACAACTAGCAGCGCCCATGGACATAAGGATAAAGTAGAGGGAGACTATCTGTTACGTCTGGATGTATATACGTTATCGATTCAATTACAACTAAAAAAAATGATGGTAGTACGAAGTAGAACCATTAACAGATTTATTTAACAAACACATTGATTAAATTGAAATGTAGAAAACCGCATTGATTAAATTCAAACACATTGATTAAATTGAAATGTAGAAAATAGCTGAACGCGAGATGCTTGTTTTATCGTGGGAGCTGTTCTGTTTATGTTTTCACTGATCAGGCAGATGCCTTTTGTTTTCCAAGGGCGATAACACTTTTCTCTGATCAAAGGGAAATAACTTGATTTTGTTTTGTATGGTTGCGCTAACACTACCAACGTCTCTTCTGTAAGAAAGATGGCATATGGAAGAAAAGAGATCACCCTGAATGGATTTCGAAGTCGGTTTTGTACTCTATCAAGGCAAAAAAGAATACCCAGTACGACACATCCACAGATTGCGCCGCTTTATTCTATAGTTGGATGTACCCGACTCTTATATGAGTAGAGGATTGCATCTAGAGTTGTAGCGGTGTCGTTACAAAATACAAGTGTGTAAAATCGTTTGTGCGCATATGGCTCGGCGCAGACTTCCAGTTGTATTTATAAATGCAGATGTATATTTTTGAGTAAGTCTCTATGATAGTTATTAGTTAGGATTAACTCAAAGACCCTCGAGTGTATATCAAGGCGAACATGTAATTGATCTTCAATTTACTAGGGAAGTTCTGTCTTGTTAAGATCCTATAGTATTTAATTGTTGACTAAACCTTCCTTACTATCTAACCCTTTTTCCCTTTTATTTTCTTCTTTGTATTAGAGTTCTTTTGTATAGAGTTAACACTTCCTTGAACATTTGGACACGTGTTTGCCCATCCTTAGTAGCGCTATACAAAACTCATATTGACGTCTTCTGTATTCACCAAATCCTTTATTGCCTTTCAGAGGCTCCATAAATCTCTTTTGTTTTACAAGAGACACATATACTCAGAATAAGTATTATTTTGTTTTGAACCTTCGTAAGCAACCTGTTTTGATATATATATATATATATATATATATATATATATATATATATATATATATATATATATACATATATATATATATATATATATATACTTTTTAATTTAAAATAAAAGCCTTTTTCGATGCAAGATTAATTTATATATTTTTCAGTTTAATCTTATGATTTCGGAATAAAATTCAATCATCAGAGTTGACCAGTATGATGTAATTTTTATTAAGTGAACACACTTTTTCTTTTCGTTGATATAACGTCGGTGTAATGGGTGGTATTCGTGGTGTTTATCTGGCGGTTATGAATTAAAATGCTGGTTGTTGAACGAGGAAGCATGGGGCATACTGGTATTTTAAAAAAGATAGGTTGTTTATTTCAAAGCATTGATCAGTTAGAATTATAAAATTTGAAAATAGAAGCCCTTTTAAATGCAAGATTATTTTTTAAATCTCAATGATGTCTAAATAAAATCCCATCATCATTGTATTCCAAATTAATAAGATTAAAGTAAAAAAGAATAATAATGATTGGAGAGGTCACACCTTTCTGACTTAGCTATTTAGTTATTTCTC
>OY744516.1:55321691-55324191 GCA_963556195.1 Sepiola atlantica
GTTGAAATGCAGAACGTTTTCTAGTGATAGCTTCGTAATATTTTAAATGGCGTTTATCGCGTATTGCATTCGAACTCTTAATATATATATATATATATATATATATATATATATATATATATATATATATATATATATAATAATTTCCACAATCAGACAACGCCGCAGCCCACAATCTATGAAAGAAACAAACCGGAAGTCCTAGACTCGAGTTTCGCCCTCCTTTGGGCTCATCACACTCAATAAATCTAATATATATATATATATATCAAACAGAAAGGGACAAATTTGAATGTTGTCACTTCATATTGTTATATAGAACTGGCTTTAGAAGGTCGAGCTCAATTGTTTCCCAAATTGGTCACATTTTTTCTACTACCTTAGTTTTATTAAGTAATTCGTACTTATTGACATCACAGATACGCAGTTGTTTTCTTTTAAATAGAAAACTAACTTTAAAATAATTAATACTAAACAAATATTGTTGTTTATTTAAAAACGTTGAAGAACGCCGAAACGAAACCATTTCTTTTAATGTTTAAATGATGACATTAAGTGCAATTTAACAGCTGATTATGATATTGCCCTTTGACCAAATCAATTTGATGTTATTGTTACTTGTTTAACATAACAAATTAAATTGTTTTGTTTCATGACCTTTTAGGTCAAATATTAATTGTACAATGTATCTATGAGTACGTCTTTATAGCCGCACCATGAACGGTGTTTTTACAGTACCTGGATATGTGAATTTTCATCTTCAACTATTTCATAGCTAGTACGAAGAAAAATAGTTGTGAAATTGCGTGAAAAAATACGCTGCTTAGTGTTAACATGTGAGAGTATGGATTTACTCCTCTCCAGGAGTTAGGCACAAGGCCAGTTTTTATCTTACTCCCACAAGTTAGATGTGACCCAAGGTCGGGTCGGGAAAGTGGGGTTTAAAAATTGCCTGGGCAGCCTTGTCGGCATTCCCCGGAGGGACGCCTAAGGCAGTAAGCAATAAACTTACTTCTCCCAAAGAGGGGAGGCGAAGCCTGGGAGGGTGTACCTCCTAGAACTGCACAGGACAAACCCATAGACCGGCGTAAATAAAGCCCCGAAGGCCAAAATAATACCAGTCTATAGGGGTGCAGTATCCATCAGAACAGATACTACACTTTGATCTTAGCCAAAAGGCCAAGTAACTTCGATGGATGTATTATTTACTCCTCTCCAGGAGTTAGGCACAAGGCCAGTTTTATCCTACTCCCACAAGTAAGATGTGACCCAAGGTCGGGTCGGAAAGTGGGGGTTGAAAAGCCAGCGCTCGAGAGGTGAGATCTCTGACCATCAAAAATTGCCTGGGCAGCCCCGTCGGCATTCCCCGGTAGGGGCGCCTCAAGCAGTAAGCAATTAACGTACTCCTCCCCAAAGAGGGGAGGCAAAGCCTGGGAGGGTGGACTTCCTAAAACTGCACAGGACAATCCCATAGACCGGCGTAAATAAAGCCCCGAAGGCCAAGACAATACCGGTCTATAGGGTGCAGTATCAATCGGAACAGATACTACACTTTGATCTTAGCCAAAAGGCCAAACTTCGATGGATGTTTATTTACTCCTCGCGGAGTTAGGCACAAGGCCAGTTTTATCTTACTCCCACAAGTAAGATGTGACCCAAGATCGGGTCGAGCAAGTGGGGTTAAAAGCCAGCGCTCGAGAGGTGAGCACTCTGGCCATTTAAAAATTGCCTGGGCAGCCCCGTCGGCATTCCCCGGTAGGGGCGCCTCAGACAGTAAGCAATAAACTTACTCCTCCCCAAAGAGGGGAGGCGAAGCCTGGGAGGGTGGACCTCCTAGAACTGCACAGGACAGGCGTGCAGTATCCATCGGAACAGATACTACACTTTGATCTTAGCCAAAAGGCCAAACTTCGATGGATGTATTCATGTACTGTTTTTATCAGCAAAAAATACATCAAAATTTATGTAGACATTTAAGCAAAAATAATCTGCATTAAACAAATAACGAATAAGCGTTGTTTATTTTTTTGCGGATTATCAAAATGAAGGTCAACTCGTTTAAAAAATATTTACGTAATACTTGTTTTATGATATGTTTATTGCTTTAAATTTATTAAACACGTATCCATTTGGTTTACAACTTAAGACAAACGTGATATTCGAACTTGTGTAAAAACTACTGCCTAAGTAATGTGTACTCTTTTTATACCTTTTGTTTGTTAACCAACCACATCCTTCTATCCGCGTACGAACAAACTAAAAAAAAACTATGACATTAGTTTAGTAGATATGTAGATTGTGTATAATTGAATATGATATTGATTTTCTGCTACTCCATTCACTAAAATAGTGTGAACACATTCTGTAATAAGTTTACTTTCGAATTAGCGAGTTCAATCTCGACTGCTTCCTTTTAAACACTTAAGTCTAACTTGTGGGTTTGATCAATTGAATGAATACCATCACTGGGTGTGGAATCGGTAATGCCGCATTGAAACAT
>OY744516.1:55329191-55479191 GCA_963556195.1 Sepiola atlantica
AATAGAAAGTAATCACCCTTTTTTTAGCTTCTGAACCATTGTTGCCAGACTGGGATACATGTAGCAAATTGGACTACTTTCAGTAATAATGTTGTTTCGGCTTCAGGCAGACAGATACCAAATCTCGACTCAGTTTCAGAATATATTTCATATTAATTTTCGAATGGCGCCTGTTAATGGTACAACCGAACGAAATTTATTTGTTTACAAACACCCGCCATAAATCGTCTTTCAAAAGTGATCAAATTTTGTCCATCATTTTCAATCCGTTCATAATATTCTTCATCATTCAACTGACATACATCCATCTCGTAAACCAATATACTTGAGTTGCTTTCGATTTTGATAAATTATGACATATTAGTAAAACAAAATCAGTTTGAATATTCTTATCTGAAAAGTGTATCAAACATATGGCGACTTCTTGGAGTTTTCGTTATGAGTTACCAGACCTCCACCACCACCCCCGGTAATAGAAATTTTTCAAGATGGCCACTCCCGAATTTCCATATTTTGTCCTGGGCCTCGAAGTTGTACTTATCTTGGAAGGATACTACCTATTCTTCAAACTTGATTTTCTTTTTCTCCCACTTAGATTTCACTCCTATTTAAAGATTAACCTGCTTATTTTCGGTTCTAAACAAACCGGTAAACAGTGGATGGTCTATCATTTCGAAAGGGCTGGGAGGGTCTTACTATTTTTTTGTTGTTTCTTCATTTTATTCTAATGAATTGCGTGTATATAAATATATTTAAGAAAATTAAAATTTTATACAAATTTGAGGATATCTTAAGTATGATGGCCCCTAGAGTAAATGTGGTATTTTGGTGACTGAGACAATTCTAGTTAAGAATGGGATAGACATGTTTATCATTATTGACTAATGATGACTAACGACCCCCATTCCCACACATTTTATTAAATATAAGTTTTTTTATATTTTGTGCAAATAAGTAATTCAAAGTGTAGTATAGGTTCTGATAGTACACTTCATCTCTTTGCTCAGTCAGTGAAAGTGATGTCCTTCTAGACTGAGGCAATTTTAATTTTTGTCCCAATCCAGAAAATTATCTGGATTTTCTCATTAAAATGAGCCTTGTGTAACAATATTAGTTTTGGGACGATTCCAATATTTTTCCCGATTCCGAATCAAAACTCTCCTAAAAAAAAAAAAAAAGCAGAATTTTATGTGTGCGTGCGTAGAAGCTATTTCGTGTAGATATAATTTTCTTCTAAATGTAAAAAAACTTAATGTTTTCCCTTTTTTTATTCTATCCAAGATTTGAATAGACTCACTTGTGCCATTTTCTTCTATTTATCTACTCGTGACAATTTTACCTGTGCCACTTTTACCTAAATTCGTTATGATCTATACATTTTAGTTTTACTGGTAGTTTAAAAATCAATAAATATTTACTATTTTACCACTAGTACTAAGAATGGAAAATTAAGTTTGAAAAAAAAAAAAAAAAAAAAAAAAAATCGTTTTTGGAATCGGAAATATAGTTAAAATTTTTCCGATTCTGATTAATCGTCCCGACACTAAACGATATTACCCCCCCCCCCCGCGGGTGATCGAAAAAAAGCAGGATATTGCATATAAATAATAGATGGTAATGAGATGTAGGTCAGGGGTTTAGGTGGACGTCGCGTTTGTAATGCGACTGCGATTTTTATGATAATTTCGAGTTGCAGACTAAATGTCAAATTGCGGCGATAGGACACGGGCTGGAGCCCGGTGGATAGTATGGCACCTATTAGATTACATGTTTATAAGCCCTGTCCAAGAGTCCAATATAGTTGATAGTGCGCCAGCCCAGATGTGGCAACAATACTCCATGCATGGCGGATAGTGGCCTTGTAGAGATATGGGATACTGGCAGGTGTGAGGTTTCAGTTTTAATTCAAATCTTCAGGCGATACCTGTAAAAAAACAAAAAAAAAAAAACATGTGCCTCAAACAAATGTTTTATGCTTTTAATAAAAGTCCAAAAATATTTTTTTTTAAATAATATGTACTATCGTGGCATTTAGGCCACTTGAGGATAAGGGTTAATGAGTTTGACCTGAGGATTAATAACGACTGTTGGGACTGGGCAGAGTTTGATGAGTTAAGAGGACGGCTCAAGAAAAATGTTTCAAACATTGTACTTGAAAACGACCATATTGTAATCAGCTAGGAAGCAGTCTCATTGTATTGTGTTCTACAGAAACGTAGTTCTTATTTGAAAGAGTTGATGTTTTTTGATAATTGGCAATCGATATATCGTATAAATTATTCCCTACATCCGGACAACGCTTTTATCACTAATTCTAGATCTTCAGACGGCTAATTTCAGTTATTTCGGTATGGGAGCCATGTCTTCAAATGTCCAGGTGATACATGTAAAAATCAAAGTCTCTCAAACATTAAATAAAAGTCAGAAACTATTTATTACATGGAGTTTACTAAAAAGGAGTCAGGACTTCTCAAGGCCAAATACCACTCGAGGATAATGAGATGGAATGATTGTCAAAACTAAGTCCGTGCATTTGTGGGGACGGTTCTAGATAGGACTGTTGACATTGGTCTTGAAGACGACCAAATTGTAATCTGAGAGGAAGCAGTCCCGCGAAAATGTGTTTCATAGACGGGAAGCTCTTGCGAATGAGCTGTGTTCGTGGAAATTTCCATTGACGCTAGGTACATCGAAGTTTGTTCGTTGTGGTAGAAGACGAATTCTTGCTATGAATGTCTTACAAGGATGAACAGAGATTGGAGCTCAGTCGAGCAACTTCCATAAAAATAACGATCTCGTAGAAAGTATTCCCTACACCCGGGCAACGCTGAGTGACCATTATAAAAACCACAAAATATAAAGTTCAAGCAAACACAAAGAAACAAACAAAAAAGTAAAAACAAGAACAAGGATTTATATTATTTACATTTTGATGAAGGATTTATTTTGATGTTTTGTTTTTTCTTTTTTTCGTACCAAAATTTACAAAATATACATCGAGTGAGCAGAAAGGGTTAAACCATAAAGAAAATAACCCGCTTATTAAGCGCGTCATGTAAATTTTTTTTCCTAACGATTTTGAACTCTTTTGCTTTAAATAAATTAAAGTTTGATCCCGTGAAAGTGAACATTTTACTGTGAAAAATAAAAATGAAAACTTCAAAAATGTGTACAAGTGTTTAAAAAACAAATAAAATGATATAAAATAGTTTTGATTGTATATTCATCGTCCCCTTTTTTATGACGATTGGTAATCTAAATATTTAAATTAAAAAAATTACTAAACCGGAAGTAGTAATATAACTGAAATATATTAACTAATTTTATTTCATTTGTAAACTGTATGTATTCAATTCAATCACAGTAGAAATTGCGACTTTTTTATTACATCAGAACTCTTATTTAATTTGATTTTAATTTCATGGATAAATGTTTTTTTTTTCATATAGGATTTTCTTAAAATGAAATTTACACGGTTTCGGTGTAATATCGCACTAATCATCCGCCCTCAAATCTTTGTTAGTATTTTTTTTTCTTCAAAATATTCCATTTTATTTTCATTTGAATCAAGATTTACAATTACATAAAAAAAAACTTTTCCTGTTTGAAGTAATATATATATATATATATATATATATATATAAGCAAGTAAATTTCGCGTAACTCAAAATCGTATGATAAATTTCAGAGGAAACATTTTTTTAATCAATGAAACTGGCAGGTGGAAACAAAAAAAAAAAAAAAAGAAGATTGCTAAAATTTTCCTTAAGGCCTTATCGTCTGACCCTCTAAGAGGAAACGTCAGAATGATAAATTAAAAACTAAGAAAATCGAATGAGATATTTTAGCAATTTTCTTTTTTTTTTTTCACCCGCCCGTTTCATTGATTAAAAAAATGTTTCCTCTGAATTATATATATATATATATATATATATATTATAGACAGCAAAGTCCCAAAACACAGCTATTTGCTTGCCTAATTTGTATAACTAGTTGTTAAACAGTTATAATACGTTAATATTTGGTATCTATGCAATAGTTTCGTCGACAGTAACAGTAATTACTTAAAGTTATTAAATCAGTACTTTTAGTGAGGAACGAAGTATAGTATCACTTCTGATACTACACTTCCTCTTTCTGTGCTCGGTCATTGAAGGAGAAACCATTTTAGACTTAAGCAATTTTTATATTTTTTTCTAATCCACAGTGCTCCTTTATAAGAACTGGATTTTCCCCATATAAAAAAAAACAGACCTCGTGGGGAAATCAAGACAATAGGAACAAGACGCACCTACATATAAAAGAAATCAAAGTTTTATTTAGATAATTGTTGTCGATAAACCGTGACTTAATTATAATTAATAGTTAATAAACACAAAATGTTTTAATTAGTAAACGTTACTATTATTGAGATTAATTGTTTTTTTAAAGTTGAGAAATTTATCAAAAACAATTTATTTTGGGTTTTTTTTTCATTAAAAATATTTAAAAGAAGTTATAACCAATTGAATTTACTGCAAATTGTACTTGTGAGTAAAATAATCCGCGTGATTATTCACAGAAAGTAAGAAATATTTACGGTAAACTAAATGCTTGTAACTTCTTTTAAATATTAAATATTTTTTAACGCAAATAGATCACACATGATATGTCAAGAAAAATAAACTGTTTTGGACTTATTTCCCAACTATTGCCACAAAATAATTTATGTCGCCAATAGTAACGTTTAACTTTTAGAAAAAAATCCTAACAAAGATCTCAAAATGTGGGTGCTTCATTTCTAAGTCCCCGTACCGTCATGGTTCATTTTTAACCACCCCTTTTATTGAGGGACAGGGTGAAATTAAGAAAATAATCGTTCTAAAATAGTTAACCTCTTATTTTTGCTATTGATTTATTATTTTTAATCGATTGGGGGAGGAGGTAAAGTAGAGAATAGTTAGCAGTTGAGAATTCGTAAACCAAAAAAATAAAAACAAATAATTTATAACAAACGCAGTAGAATCAAATTCTATTTGTTTTTGTTTTTTGTTTTTATTTATATTTTTTTATTTTGCGAATCTTCGGCTGTTAACTATTCTGGACTATTTCCCCCGATTGGTATTTCAATTTTTTTTTTTTTTTTTTTTGAAAATCACAACACAAAACAGAATCTGGACAATACGTTTGTCATTCGCATCTTCTACACATTTATAGAACATAGAATTTTCGGTTCTTTGTTACGACGGAGGCGCGCGAAAATATAATCCGTTTTGTTTAAGGAGCACAAATGAAGCATAATACTTGACGTTTTCCGTTGAACTTTAATTCGAACTAAAAATTACTTTACATCTATTAGTTTAAAGGCTTCAAATTACTTTCGAATTTCGATAAACACATTTTTAATAATGGCCGCCTTTGACGAATAGAAATTTAAATTCTGACTTGATTTTAAAGCTTGCTCTTTAACTAAAAGGAAAATAATTTTCTCGTGCGCCTCTGTTGTATCAAAAATCCGATTTTTCTTTATTTTTTCAAAATAAAATGTTCCTCTCATCAGAGCTTTTTTTTTTGTTTTTTGTTTTCTTATAAAAAACTAAATAAAGATATTTCATTCTTTCACGTATTTTGTGTTCCGAGTTATTTAATTATAAATTCCATAATTAAAATATAGAATTTAATGAATAAAACTTGAAACAGATTTTTTTTTTTATATAAGACCTTGCTGTATCTGTTTTTTTTATGTTAATAGGAGAAAAAGTTGTATATACGCGTATATACAATTTAACTTAAAACGAAAAAAAAAAATGATAGACAGGTCATTTTAAAACTGGGGGGGGGGATCTTTTGAGGGACCTTTTTTATTATCCTTTTCTTCTTCTCTGTCTGAATCACAAGTTTCACATGCCTCTCCCCCACGACCGTACGGCTCAGCCCATTGCGTACGTCGTGTAAGGGGGAGTAGGGTAATGTTTGTAAAGGGGTGGGGTCCACGTTCGAATATCTTGGACGAATCGAATTCATCTGCGTTATTACGAGTTTTCAGGTGTTAAAAAAAAAAAAATTGAGAAAGTTTTTGTCTCTCATTCATTTTTTTTCCTTTGCTCTTTTTGAGGTTTATCCTGGTTTTCCAAAATTCTTATAAAACGAACATCAATTTTGATTTTCTCTTTTTTTTTTCCAGATGTCAATTTTGATCACGTTGATTGTTAAAAAAAAAAAATATTTTTATTCTTCATAACCAGATTGTTTTATTTTACTCCTCAAAATATAGTCTCGTCGGCGGGCCATTTAGGAATGTACCCTGTTAAAAAAAAAAAAATAAAATAAAATTAGTTATATAATAGGACAAAGTAATATTATCGAATAAAAAAAAAACATTAAAACGAAATAAATATTGGTAAAAATACAGAATAATTAAGTCCTAAATCAAGAAGAACAATAATTTATATTAAACGCATTAGAATGAAATACTCTACTGGACCAGTCTAGTTTAACCGTGTTGAAACGGTTTGTAATATTCTCTTTAAGATAAAAATAAATTACAAATCCTTTCATCAAGTTAAAAGTATGTAGATTCTGTAGAGAATTTCATTCTAATGCGTTTTATATCAATTGTTGTTTTTTTTATGTACTAGTTCGAGTTTTAAGTATTCTGTACTTTTACCTAAATATTAAAAATATTTCATACATTTACAGAAAAGTATTATTATTATTAATATTATTGGCATTCTTATGTTTATCTATACAAAGTCATCAGGCCAAATAACGTATGTTCGTATGTTACCGCTTAAATTTTTAAAATATTTGAAACAATTCTGTATTATTATACTACATATGAGTAAATCAACGTTAGTTTCTCTAAGTTTTTTTTCCTCATATATTTTAATAAATACATGCTAAAATATTTATTTAATTTCGGGATTGAGTTATGTTTGAAAAAAAAAATTTTTTATAGTTGTAATTAGCCGTAAATTGTAATTAACTGAGCAATTAATCCATCACTCTTAACTATCTATGTATTTCTCTCGCCCTCTCTCGATGTGTGTTGATTCCATCACTCTAATGATGTTTAATGTCTCATTTAGAGAAAAGGAGGCTCGATAAGGATAAGATAGAAGTAAAGCAAGTTATTATTTGCAGTTATGTCAGAAACATTTCTCTTTCGTGTGTGTATCGCTAGGTTCAGCCACGCCGATGAGTCGCATAACGACGAAACGTATCCATGGATAATTATATTTTCAAAAATAATATATTTGTCGCTCCCCATCACACTGGCGATGGAAAATTATTCCCATTAGGATTTAGGTAGAATGCTTGTTGAAAAATATCGCAAGCAAAATAAACAGACATTATATATATATATATATATATATATATATATATATATATATATATATATATATGTGTGTGTGTGTGTGTCAGTCAATGAATTTTCGAAAGCGGAACACGTAGTGGTTGTTACTGAAAGAAGCACCGATAGTTCAGTATTAAATTAATTTTATGACCAAACTTAAAATGTTGTCTCATGTCAAAAAAATTTAAAATCGATCCGCTCAACTATTCAAAGGTATGATAAAGTATGTTAGCATTCTAATATATCCATATTATTATTCTCATTCTAATATATATATATATATATATATATATATCCATATTCTATATCTATTGTTATTATCATTCTATATCTATTGTTATTATCATTCTATATCTATTGTTATTATCATTCTATATCTATTATTATCATTCTATATCTATTATTATCATTCTATATCTTGTTATTATCATTCTATATCTTGTTATTATCATTCTATATCTATTGTTATTATCATTCTATATCTATTGTTATTATCATTCTATATCTATTGTTATTATCATTCTATATCTATTGTTATTATCATTCTATATCTATTGTTATTATCATTCTATATCTATTGTTATTATCATTCTATATCTATTGTTATTATCATTCTATATCTATTGTTATTATCATTCTATATCTATTGTTATTATCATTCTATATCTATTGTTATTATCATTCTATATCTATTGTTATTATCATTCTATATCTATTGTTATTATCATTCTATATCTATTGTTATTATTATTCTATATCCATTATTACAATTATTATTATTCTATATTATTCTCAATCCCCAACACGAGATTACAATTATTATTCTATATCCATTATTACAATTATTATTCTATATCCATTATTACAATTATTATTATTCTATATTATTCTCAATCCCCAACACGAGATTACAATTATTATTATTCTATATCCATTATTACAATTATTATTATTCTATATCCATTATTACAATTATTATTATTCTATATCCATTATTACAATTATTATTATTCTATATCCATTATTACAATTATTATTATTCTATATCCATTATTACAATTATTATTATTATTATTATTCTATATCCATTATTATGATTATTACCATTCTTATATATCCATTAATATTATCAATTCCATATATCCATTATTATTATCATTTTTATATATCCATTATCATTCTTATATATCCATTATCATTCTTATATATCCATTATCATTCTTATATATCCATTATCATTCTTATATATCCATTATTATTATCATTCTTATATATCCATTATCATTCTTATATATCCATTATCATTCTTATATATCCATTATTATTATCATTCTTATATATCCATTATCATTCTTATATATCCATTATCATTCTTATATATCCATTATTATTATCATTCTTATATATCCATTATCATTCTTATATATCCATTATCATTCTTATATATCCATTATCATTCTTATATATCCATTATTATTATCATTCTTATATATCCATTATCATTCTTATATATCCATTATTATTATCATTCTTATATATCCATTATCATTCTTATATATCCATTATCATTCTTATATATCCATTATCATTCTTATATATCCATTATCATTCTTATATATCCATTATTATTATCATTCTTATATATCCATTATCATTCTTATATATCCATTATCATTCTTATATATCCATTATTATTATCATTCTTATATATCCATTATTATTATCATTCTTATATATCCATTATTATTATCATTCTTATATATCCATTATTATTATCATTCTTATATATCCATTATTATTATCATTCTTATATATCCATTATTATTATCATTCTTATATATCCATTATTATTATCATTCTTATATATCCATTATTATTATCAACATCATAATATATATATATATATATATATATATATATATATATCATTCTAATATATCTATTTTTATTTACGTCATTGTTATACATCTATCATCATCCTTATATAGTTAATACTGCATACGTCATTTTTTGTGCCATAAATTATGATAAGATTCAATCACAATTTCTCCTTCCATAAGAAATTGGGTTTCCATTTACAACGTCAACACACACCGTCACCATTTTATTTTTAAAATCCCATGATCTTCTCAATCCCCAACACACGAGACAAATCAAATATCAAACACTAATCTCTACATTGATTTTGACTACCTCAAAAATGTCGAAGAAGCCGGGTAAGGTTGGTGCGGTTAGATAGCCAATACCATCGAGCACGCATGCGCGTATACGTAATTGAAACGCCCACAAATATCGCCCCCCCCCCACCACCACTGGAATATTAGAGGTGTGTGCGACTAGAAGGAAAGATGATCAGGAAAATGAACGAAGTTCGATTCATTTGTAGCCGTATCAGGAATAAAATAAACATTGAAAAGTATTACATAAATCTGTGTCAAGGTTATCATATAAGCAAAATAGGATTACATTTTTAAGAATTAATTTGTTAAAATTAAGATCAATTTCTAAAGTATTAAGATCTACTTCCTAAATATGTAATTTAAACAGTTACATTTTTCAAGTATGTTTTAACATTAATAATGAAGCGACACAATAAAATGTTTTAATTTTTAATTGATTTTTTTTTAATTGATATTTAATTGACTAGCGTTATATTTTAATTCATTAACAAGTTTGAGTACCCGTCTCATGGCAAACAGAATTAATTTTCAGAAAGAAACAGTTTCGCAATATTGTATGTCCCCTAGTGCAGATTAAAATTAATCTTAATGCCCCTGAGCCTCATGTTTAGAATCGTTATTCTAATTTTTGTTAAACTCCATTAAACGATTTTCACATTCTAGAAGATTTAAAAGAATTAAGACCACGCAAAGAAACTCGTCATTGTCTTACGAAGACATTGAAATTCAGGAAATCTTCCTTTGTGTCTAATGACTATGGATCAAATTTTATTTAAATCTAACAAATTCGAATTTTCAAATTGGAGATTGTGCCCATATTACATCCCTAAAACTCTTCAAAATATTCCAAAGAAACCGAAATGTAGGGAATATTATTTAATATATGTCTATTAGTTCAAATTTCACAAAAATCGAAGTTATCTAGATTTTCACGAAGAGTTTCAACCTCCTCTAGTCTTCCTTTGGATAAAACTAAATATAGCCAACCATACCTATCTTTACGCCGAACAGCTATGTTCCAAAACTCATAATGATTGATTAATTAATTTAAGAGCGAAGTCTGTACATACAAATATATTGATGTATACACATACTTACATTTATCTATAGATGTGAACCTTTTATATTTTTTAATGAATCCGAATTTATTTGAGAAAATGGAACAATTTATTTCGAACCTTAATATTTTGAAAATTGATTTAAGTTTAATTTGAATACTATATATTAATTGCGTCGCAATTATAATCGATTTTATTCTGTGGAATTTCTGAAGAAAACACGAATAGCTATATATTCATTGTATTATATAAATATAATTTCCGTTATGTGTTTTTTTTTTTTAATCAGGAAAACAATGTTTTGTTTTTTTTAATTCCATATATCAATGAAATGTTTGCGACCGAAAGATGGATATATAAATCTATTATGTCGTGTATAATAAAAATGATTTTTTTTTTCAAATTAATCTTATAATATTTATAATAATTAATAATAATTAATAATCCTATAAGAATAGTTAATATAGAAAGCATCGCGTATACGCTTATACATCTACGAGAAATCCATACATAAAATTCTATTAATCACATACTATGAATCGCTAACAATCGGTATTGCGTTTCGGTATCAATTGAAATGGGTTGATATGTCGCAAAAAAAAAAAAAAAAAAAAAAAAAAAAAAGGAATGACAGCTCACAGGTTATACTTATTTTATTTACTTATCCATGTCAGACACAAGGTCAAGCCAGTGCACTAGTATTATTAGCGCATTATGGCCTACAAAAAGATGCCTGAGCAACTCCTGTCGGAATTCCTTGGTAGGGGGTGCCTCAGGCGATTAGCGATAAACTAACCCTTTCTCGAAGAGAATGTAAAGCCTGAGATCGAATAGGAACCTATCTTAGCCAGACAACAATAAAGTCTTTGTTGAACCGATTGCCGAGGACGGATCGCCGACTGATACGAACAGAAATAAGTTCATTCAACTTTTTTAACACTTTATACTCGTGTTATTTTCTGTACATATATAGGTTGCTGTATTTATTTCAGAAAATGCTCATTACATAAGCAGAGCATAGCAGTTGTATAAAAAATACTCTTTTGGCAAGCTACATACAATATAAATTTTCTTTGTGGTTCAAACGTAGGGCCGACGAACACATGTAGATACGGAAGCGTCATCAAAAGACATTTGAAATGAGCGTTGATCAAAGTTGAATATATTCAATTTTTCATAAAAATTTCACATACCATCATTTTTTTTTTTTCAAAAACTGTATTTTTATTAAAGAACATGACTGTCCGAAATATTAAAAATAATGCTCTTTCATTCTTTTTTTTTTTTAAATGTGAAGCAACTCGAGAGAAGAAAAAAAAAAAAAAAAAGAAAAAAAGAAAAAAGTAATATCTAAACCTTGGACTTAGATGGTATCTCAACTAGACAAAGAAAACAACACCTACAAAGTTCCATAGATGAAAGGGGATCAAGTCCATCAGATACCAATGAACACTGCAGTTATTTAATCGACGGTTAAGACTTTAGGTCAACCAGAGCATGGCAATATCGCTTATATGTACAAAATGATGAGAGTCATCATTAAGTAAACAAGTTAAAAAATTCGACGTCAACAAAGTTTTAATGTACGTAGTTTTCAAACGTGTATACTTAAGGATTAATTTGTAATAATTTTGTATTGTTTTAATTTGTGTGTATGTCATCTAATATATATATATATATATATATATATATATATATTATATATATCTATATATCTGTCTCTTTAAAATACCAGCATGGCTGATGATTCCTCGTTTAACAACCAGAATATGAATTCATAATCGAAATTTTAAAAAAACACGGGGATAACACTCATAACACGGACGATATTAACAAAAAAGTGTGTTAATTTATTTTAAATGACCCAATACTGGTAAGAAGATGGAATTTATTCCGAAAAATGTAAAATACAAAAAAAGTCAAATAAAAACAAACTCTCGAATTAAAAAAAAGGCTTTGATTTTCAGTTTTAATATTTCGAATCTATCAGTGTTTTAAAATAAACGACATGTATATATAAATATATATGTGCGTGTGTGTGTATGTATAAATAAATAATATATATATTCATACATATATATATTTAATTATTCATACATATACACCCACATATTTATACACACACAAATATATATATATATACATATATATATATACATATATATATATATATATATACACATACACACGCACACATATATATATATACATACACACGCACATTATATATATATATACATACACACGCACATTATATATATATATACATACACACGCACATTATATATATATATACATACACACGCACATTATATATATATATACATACACACGCACATTATATATATATATACACACATACACACATTATATATATATATATATATATACATACACACATTATATATATATATATATATATACATACACACATTATATATATATATATATATACATACACACATTATATATATATATATATATACATACACACATTATATATATATATATATATACATACACACATTATATATATATATATATATATATATACATACACACATTATATATATATATATATATATATACATACACACATTATATATATATATATATATATACATACACACATTATATATATATATATATATATACATACACACATTATATATATATATATATATATACATACACACATTATATATATATATATATATATACATACACACATTATATATATATATATATATATACATACACACATTATATATATATATATATATATACATACACACATTATATATATATATATATATATATACATACACACATTATATATATATATATTTATACATACACACATTATATATATATATATTTATACATACACACATTATATATATATATATTTATACATACACACATTATATATATATATATTTATACATACACACATTATATATATATATATATTTATACATACACACGCACATTATATATATATATATATATATTTATACATACACACGCACATTATATATATATATATATATATTTATACATACACACGCACATTATATATATATATATATATATTTATACATACACACGCACATTATATATATATATATATATATATATTTATACATACACACGCACATATATATATCTATATATTTATACATACACACGCACATTATATATATATCTATATATTTATACATACACACGCACATTATATATATATATCTATATATTTATACATACACACGCACATTATATATATATATATATTTTTATACATACACACGCACATTATATATATATATATATATTTATACATACACACGCACATTATATATATATATTTATACATACACACGCACATTATATATATATATATATACACACGCACATTATATATATATTTATACATACACACGCACATATATATATATATATATATATATATATATTTATACATATTTGTAGAAACACACGCACATATATGTATATATACATACACACGCACAAATATATATACACACGCCATATATATATATTAGTATGTATGTATGTCAGCAAGCACATACGATAAAGCAATAACCTTCTGGAGGAAGTCTTTTTCACCCCCACTGGATGTATGTAATTATATACACACACACACAGAGTCTGTCATCGACTCATTGCCCAGCCACTTGGTCCTAGCTTGCCCCACCACCCACGACGACGAGGAGGACCCAGCCTACCGTATAGGAATGCACAGAACCGGGTGTACACCTGTTCAGAACGTGCGACTTAATACGGGTCCCACGCCGCGATAGGCGCCAGCCAGTCTGCTATTCCCGACAGTCGGCATGCCCGGGGAGGGACGGGGGTGTCGGCTGAGGGGAGGGAGGTTGGCGGGTGAGCAGGGGGGGGGGCAGGGAGGGTGTAAAGCAAGTATTTTATTTGCTTTGTTTTTCTTTTTCATTTATTCCTTTTTTTTTAGAGAGGGAGAAAAAGAGAGAGGCGCGAGTTCTACCACATGTAAGGAGAGTCTGGTTTATACACTAGCCGCAGTGCACGCACATATACACACACGTATGTACGTTGTATATATATATATATATATATATATATATATGTATATAATTGTCGTTTGTATTTTTTGTTGTTTTCTTTAGTAAGTACGAGTATTCTTATGAACTGGGGTGATAGAAATTCGTCTTAAATAGAAGTGGCTAACGTTACAAATAAAGAAACACGTGCGTCCGTGTGAAATTTTTATTTCGATATACACACTACATACATACATACATACATACATACATAGAGCCTGCACTTGTGTATGATTGAGGATTAGTTGTTTTCCCTGGGTTCTCAAGCATTGAACACATTTGAAAGATTAGCAAATACGATTTATAGATCCGCACATTTGTAAGAATAGAATGAGAATATTCAATTTTATTTATTTGCCAAAGAGTAAAATATTTTTGAATAAGAAATCACAGTAAATTTGTAACTTTTTAGTGTCGCGCTGTTAACTAAATAACACTTTTAGCATCTTATAGAATTATTAAATGGAAATCCGTGTATATTTCGAATTTATTATACATTTTCAACTCAATGCTATTACTGTTTCAAATATACTACATATCATATATTATAAGTGTATATACGTATATATTATTTTCAATATTTATTCCGCACATATATATATATATATACACACACACACACACTATACATTACAGATTCCATCTCTGGAATTTGTAATGTATATTTTTTAAAATAAATAATTCGTATTTTAGTTCTCGTATGTATATGATCGAACACTATCGATTTTTTTCAATTTACAGACAGACAGACGTTTTTCAACCTTTAAAACTATATAAATAAACCTTTTTAGTCCTAAGTACTTAATTAGAAAATACATTCGCTTGTAAGTCAGTTAATCTCTTATAACCACTGTATTAGTTTGCTTCCAAGAATTACGCTAGTCTTAATATTTTTGTAGGGATCATCAGTTGTATATCATATTTGAAAACAAAACTATTTTTCTCATAGCTCTCCAGCAGTTGTTATCAAACACCACCTCCTTTACAAAAAGAAAAGAAAAAAACGGAACGTTCTAAAAAGTGTTACCCAAGGTCCACTTTCTACTCTCCATCGAAAAACTTGTTTTGAAATAAATTCACTATCTTGATTTATCAACAACTTTAATTCAAGACGAATATGACAAACAATATGTAAGTGATGTTTTATTTAGTATTCTATTTATGGATGCACTTAGAGATTCGTGAACACTTCCATTGTCTACCCCATTAAATTTTCCATGAGAATACACTTAGGTTAGAGAATCTACATAAATATTTCTACCGAACAAAAGTAAAGATATTACTTTCAAGGTTCTGTGCTGAATTTACCGAGTTTCCCTTACTCTATGTAAGTCGTTAAACACTCATTAAGTAAGTTTCTAATAATTTTAATTGCTTAAGCTAAAGTTTTTTTTAAAAACTATCGAATAATTGGTTAATTTAAAATTATTCTTTTTTAAAAGAACTCAACTTAGATAAAAATTCTAATGTTAAAAATCGTGTTTCATTTGTCATAAAATGAATGCAACATCAAAAAAAAAAAAAAAAAAAAAAAGATTCAAAAAATTTTTCAGTCACGATTTAAAAATAAATTACAAGTGAATGTTTAGCTTATGAGAATAATAAGTTAGCTTAGCTTAATTTAGTATTGTTAATTGTATTTATATTTATAAATAATTTCTCCATTAGCTCAAATGCTTTTGAAAGAATAGCTAAAAACAAAATGTCGGCTTATGGTTTATACCGGTGATCAGACAGAGACGTTCAACGGCTTTAACTTGATCACAGAATTTAGTTAAAAGATCAATGTTTGGTATTTTATAACGTTAGCAAGTAAATTACTAAATCCTATAATACATACCGGTAAAAAAATCTCGCTCTATTCGAATCTTCATGTTTATTTCGACACGGGTCGCTCAGCAATGGCATCTGTGATCATTTCTACAAAGTCCTGAAAGAAAAAAAAGAACAATTAGTTAACATAATCGTTGATTTTGAAAGATTTGTTTTTATTATTTTATAAAACTAACTTTCTTAGAATAGATGTTCATATTAAAAGAAACGGTACCGATCCGACGTAAGCCGACAGTCTTCACTTGAGTCACATGCGCCAAAATCAACAAGCAGACCGACAGAGAGAGCGCTGATTATGTGACGGATACAGGAAGGAGGAAATGGCAACGTATTTATTTGTTACGAAATCTAATGCAATTCAAGTTTACTTTCTAATGTTCAAACTGATTAAAAGCAATTCAACTAATATTTTTTTTATACAGAAAGTGTTATTTGAATAATATATATATATATATATATATATATATATATATATATATATATATATATATATATATAGGAATAATTGAGCAACTCATTTTAATTGTCTAAACTGTTTTTTAATTGAATGAAAGTGCAAGATTTATTGTGAGAAACGTAAAGTTAAAATAATTGATAAGAAATAGTTTTTTTTCACTCATGAAGTTTAGCCATTTTTAATATTTTATTTGTCTGATAAAATGCTAAAACTTATCCAAGTCATGATATTTGACATCTTCAGATATGGAACATTTTGAAATGTCAACATTTGGTCATTTGAATAATATTTTTTAAATCCAGGAACCAATGTATTTTTACATTTTGTTCACATGGTGTTGTACAATGAAATAACATTTTATTAAAGATTCATTTAAAAAAATTTTTTAGATAGTTTTAATAACCATTTACATTCGCCATTTTGGTAATTATTAATTAGCTGATTGCATTTTAAAAGGTTTGATCCGTTAGCTTTTCAATTGTAATCACAATTATTAATATTGCCATTATTAATAGTATTATCATTACTATTAATATTACCATTTTTAATAGTATTATCAATAGTATTAATATTGCCATAATTGACGTATTATCATTACTGTCAACATAATAAATATTAAAGTATTACCATTATTAATAATATTAATATTCTCAATACGAACGTTATTTATTAAAAAGCCAATATTAACGGTAACTATTACGCTTATATTTTCAATTAATTTTTTTTTTTAACGCAGATACGTTACGTAAGAGTAGATAAACCAAAATAAATTGTTAGGGACTAATTTCCTAAAGGTTTTCTTTTACAATCTTTTTATGTAGCCAATAGTAATATTTACCCTTACAGGGGTTATTTCTCGAGACTGAAGGGTTGGTGGGTGCTGCGCTACTATTAGTATAATTATTAGTAGCGGGGACCGTGGAAATTCCACGGTGCTTTCTACATCAATCCGTATAATCCATTGTTAATAATAACGTTAAAATAATAAATGTCTTTCCATATCATACTATTAAGAAAAATATGACTCTTCTCTCGTACAAATAATTGTCATTGTCAGCTAAATATTCTTTAAATAAATAAAATTAATATTATTAAAAATTGTAGCAATTATATTGTTTTTAAAGCAATAAATATGTCTTACCGTAAAAATTATTGTCAGCTAAATATTCTATGAAATCAATGTCAATTTTTGATACCTGTTTATTTAAAATGTGTACTGATTTAGTAAACTGTACGGTATAATTTGATTTTGGAACAATTCATTTTAAAATTATGAAGTCGGAATTGTGTACTTTAGCGTGATCAGCTTAATAAGATCGGACGATTTCATTTTTTTAATGTTTGTGAAAGGGTGATAACGTACGTACGAACATGACGTGGCTTAGCGTATATAGAGATTTGGCCATTTTTAACGATAGCTAACAGAACGAAAATATGGTCAAAAACAAATCGGCCACAAATAAATGGCAAAATAAGTTACTCTTCTACTAACCTGGATAAGTTTGTTTTAAGTTATTTTAAAGCAACTTTTTTTGTTCAAAACGCAGTTAGAACGCAAACCAAACAAAATGTCTGCTCATTAGCCTTGCACATGGATCCTTGAGAATCGGTGAAAAATCGAAAAATAAACAAAAGTGTTAGAAACATCCGATAAATGTCACCAATCGTAGGAAAATGTAATGTTCTACCAGTATTTTGTTTAATTTTCGTTTTTGAGCGATTATCGAAACTCGATACTTTCAGCAATTTGGTTCCGTTCTAACTGAAAAAGTGGACATCAGGGTTGTTTTGAACAAAAAAACGCTTTAAAATAACGTAAAACAAATAAACTTATCTAGGTTAGTAGAAGGGTAACTTATCTTGTCTTTCGTAACATTTATTTATTGCCTATTTGTTTTTATTTACCCTTTTTGTTCTGTTAGCCTTCGTTAAAAATACCCGATATTTTTTTTTTATTTCTTATAAATAATTAAGAGATTTATTTATCAAATCAAGAACTATAGACTTTTACCTCCCCCCCCCCATTTCTAAATGTTTATAAGATTTGAAGACAGCTGTGGTTTAAACAAATCATTATTTTTTTTTTGCTATCGCCAAGTCATTAGATGTACTTTGTACGTATCCTCTTAATTTCAAAGGATTATCTACAACGACTGATTAAGTGTTATCATTGTTAAAATGTTCGATTTCCAGGTGTGTGATGAACATTAAAAACAAAAATTAATAACGAAAGATGAAAGGAAATATAGTCTAGGCAGTTATCTCGTATATTTATTTCTTATTATATTTTCTTTTGGCTGTAGATCTGGTCTAAGATAAAAATCGAGTCGATTGGGGAGACAGGTTTCTGGGACGAACTTTGACCACGCACCTGTTAGGTGAACTAATGGTTTTTAACAATGACAAGCGAGATTAAAAACAGAGATTTGAGACAGAACGCAAACAGGTGCGCATTTGTAAAAATGCGCAAATATATAAATATATATCTATATGCACGGGGGGAGGGGGTGATCATGATATATGAGCGGAAAGCCGTTCAGGCGAAGCGATCGGATGTTTTTAAAGATTCTCAGGTTCATTATACTATTAAATATATATATATATATATATATATATATATATATATATATATATATACATATACATACATTTAAATTCCCTAAACAGTTTTTCATGGTAAGCAACTGATGATCCCTTAAATAATGTTAAGACTAGTGTTAATTCTTGAAAGCAAACTTATATAGTTACTACAAGAAATAAATTGACTTACATGAGTGATTTTCTACTGAACGACTTAGGACTAAAATGTTTGTTTTTTTGTTTTGTTTCCTTATATAGTTTTAATAGTTGAGAAACTTCCGAGACACACACACATAATGAGTTTATATAAAATATATTTTTAAGGTATATATCCTTTATAGTATCATCAAAATAACAAGCTCAATGAAGTTCTGTTTTCGGTTTCATCAGAATATATACCGAAATAGTTTCCAACAAAAAAAAAACAAAGGTCTCGTATCAAGCAAATGTCGTTTACATTTAAAAATAACAGCTGTTTCTTCATAGCTACACAATCACAACATTGTTAATTGTAATGTCTGAATCTTATAGATAAAATTACTTACTATTGCTCATTTTCACCAATGATATGTTTTTCAACACTAGTTTTATCTTCTCGAATAAAATGCTTGATATTTCTTTTTTATATCAATTTCTAAGTAAATATTATTTATATATGTTACGGGTATTTCCAAAGCAATCATATAACAGAAATGTATTTAATTGATCTTTAGAAAAGTAAACGAGGCATGGAAAGTGTAAATCTATCTATGATACGACGCTGTTGTCAAAGTTTCACTTTTACAAAAAAACTTCGCATTAATTTGAGAAAAAAAAGAATTATAGGGCATATTTTACAATAATCCGCAGAGTCGTCAACGGGGTCCAAAAAACGAACGAGAACGGGTAAAAATAAATAAATATGCAACAAATGTAGGTGACCTACGTCTAGAATATATATTTTCCTACTTACCTATGACATTTGTTTGTATTTTTACGTAGTATAAATGGGTTTTATTTGATGTAAAAAAAATATATATATTCTTTTAGGGCACGGATTTTTACCAAAAAAAAATGGCGTCCCAGCCGTATCCTCGTTACGATCCCCCCCCCCCCATCGCCTGTTTAATGTTCGTATGACAAAAAATATTGATTTCTAATAAATAGCAGTTGGGACGGCTTAAAAATACAAACAAATGTCACAGATAAGTTGGAAAATAAATTTTATCGGCTACAGTTACTTTTATTTGTTGTATATTTGTTTTTATAGCGTTGTCACTGCGGATTATTGTAAAAGATACCCGAATCATATATATATTTATATATAGTGAAATTCAATGCTATCGGAAAACTAACTAGAGTGCTCAATTACTTGTGCCAGAGCATTTATATATTTTAATTGAAATTATACATTGTTTTCATCTTCTATTGACGTGATTCCGTGAAACTAATCGATGCAACACCAAACTAATGTATACTGTCAATTAGAATAATAATAATAAATATATATATATATATATATATATATATTAAGAACATTTACCAGATCTGTTCAATGTAAAAGCTCGATAACTTGATATTTAACAACAGAGCTTATATACATAAACGATGGCATTTTAAATTCCAATGAAGGTTTTCGGTCATGGCTGTTTATCTTATTTTTTATGATAGTCTTGAGTTTAACAAATTCGTTAACTTAAAATAAACACTGCTGTGAAACAGCTGTAAAAAACTATGATGATTTTGTCTATGCTTTTTATTGTGAACTTAATGTGAAAATAATTTAAATCAAAATACATATAACAATTTTTTACAGTTCAAATTAATACGAATAGGACGCAATTTTGAATTATATATAACATTTTATTTTGGAGAAGATAGTTATGAATGCATTGGAGTATGATAATTTACCAACGATCGACACCATTTTTTTTAGTTTTAGATAATTGACAAAACTCAAACAGACTAAGAAGTGTTGACCAAAATTTTAATAAAACGCGATTTAATACCATGAAGAATGTCTCATTATTGGCGAAACGTTATAAACACAAATTTCCAAAGACAAATTCTTATTTCTTTCCGAATTTTACATGAAAATGCGTATTCGTAGTCGATTGTGGGTTGTTTGTTTTGTTTTTTTTCGAGTTTCAGCAAGAATAAGTAAATTGTTCAGCATCATTTTAAAAAGTTCAATATTGAAACTAATGTTTGACATTTCAATGCTAAAAAACGGCAAGTTTATTTGCAAAGATAGATGTATATTTTTTCTTCATCTTTTAGGAAAAGATGCGAGAGAAAGATGAAAAGATTTCGACGAGTCATCGTTTCGTATAGAAAAAAAAGTATAAATTAAGAATGAAATTGACACGAACAAGATGCAGTGCCGAATCTTGTATGGGATTGTTGCAATAAATTAAGGGAAAAGAAGGGAAAATAATGGATGCTGCTATATTGAAAGTAGAAGAAAAAAAGGGGTTAATAATAAAGACCTGCTTTAAAAAAAAAAAGTACAGCTCAACGGGGGGGGACTTTTTTTTGTGGATCCGGGAGAAAGGATTCTCTTATTCAGAAAATGAGACTTATAAATAAATCGTTTTGAAACTTGAATAATATGAGGTGGGGCTTTATAAGATCCGGATGCGCCTTTTTTTCACGATTGGTGGGGCTGGTGATTAAAAAACATGAGCTTTTTTTGTGCTCGACGCGAGTAGGTTCCCAATAAATCAGGAGGGGGGGGGTACTATTTACAAAATAATGGCGAATCAAGTTATTTCTATTAATTCATTTTATTTAATGAACTATGCACATTTGAGATTTGGTGCTGGTGTATTTGATCGGTACCAAACCCTACCCTAATAAATCTTAGGTCACGTGATATTATTTTAGCCGGTGTAATGACCCCCTC
This sequence comes from Sepiola atlantica, assembly GCA_963556195.1. Lineage (NCBI taxonomy): Eukaryota > Metazoa > Mollusca > Cephalopoda > Sepiida > Sepiolidae > Sepiola > Sepiola atlantica. Next base: position 55,351,620 of record OY744516.1, read on the forward strand.
TGAAATTACTGTACGTTTTTATCGATTAGTTCAGATTTAAGTATAAGTGTAAGTATATACATATATATATATATATATATATATAATTGTTCGTTCTTCGTTGAACAAGGATTATTTTTATATACAAACTAAAAACTAAGTAAAGTTATATTTAATTAAATATATATTTTTGTAATTGTTCGTTGAAATTTTTTTTGTTTGTTTTGTAATAAATTTATTTATTTAGTTATGAAACTCATTTCTTGTTTGTATTTTCTTTGGCGAAGAATTATAATTTGAATTTAATTGTTTCCCGTTTTCGGTTCGACCTTACGATAAACGAATCAATAAAAGCACACGGTGATTTCAGGATGAGTTTATTACGTCGGCGAAAATAATATCACGTTTTCTAACGTTCGGTACCGATCAAATACACCAGCACCCGAAATTTTTAGTTGATTGTAACAGACATATAACCTACAAATTAAGACGATGAAAATAATGGGCATTAGTGTAGTTTAACATCCCCACGCAAATCAATTGTTTTCATTTTAAGAGAGTTCCGTCCGCGACAAGGTGTTAACAAAGCCCCCTCCCCCACATACACACTTCCCATGTTAATGGCTTTCTAAATTTGCTTGGGGATGTTAAATTGCACTAGTGCAAAATAATGTTTATGAAACGATTTTTTTTTTAATTTCGAATAGAAACGAACCCATCAGCTGAAAATATTTTGCGTATTTCTATGCGGTCACCAAAAGGATTAAATCCATGCTCGCACTGCCACTCCTCCAGAAACCTTTTTATATGCGCATATACATATATACGGGCTGCATGTACTCGCCAGTGCCCCCTCTCCCCGCAGGGGTGGGGGGTACTCCCGTATTGGGAGGGGGGGAGCAAGAAAGCGATACATAAAATTCAAAATACAGTCGTGTATAAATTTGTTTAAATTAGGATTTAAAAAAAAAAAAAAAAAGTTTTTCCTTTATTTTAGTTTATAGTCGTAGTAGAGAAATACAATTCAATGTGTATTTATCAGTTACGTATAAGTGAGAAACACAGAAATATTGTCTGTTCATATTAATATGGATTCAATTATCGAAATGATATGTGAACAGCCCCTATTCTACAATTGAAATGATAATGAACTGCATTGGTTGTAAATGTAAAAAGAAAAGCGGTAACGTTTTTTGGGGTGGGAGGGGGGATTATAATTTTTCTTAATCCTAAAGCTTATACAGAATAGCATCAAGATTATAGACTAAAGATATTTTTGTCGGCAAAAGGATAACCTTTGTATTATTAGGTTGTCCCAACTACGATGAGGGAACCTGTCTACTGCTAAGGAGAGTAGGCAAGCTATTAACGAGAGAGAGAGAGAGAGACTTATTAACACGTTGTAGAGAGAGAAAGAGAGGAGGGGGGCTGGAGGGAGTGAAAGTCGAACGTACACGTGCCTATAGAGGGTCACGAGCGATAAAACATGAAACAACAAAAAGAGAAATTGGGGCACACGCACGGAGAAACAAATAGGGGCCCCAAGTGAAGGCATATTGAAGCTGCGGAGTGTATATTGGACAATTGAAAAAAGTTTTGTTCATTAGTAAACTATTTTTTTTTTAATTTAGGAACACACATGAAACATAATACTTTACATTTGCCTTTAAACTTAATACACTAGCTCAATAATTGATTAAAATGACTGAGGTGTATTTGCTAGTGTCAAATTGATATTCAAAAGTAATTTTGAAGCCTGGAATAGAACGTAATTATATAAAATTAATGTTTTAGGGTACATTTGCGCCAGTAAATCAATGAGAAACAATAATTTCTTCACATGTCCCTAACCAAAGTACAAACGTCATATATATATATATATATATGACAGCAGAAACTGAAGAGAGCCGGATGGCTAAGTCTGTACTTGAAACCTACGGTACGAATGTTGTACTAATTTTTCTGTACCAAAATATATCGACGGAAGCGCGTTTGGTCACCCATGGCTCTTCTCCGGGGCTGAATTTTAGCGAGATTCGAAACCGCGATGAAAGTTACCGCAATTCGGAACCCTTATCGTTTAGGCTACGGAATCTCCCCAGGATTACTGGACTTTTTATTCCTCATGAATGCTTACTCAATAACAATACAAACCAATAACAAACAGAAATGTATATATATATATATATATATATATATATATATATAGTTTATAATTTTCAATGCACTGTATGAAAGAAAAAAACAATCCCGCCATCTTTGAAGACAAATTATATCAGGCGCACACATACGAATGAAGTCTTCGTGATCGTAGTAGTAGCCGACGTAAATTCTATAACGTATATATCCGAAGATAAAATCCACCCACAAGAGTAAATCCATTTATTTAAGCATGTATCAAAATTATCAGATATTACAGAAATATTGTTGAATATATGTAAGTGAAACAAGTACTTTTAATTAATGTAGATATATTTTGTAAAATATTCATAGAAGGACAAGTTTGTTGCGTAAAAAATTGATTTTACCATCCGACCATTTATACAAATTTTTTTTTTTTTTTTTTTTTTTTTTTTTTTTAATTGTGAAGCAGATTTACTCAGTTCAGAGGCATTTGTGTGCGTATTATACACTGCAAATTGAACGGTGCAAGTTCTAAATACGAACATAAACATGACGAAAATGTCTTTATGGTGAACATATCGAATTCCGAGACGTAGAAATAGGCAATAGTCTTATGAAAATAAAGATTCTTAATAATTTTTAAAAATATCTTAGAATACGAAATGGTGGATTTTTCTATTGGTTCAAGAACCCCCCCCCCCACTCCCCCAAAAAATTAAACAGATCTATTGTCGTGAAGGAAGAATATGTACTTTTTTTGTGAAAAGCTGAACACTGAACATTAATGCATCTATAAGAAAGATGCAACGGCGATAACGATGCGAAGAAATAAACGTAGAGAAGGAGAAATATATATATATATATATATATATATATATATATATATATATATATATATGAATGTGTGAAATAGAGAGGGTGTATTTGTGTGTGAAAGAGAGAGAAATATATATTTATCTTTTTGTTTTTGCTGGGGATGGGGCATCCTACTGGATACCAGACATTCGCCCGCTATTTCAGGGACTCGTGTGTGCGATATATATATATATATATAGATATATATATATATATAGTGGGGGGGAGAATATATAGATACGAGTGCCTGCGTGTTTGTATATGTGGGGAAGAGATACAGCAGAGAGAGAGAGGGGAAGAGAGAGTGAAAGAGAGAGAAAGAGATGTGAAAGAGAAATACCGTGAAAGAAAGAGAAAGATACAGAGAGGAAGCGAAGGAGGTAGGGTGAAAGAGAAAGAGATATATAGAGAGAAAGATTAGTTGATGAAGCTGATGAAGCTATGTTTAGGCCGCCGCCGAGGAGGAGATAAAAAAACAAAACAAAAAAAAAACACGTCATGGTTTTAATTCTTTAAATTCTTTCGGTGAAAACATTGTTTAGCTTGACACACACAATTCAAAACAATATATAATTATCTTCCCTTCATAACAATAGCTTTTGTTTTTATTTCAAAAATACATTTAGTAAACAAAAAACATTTTTGAATGTACATTCGACTCCGGTCGTTCGGTGCTTCAACGTTTAGTCATTTTTGTTAGGAATATTCCAAGAAACATCAATTCTACCAATTAGTAGTACATTTAATAATCTAGATGGGGGGAAGGGCAATAATCGAAATGCAATCTATATTAATGAAACTATCTGACAAGATATCGTATGTATGCGTGTGTGTTCGTTTCTCGCCTATATGTAACTTTAATAAATACACGTCGAATTTTTTTTTTTTTTAATTTACTAACAGTCGAATATTTATTTAAATAAATAAAATTAAGAATCAACGGCACTTGTGTATTTTAATATCCCTGGTAAATTCAGTAAAACATGGGGAGGAGGGGGGGGCGTGTTACCCTTTCTGTTGCCTAAAATGAAAACAATTTGCCAGGGATGTTAAAATGCACAAGCGCCGAATAAACTAAAACAGATTTTAAAAAAAGTAAATATAAATATATTTTTAATTATTTTTATTTAAGCCCTCGATCCAAGCAACGTTGTGCAAATACGTCTTTGATCTTTTGAGGGATGCGGGGGGGGGGGGGTAGAAGTATTAATTTCTAGAACGAAATAATTTAGATTTTAATTTTTTTTATTTGATGGATTTTGCGAATTAAAAGATAATTTAATGCGAACATATCGCTAACACAATGATGAAAACGGAGTAAAATTATCAGCCTAGAATGTAAACAGAAGACCCCCCCCCCTCTTCAAATTTCGATTGAGAAAACGGGATCCAATAATTGATTGGAGAAATGAAAAAGATAAATAAAATAGAAATATCGATTACGTACTTACTTCGTGCATAACGATTGGATTCGGATCGATTTTTTCCGATAACGGCGATCGACATGTGAGTGAACTGACGGCGGCGGCGACCAATTTGGGAGGGGTGGATTGAGTAAGGAAACTGGGATAGTCTAAGGCGACCTCTAAGTCCAAAATATAGTCGATAACGTGCTGTAAGAGTTGTACTTTGGAGATCTTTTGCGACCGTGGAATGGTCGGCACCAGACTGATCAGTTTCTGGAAGCATTCTTGCATTTCCGTCGTCATAAAGTCAGTTTCGGAAGCCTTCGCGATTTTCGCGACTCGGCTATTTTCATTTCGCTTTAAGAGATCGGAGGTTTTGGTGATCGGTGAAACGGCCTTCATTCTGATTCTTTTTTTTGGTTAAGGTTGAAACTTTGTATTTATATTTTTTTAAGAATCCAATTAATAGGGTTTTTTCCACGCAAGAACGAACAAAAAAAATAATCACTGTAATTCCAAAGATTTTTTAAAGATAATATCCAATTATTTGGGGTGGAGTTCTCACAGAAACGCAAAAAATATATTTTTTGCGCAATTATATATATATATATATATATATATATATCACAGTAATATATATTCAGAATATGGTTGTATACAGAAGTAATTCAAACAGCTAACTTTACGAAGTCAATGGTAAAACAAATCCTCAATCAAAACAGAGCGTGCGATACGACTAGGCTGCTTAGAAACTTCTGCTTAGAATGATGCGTTCGCTCGTCCGCGCTTTATATATGCAGGTGCGTGTGATGTGTGTGGAGGTAGGAGGATGAAGCCATTACAGTAGGAGGTAAGACGTCTTACGCGGAGGGGGTGGGAATTAAGAAGCGGTTTACCCATTAGCGAATCCTAGGAAACGCGTTTTCATTGGCTGAAGCAATTGCTCTCCCCTCGCCCTCCCCTCACACTTCCACTACAAAGTGACGCCTTCTCTCATCAGTGTGTAGCGTGCGTAGGGCACTTGATGTACGCTTATAACTTCATAACAATACGTGTGTTCATGTAGTTGCGTATATATATATATACTCTCTCTCTCTCTCTCTCTCTCTCTCACACACACACAATCATATATATATATATATATATATATATATATATATATATATGTATAGTTTAGGAGGATTAATATTTAGAGGGAGGGTAGAGAGAGACAGAGATGTATGTATGTTGTTATCAAACGCACGATTTGTACGTGTTTTTCTATAATGTATGTACTATTAAGTGCAAATATTATTTTTATACGCGACTTCTTTGCGTGTTTTGACAAACATACCAGCGACTCTCGACTAAGTAGGAGGGAATTCCCCCCTAAACATAGAAATTTACGATCGTAACAAGGGGACTGTTTATTAATAATATTGCTATTTTTGTAAATAACGACTCTAACGATACATCGTACAATCTCATATAGTTTAGCTTGTAGATAACGTTATGTTTACTAGAATAGAACAAAGAATGGAGATCGTTTAATTGTATTACTTTCTTAGATTTAAAAAGAAAAAAAAACTAATTTTCTTTGGCCTAATGGATACGCACGCGACTACGCAATAATCGACAAGCCGAGTTCCACTTCAAAGCTGACGAACGTTTTGAAATTATTAAGGCCACCATTAAAATTATTGGCACTAGTGCAGTTTAGCATTCCCAAGCAAATTATTATATTTGTTTTCGTGTTAGCAGAGCCTTTAAAATTTGTTTGGGGATGCTAAACTGCACTAGTGCCAAAATATGTCCACTTCACCATTAGAACGGTATTGTCTAAAAAAAAACAAGAACATGTTTACATAGAAATTTACAATTGTCAAATATTCTTTTTTAAATTTATTTTCATTTGACGGTAAACTTTACCATTGACAACATAATTGTTTTGTACTTATGCAGTTTACGGACCATGCTATTTTTAAAAAGTAAATTCAATTTTTACAGTATCTTTTGTTTATTATATTGTTAGTTTAAAGTACAGAATAGTTAACAAATCCCCCCCTCCTCGTGTTAAGAATATGTTTCTAAATAATAACGTTATTATTTCAGCACGGTCCATAAACTGAAGAAGTACCTTTTTTTTAAAAAAACGAAATCTAGTTTGGAAATTAGTCCAAGAAAATTTATTTGGGTTTACCTTCTCATGTGTGACGTATTTGCGTTAAAAACTATTTAATAGAATATATAAGCATGTGCAGCTGACATTAATATTGACATTTAGTATTTTGTCATCATCATCATCATCATCACCATTACCATCACCATCACCCTACTACCGGAAGGAAAAAAAACTAACCCGACGAATGGCTAAATACTGATATTAGCAGTAACTTCACGTGTTTATAGTTTACATTAAATATTCATTATTAAATAATTGTTTAGCCTAAATACGTCAGAAATTAGTAGATGTATGAACATGAATTGTTTGGGACCAATCTCTCACGAATATTACTTTTAAAATATTTGAAGTCGCCAATAATAAGGGTTGCCCATTTTACAAAATAATTAAAATATCGATTAAAAAACGAATGGCGTTTGTACAATTTCTAATGAATTAATAATTATTTAAAATGAATCACTTCCAGAGTTTAGATGAAATACGCCAGCTTGATCTCGCAACTGTCAAATAAGTTTAATGAATTTAATGTATTTAGTGGCCAAAAGCACACACGCATGTAAAACATAAACATAGCTGGACAAAACATGTTTTATATCGGTTCTATGGAGTTCACCTACGCGTTAGGTGCCAGTCGGAAAGGTATGGACACGTCTTTGAAACCATAGCTTAATTCATAGTTTCCGATATGCATTTAAGAACGTAAGAATGGGGTTGATGTGCCGTGAAAAACACAAGCAAACTAAAAGCAAACATGAACAAATCTTAAAATAGGTTCAGGTTATCATTTCCTATGATTTGTCACACATATCAACGGTGATATTATGATACTATCACGATGCTATCCAATTGTATATATGAATATTACGAATGCAAAACGCGATAACGGCCATTTTAAAAATGTGTAAACCTATCAGAAGAAGAAATCTTTCATTTCGAAACTCGACAAAACTTCCAAATTATGTTTTACATCATGTGATATCGACATGATTATGTTATGCTTTAAATTAAAACAAACAACTTTTATTGAAGTTTAGATTTGATATGTTCGTCCTGTTTTTGTTTAATTGCTCAATTTTAAATACTTGGATTTGTTGTGTTTTGCATGGAAACTCGTCATATCTATCTATCTATCTATCTATCTATCTATCTATCTATCTATCTATCTATACATACATATATATATATATATATTATATTATATTTAATATAAATATATACACTAAATTATATATATATATATATATACACATATATTATATATAAATAAATATATTATATATATAAGTATATATGATGTATTTATAAATATATATATAAGTATAAATAATATATTTATATATATATATATAAGTAAACACTATATTTATATATATATATATATATAAGTATATATGATATATTTATATATACAAGTATATATAAGTCTATATAATATATTTATATATATAATATAAGTATATATAAGTATATATAATATATATATATAAGTATATATAATATATTTATATATATATATATATATGTATATATAATATATTTGTATATATATATATATATAATATATATATATATATGTATACATAATATATTTATATATATATATAATATATTTTGTATATATATATATGTATATATATATATATATATATATATATATATATATATATATATGTATACATAATATATTTATATATATATATAATATATTTTGTATATATATATATGTATATATATATATATATATATATATATATATATATATATATATATATATATGTATACATAATATATTTATATATATAATATATTTAGGTATAAGTATATATAATATATATAATATTTATCTCTTTATATAAATATATATATATATAAATATGTATATATATTATATATATACATAATGTATATATATGTATACATAATATATTTATATATATATAATATATTTTGTATATATATATATATATATATTATATATATATATATATATATATATATATATATATATATACATAATATATTTATATATATAATATATTTAGGTATAAGTATATATAATATATATATTATATATATATATATATATATATATATATATATATATATATATATATATATATACATAATATATTTATATATATAATATATTTAGGTATAAGTATATATAATATATATATTATATATATATATATATATATATATATATATATGTATACATAATATATATATAATATATTTAGGTTTCAGTATATATAATATATATAATATATATCTCTTTATATAAATATATATATATATATATATATATATATATATATATATATATATATATATATATACAGTATTTCGCGTATGTTAAAAATAAATCAGTAAAGTTCTCGATCCTAAAAATGTTAGCGTTAAAATACAAATTATTTATTATCAAACCATACATTATTATATTTTAGAGATGTACCATAGTTTCATTGACACAGGTAGGCCTTTAACTGTTAAAAAAAGGCCTTACACCCATCTTAAATCGTCAGCTTCTCACTGAAAGAAGACAGTGCGATAAATGAGACAAGCGACGGTGGAATAAACATTCGGTATTTTTAATGTATAGTTTTTAAATGAATAATCTCTCTATCTCTCTCTCTTTCTATCTCTCTCTCTCTCTCTCTCTCTCTCTCTATATATATATATATATATATATATATATATATATATATATATATGTATATATGTGTGTGTGTGTGTTTGTGTGTGTGTAGTTGTGTGTGTATTTGATCTATCAGCGACTGTAAGGTCGCAACTATTTACACAAGGTATTCTAATTTTATTTCGTTTCAAAATTCATAAACTGTAAGACATTCTTCTTGCATAACTAAAAATATAAACTATTTTTATATTGTTATTATCATTATTATTACTATTATTATTATTATAATTATTATTATTGACATATAATTATTATTATTATTATTATTGTTATTATTATTATTATCATCATAATTATTATTATTACTATTATTATTATTATTATTTACATATTATTATTATTATTATTATTATTATTATTATTATTATTATTATTATTATTATTATTATTATTATTATTATTATTATTATATAGAAGTGAAGAGGTTTATTATTATTCCATATAGTTTACAATCGTGTTTCTGGTGTTTACATATGTAAATTAGATAGACAAGCTATGAATAGAAATTCACCCTATGTCTAAATTCTCATAGAGACTTTAAAAAATGGTGGGAAAATGTTGAATTAACGTAAATAAAGAGGAGCGAGACAAATACATGGAAAACTAAGAGAGAGATGTGTGGCTCGTTAGGATAATTATAAGTTAAGGAAATAAAAACAACAATGAAAAGAGTTTTCTGTAAAACTCAATTCCAGAAATAAAGTATATTTTTCAGAATGCATTTTGTGTTTCAAACAGAAACGAGAAAGGCTTAGAAAACTTTCTACAATTTTATTTAGTACATTACTTTTGATATTAACATATTATCATCATCATTATATATATATATATATATATATATATATATATATATATATATATATATATATATATATATGTGTGTGTGTGTGTTGTGTGCGTGTGTATCTGTATGTATGTGTGTCTGTATGTATATGTGCATATATACATTTCAGCGTATATATAAGTGTAGGCTTTTAACTGTTAAAAAGACCTTACAACCCATCTCAAATCGTCACTTTCTCACGGAAAGAAGACAGCTCGAAAAATAAGTATCTGTTTATACACACACACACACACACATACATATATATATATATATATATATATATATATATATATATATATATATATATGTGTGTGTGTGTGTCTGTGAAATTAAAATGGAATAAGCGGAATACATAAAAAGCTCAACGTTTCGCCCAAATGTTATGTGGGCTTTGTCAAGAGCGAACAAAAAATGCAAAAATATGACAAAAGACGCATTTTTTGTTCGCTCTTGACAAAACCCATATAATATTTGGGCGAAACGTTGAGCTTTTTAGGTCTTCCGCTTATTCCATTTTAATTTCATACCGTCGGATTATTTTATCTTTTCATCTATTCATATATATATATATATATATATATATATATATATATATATATATATATATATATATATATAGGTGTGTGTTGTGTGTGCATATATATATGCCTGTCTGTTTATATATATATATATATATATATATATATATATATATATATATATATATATATATATATATATAGTGTGTGTGTGTTATTTTGTTCGTATTGTTTAGCACACAGTAATCAATTCTGATATTGAATACCCTTGACAAGCGCTGAATGTTTTTATTTTATTATTTTCATCTATATTTTTTCACGTTTCCAAAATACAACATTTCTGTTAGCTATATTTTTTACGGTCCGTTTCATTTGTCTTGAGCCAAACATCATTTTTATGTCAATATCGTCTCTGCAACATTACAAAATCATCAGAAAAATTCACGAAGAGTAAAAAGTTCTTGGATTAAAATGTCTTGAAAAATTTTTTTACACTATACACTTATCATTCCGACTTATGTAAATACGATTGCCATGAAGGCCGATTTGTAAAAGTACATAATTTAGTCAATTTACATCTGGTAGAAGGCCACTATCGGTGGGCGTTTTGTGTGAGTTTTCTTGTTAGTGCCACGACACTACGGCGGTGACGGGGAGGAATGCTAAGTGTCTGCTCTGCGGCATGCGGCCTATTATTTTGCTTTTTACACGCATACGTCATGTGTTTACGTTTGTTAAATTGAACCAAACTGCGAACAGCTGTGTCTGTGTGTTGGTGCGTGTGTGCTGTCGAGCCGAAGGGAAAACGATGCGATTGCTCTTGCGTTCGAGGTTATTGCATTTATTAGTTTATTAGAACATGTGTGGTCTCCCCTCTTTACATTTTCTACTACAAAAATCATATTAATAAGCATTCATTTACACGTTTTTAGGATTGGAGGGGGGGGGGAGTAACACTTTGTGCTGGTGTATTTGATCAGTACCAAATTCCTGTCCTGATAAACGTTAAATCACGTGATATTATTGTGGCCGGTGTAATGACCCCTCCTCTGAAACTACCGATCAAATACACCAGCACCAAAAACTCATTTGTACCTTTAGATATTTGTGAAAAAGTGCAATTTGTAAATAGTTTAAGAAAATGCAGGTGGAAAATTATTCGAAAAATACTTTTTTAAATGTATTTATTAATGTGTGCCCTATTTGAGTTAAAATATTTTAATGTTTGAAATAAGTTGTAAGCATTTTAATTTGTCGTAAATGATGTAACTAAAATAATCCGGTTATGTACTTACTTCCTGTAATGACTGAACACGATTGATTTTATCCAGTCCCTATTTACGGCAAATTCAATTGATTAAAACTTCTTTTAATATTGCATTTCGTAACGCAAATTGGTTACAAATAGGTAGGTAAAGAAGAATAAATTGGTTTTGATAAATGTCATAAGTGTATTTCCTTAAAAATCATATATGTCGGTAATAGTAATGATTACCGTGCAATTTTTGCTATTGACGGGGGGGGGGGCACCCTTAACTGAAGCTACAATGATAGGTTTGAGGACATATTTTTAATGTAAAATGTAACATAGTAGCCCCACCCCATTTCGCATAATGGTTAGAGTTTTCTCTAATGGACCAGGGGGCTGGTGTTCAATCCTAGGTCGACTCATGTCAACGACTGGTACCTTGTTTCTTCCTGCTGACATTATAAGTTGAGGATCAAGGTTAAGTAGAGTAATCCTTGGAAATAAGTGGCGCCCTCCCCTACATCCCGGTGTAGTAACTAATAAAATGAACCTTCGGGTCACCCTCGACTATGGGCAACTTCTTTTCTTTTACTTAGCCCCGTCATAGGTCATTGATGGTCTGCCCTACGAATTGTTGTTAGGGGCTGTCGCACATGTTTGTACCACTACTGACAGATGTATTAAATCGTTGGTTTTCTCAGGGGTCTATTCCTTGTCAGTTGACCAAGGGTAATGTCACATTGTTGAAGAAACAGGAAACGCATGATGAGGAAGAACCAGCTTATTTAAAACCCCAACACTATGCAAAAAGTTGAAGATGTTGGCTCGGATTCTATTGAACTGGTTTCAGGTTGTCGTTGGAGAATTGAAGGAACCTTAGCAGAAATACTTTGTGAAGGAAGAAATGGATTTTGAAAACTTCGTATCTTATTCGTATGTTCATTGATGGGACAGAAGCCAACAGAGGTCGCGCTGATCAATTTGAATCAGTCCAAAGCTTTTTACAAAGTCGACTATCGCTTTCTGTCATCTGATTTTCTACAGACGCCCGATTTTAAATCGGACTTCCGCAAATGGCTCTCCATTCTGCATCACTCGCCGACGGGAATGGTGCAGGTGAATGGAAATAGTTTAGGCCTTTTCCTTCTCGATCGGTACGTTACATGTGTTCGTTGTCGCCCCTACTTTATGTTCTTGCGTTGGAGCCGCTACTTTCCAGGTTATGGGACGAGACGATAAGTTTGACCCTTCACATATTCGCCTTCCAAGGTTTTCCACGTTCATCGATGACATCACTGTCTTTATATCTTACTTTGAGACATTGAGGCAATGACGAAACACTAGCACATTACGAAACGATTACGGGAGCCAAATCAACCGCAGAACAGAATTGGTCGGAAGTACAATAGACAGTCGAAATCTCGGTTCAGACTTGCCTTGCCCTCGAAAGAATATTTCCATAAAAGGTAAAGCTAATACTTACAGCATGTACGTCTTTCATCCTTTACCGACTCGCTGTACATCCACTACCTGCGAGCGGCTTAAAGGTTTTCCAGCGTTTTGTATTCTGAGTTCTTTGGATGAGAGGAACGACGTTGGTTCGCAGACAGGTCTGTATTCAAGGGCCGTGAGAGGTAGGATTTGCGATGTGTAACTTGAAAAGTCATCGACATTCTAAAATACAAGTTTACTGAGTCAGCCTGTGACCAGGAATCTACGTAGGCCGAGAGCGCTTTTCACAACTTAATCCCTTCTATCGGGGGCCATCGTTAACCGAACAGTGAATTACACATTTTTCGCTGAGTGCTGAGCCGCGCGCAGAAACCTGTTTCTGCTCAGTGACCTAAAAACGGGAATAGGGTGATCAAAAGTTGCTATGGGTTGATGAAGCTTCAAAACTGACCCAACCATCTGTGAATGTGGAAAGGAGGACCATACGATGCAACATTGTCTTGCCTGTCCCCCTACTGCCCAACTGGTGCAGCTTGAAAGATCTTTCAGAGTACACCAATAATGTAAAGACTGTGTAAAAAGTGTAAAACTGTCGTATGATCGCATGCTTTAAAGACACGCAAAGAAGAAGTGACTTTTCACAGCCTGGAAAGAGAATATATAAGAATGTAATTGAGGATTTCGCTTCGGGTCCGCTTCGGGAGCGGCTGGGGTAGTGGATAGTGGAGATTCGCAGAGGTTGGGCGCCAGGTCCGGAATATCTCAACAACTGGCGATTTGTGCCGCACGTATAACTCCTCCATGGTATACGTTTTCAACGGTTGTTCTGAACGTATTTAAACGAGCTGACAGCTCACATTGATCTCGAGCAGTTGTTAGTGCTGGATGCTGCTTACCTGACTGACAATATTGACTCGCTGCCGACTAGGATGAAACGAATTATATTTCTCGTGACCCCGGCCGTAGTTAGGATGGTGGTGTGGACGACGCTAAGATTTCATTCCACAGATTTCAACAAATGGTGCGTACGAAGTGGGGCCAGATATAAGTACTTGTTCGTTGTCTGAACATGGCACACGTGCCGTTATAGTATGTGGCTTACTATTTGTATTATGTTATTGTATGCAACCTACCTTTGTTATTCTATTATAGTATGTGGCCTAATATGTATATTATGTTATTGTATGCGGCCTACCTTTGTTATTCTATTATAGTGTGTGGCCTAATATTTATATTATGTTATTGTATGCGGCCTACCTTTCTTATTCTATTATAGTATGTGGCCTACCGGTTTAAATTTGTCCTACCTCAGTAATATAATATTTATCGATATGAGTAGCAGGCAGTTTATTAAAACTAATTAGATGAACATCAATGAGTTAAAATACGAACCGATTTTTTAAAAAGTATCTTTCATTAACCTTAAATCCGTGTTGTTGTATTGCCATCCCGGACTTAGGGTTAGTTGTTAAGTTTATAAAGTGTATATTTTGGGGGTACTGGTCCAGCTTTTCAACCTGAAAAAAAAACGACTTTTTGTTCGGCTTTTCCTGACTGTTTATATAAACACTGACGTATGATATTTACTTATCACAAGTAAGTATTTACTGAAGTTTTTCTGTTGTTTTAGTTTTAACTGCCATATTTTACTCGTGTGTCTACCAGCAGAAGTATATATTACCATGCAGTTATTATAATCCCTTATAATACGCTTTTAAGGTAGGCCACACACTACAACATGGACAAAATTCCGTAGGCCACATTCAAAAGGTAGACTACAAACTCACTACAATCTTCACACATTTATTATTTTCTAGAAATAAGACAATAAATATAGAAAACACATTACGCAAGCTCAAGAGAACTGAAACTGCACAAATCTCATGAAGTGACATACCAACCTCCACATATATACACACATGTTGTGGCATCAATCTCGGCTGGCACGACAAAAAATGGTCATGAAGAGTCAAGGAGGATGGAAAGACAGGGGAGGGACAGCACCAACCAGGTTAAATTCTAGTACGTTTGGCATGAGTTATTTGCGTTTTTTGTTTACGATTTCTCGACTGCTAACGATACTGCAATATAACCAGAGAATCCCATAATCTGAACTTCCACTCCCCAAAAATAGGTGATAGCACCACCACCACCACCACCACCGGTTGATACCAGACAATATGATCCTGACCTATCAAATACGACGGAACAACCGTGAGAAGTGAGCATCATCCGATGGAAGGGCACAGGGAGTATCGAATCATATTATTCCCACTTTTATTCCAGAGAAACCCAACTTTCGTCATCAGCAAGAAATCAATGCTAAACAGCTGTTGTGAGAACACCAAGTGATTGACAACTGTCATCAAAAGAGGCAGACACTCCATGGAACACGTTCTGTTTTTGCCGGTGAGCGACCACGGGTAATGAATCGGGTGAGAACTCCTAGTGAGTAAGAAACGACGACACCGATATTTACACTGACAGCAGAAAATACAAAAATTAAAATAGACGTTGAATTATATGTTTGCATAAAACAGCACACAGAAAGAATAGTCGCACACACGTACATACCTGCACACACGCATATCATTTATTTGTACTGACGCAATCGGTCACGTGTGCGTTCGACCTATTTGTCTGTGTGCGTGTCCATGCATACACGCATTGGAGATTAATTTATTATTCGTTCATATATATATATATATATATATATATATATATATATATATATATATATATATATATATATATATATATATATATTATTTACTCCTCTGCAGGAGTTAGGCACAAGGCCAGTTTTATCTTACTCCCACAAGTAAGATGTGACCACAGCTTGGGTCGAGTAAGTGGGGTTAAAAGCCAGCGCTCGAGAGGTGAGCACTCTGGCCATTTAAAAATTGCCTGGGCAGCCCCGTCGGCATTCCCCGGTAGGGGCGCCTCAAGCAGTAAGCAATAAACTTACTCCTCCCCAAAGAGGGGAGGCGAAGCCTGGGAGGGTGGACCTCCTAGAACTGCACAGGACAGGGTGCAGTATCCATCGGAACAGATACTACACTTACTTCCTAGCGTGTGCCAGGTAAGTATATATATATATACAGGGTGAGCCAAAATTAGGTGGACAGCATTTGGAATAGGTTTATGTATCAGTTATGTTAATGCAATTATTTATTATAACTTTGTTATAACTATGTTATGTGTGTTATTAATGTGTTGTATAATTAAAATTGTATAATTGTGTTGTAATTTTAATTTAATCTGTTTTTTTTTATCAGATTGTTAAGAGAACCCATAATGTCAAATAATTTCAATACAGATGCAAGAAGATGGATGTTAAAAGAGTATTGGAAATCTCAAAAGATTGACACCGTAAGGAGAAAGTGGGTTGAACCATTTGGTACTCCAGCCCGAAAAAGACAAACCATTTACCGTATCCGTGACAAATTCGATGTCACTGGCTAAATCCTTAATGCTCCTAAAACTGGTCGACCCAAAACAGTCTGCACAGAGGATAATAGGCAACGTGTTGCCGATGCATTTGTTCAAAGTCCAACAAAATCCACCAGTAGAGCTTCTATGGAATTGAGCATATCACAAACCTCTATTAGGCGAATAATGAAGCAAATTAGGTTGAAACCCTATCGACCTCGACTAATTCATGGCTTATTGGAGGATGATTCAGATAGGCGACTGCAATTTAGTGAAATCATGCTGAACAAAATTGAAGAAAATCCAGGAATTTTAGATAACATTGTCTGGAGTGATGAAGCTTCTTTTAAATTATCCGGTCATATCTGTATATATATAAATATATATATATATATATATATATATATATATATATATATATATAGAGAGAGAGAGAGAGAGAGAGAGAGAGAGATGATAAAACAAATGCAAAGATACAGTTGGCGCTCCTACTCCTGCGCTATCATACGACACTGACTGAATATAAGTAATATCTCAATGCAAACATTGCAAGTGCCGCAGTACATGTGGGTGGAGTGTGGGGGTCTCTCCTTCTCTCTCTCTCTCTCTCTCTCTCATATATATATATATATATATATATATATATATATATATAGAGAGAGAGAGAGAGAGGTGATAAAACAAATGTGAAGATACATACTAAACACAATTAAAGTATACAACAAATAATAGTTTATAAAAACGTCGCATTATTTATGTTTTAAATTTAGACAATTCTTTTCAATCATTTATGAGTTCTGCAAAAACAAGAAATGCATGTATGAAGAAGCATCAAGTCTTTGTAATAATGAGTCTCTAGATATATTATGAGTTGTTAAAGAATCATCCATTGGAATAGTATACTATAATGATATTGGATTCTAGAAAAATAGGTAGAAACAGTTAACATTTAATATATTTCAATATATTTGAACACCAATATATGTAAATGCATGATGCCTCAATACGTCTTCCTTGCCAATATTTTATATATAATCCGACCTGTTCAGACTTAGAATAATAATAATAATAATAATAATAATAATTGATATGTATATATATATATATATATATATATATATATATATATATATATATATATATATATATATATACATATGTAAGATAATAAAGAGTCGAAAACATGAATCGTGGACGAGTCCATTGTGAGTGGGACTTCGAGAAAGAAAGAAAGTGACTTGATAATTGCTAAAAAGGAGAATGTTCCGCAGTGCAAGCGAGACTTGAAAGGCGGCGGTTTCAGAAACGCGAAGAGCCGGAGCGCTTGGTGATTGGAGTATCATAATACCGGAAGAATGGGAGTTTACCGATGTTTATGGCATTGATGAAGCTTTATTGGCTATGGTACCCAAGCCCGTCTTGCTGTTAGGCTTTCGTGTCCGCGGACTAAAAATGCGACTGATAAGCAAGTGGTACCTACTTGCTTATCAGTCGCATGAAGGAATCCAAAAGACAATTGGAAGGGCTTGTGGAACAAGTGCTTCAGTTCACGCTCGGATAAACAACGGTGAGCAAATTGCTTTCCAATCGGATGAATATATGAACGAGTTTCTAGCGGAAACTAAGTCTGTGACCCCAGACTTTCCTGAGACAAAAGTATGTACAAAAGGTTTTTTATATGTGTGTGCGTAGCCGGCGTGAACCATCCATTGATGGGAAATAAAGAAAACCAACATGTTTCCATATACATTCTGTTCTTAGTCATTCTTGTAAAATCTTACCGGTTACACCGAAAGAACGGGTAATGCAACACACACACACACACACACACACACACACATATATATATATATATATATATATATATATATATATATATATATATATATATATATATATATATATATATATATATCCCAAGCCTGAAGGGAAGACGAATCTTATCGTCCATGATTAAAAGTTAATCAAGAAAATAAAAGCAAGCCGACCGGTTTCGCCCTCTCTTAACACATGCTGTATCGAGGGATTAATAAAAACGAGGGATTTTAAAAAGGGGGAAAGAAGAACGAATAGAAAGAAAGAAAAGAAAAATAACGTTATGGTATATGTACAATGGTGGATGTATGTTAGAGACTGATCACATCTAGTCCTATTTTTTTAAATTTGGTTTCTGATGTTTTTGAAACAGTCTCTGAATTCTGAAGTATTGCATGTATAAAAACTCCAGTATATATATATATATATATATATATATATATATATATATATATATATATATATATATATATATATATATATATATAAATGAATAAACTCGAAAGTGTTTTTCATTCTTCCGAAATATATTTATATCAAAACACCTCAGCTCTACCTAATTGAATTATACACTTAGATATTTTCACATGATGTATATATATTCACAGAAAACCTGACGAAACACTCAAGGCTAAAAATTATTTGCATATTTATTTGTTAAGCACTGTCTAATAAATTCATATTTACTTATAATTTTATTCTTCTATTTTATTATATATACGAAAAACTTTTCCTGATATCAGTATCTAAATTATTATCCGTAGTAATATTATTTAAGCAATTTAATGAATTAAGTTTAAAATTCAAAATTATAACTTCCGTTTCATTATTTGTTGTTTTTTTCGTGTTACGTTTTAACACGCGTATATTTACACATAGCAACAACCTAGATAATTTTCGTATAATTATTTTTTTAAAAATAAAGTTGTCATTAAACGCCATAATTACCAAAGAGTTTCATTTAATAATTTAATACATGCGTTTATTATTTTTTTTAATAAATTTGTTGTTGTTGTTGCTGTTGCTGTTGATGTTTCTATTTAATTCCTCCCCAAGAGAGCAGAGTTAGGCAAAGTGTCAATATTTAACGTGGGGAAAATCCAGCTCCCCCAAAAGGGGCACTTTCGATTGGTAAAAAAAATGTGAATTACCTTGGTCTAGAAGGATTTCTTTTTCACTGACCGAGGACATAACACTAAGTGCAGATTCTGGACAGATACTACATTTTGCTCCTAGCCAAAAGGTCAAGGAGTCAACATCTTAGTAGTGATGATGATGATGATGATGATGATGATGATGATGATGATGATGACTTTAACATTTTTCATAGGAAAGAAAAAACTCTTATCTTTCTAAATAAAACTAAAAAAAATAATGTCGCTTTAATATTAATTAAGACATTTTTCTGTCTTTTATGATTAAGGCGAAAACTAAAAAGTACCCATTTCGAATAACTCAGTAATATAACATTGGTTTATTTGACCAATAGACCTTCCACCCTTATGTTTGATTCATTTCATTATATAACCAGTGTTTAATGGAGTATTAATTTTCATTTTTATGCTTAAACAAAATAAAATTCATCGACTTTCCACATCTTGATAACCATGTCAAGTCACCTTTTTGTTGTTGTTTCCTAAAAAATGAAATGTGTCTATATTCATGCACGATAAACCTTCTTCACATTGGAATATATCAAATAACACTATGACAATCATCATTTTGTTTTATTCCGCCAAATTACTACAATGTGAATTGAAATTATTTTTCTTTGGTTCCTGTAAAGAAGACTGCAGCCTCAGTAAGTGTTGCCCGGAGGGCGGGTAGTTTTTGCTAGTATATATATATATATATATATATATATATATATATATATATATATATATATATATATATATATATATAATAATTGAAAATTGGAAACCTTTTCAATGCACGAGTTTTTTTCACACTTTTAATTAGAGAGCGGTAGAGTGAGAGTTTTTGTTTTTCTTTTGACTACATATATATTTGTTCCTTTTCATTTTACTTCAGTTTAAGTTCTCAGAGATTAAGGGCCCGCCTTCCTGAGGCTAACACTTGATCTCTATATAGGATACACAGATCTCTGAGTGTTTCATTAAAGTTCACCTTTACCTCTCAAGTGTTGAGTTATTAAAGAACTGGAGAACATTAATTTTCTTTCTCTTGGTCTTGCCGGATTCCAGGACAAGAATTAATGTGGTCTGGTGGAGTATCCAGCTCAGTGATTTTACCACAGGCTGTGCCATTCCTCGTATAAGCCAGTGTATAGCCATACAGAGGGGATCTTATTTGGGCTTCAAATACTATTGTTATTTTGAACATTTCGTCAGGGTATCCTCGTGTAAGGTTCTCCTGACAAAAAAAAACCTGGGTCCTGGGTTTGACCTTAAAAGACATGCAGTGGTGAGACCTCAATTTGGGAGCTTTGGGGAATGTGGAGCTGCCCCTTAGTTGTCATTGCTCCCAGGTCCACTCTGACCCGGAGTGGTAGTACCTTTAAACGATCCATCTATTGGTCAAATATAACCTACTGGCGCTACCAGATCAGGCTGTCTGAAATTATTGATATCCTGACTAAAAATGCACCAAACATTAATGTGTAATTGTTTTTTTTCTTTACAAAACTCAAAAATCATTTTCTGCAAATTCCAAAACAATAAACAACAATTTCAAATACAAACCAAACCAAACACCATTACTAAACATTTGAAGATATAAACAAGTTGAAGCATGAAGTTTTTACCAAAATGACCAGATTCGGCATTAAATAACATGAAAAAGGTTGATATGCCGTAAAACAGAACAACCAAAAAAACCTGTACATAGACTCGAGGACAGTGTCTAGTACGTATACAAATTCTACCATATATATATATTCACTCTTTTTTTTTCCATTTTACTTCAATCGAAGTTTTCAGAAATCAAAGGCCCCCTTTTCTGGGGCTAACACTTGATCTCTATATGAGATAGATAGATATTCGAATATTTTATTCTCATTCATCTCTCAAACGTTGAGTTAGTAAAAAAGTTAAGAACATTAATTTTCCTTTCCCAAATTGACCACGTAACAATCTTATAGCATATATTTCTTGTTGTCTCTTGGTCCTTCCCCAGGATTGTATTTTCCTAAATACATTCTTGGTCTTATCAGATTCCAGGACAATAATTCATCTAGTCTGGTGGAGTATCCAGCTAAGTGTTTTTACTTGAGGTAAAATCACGAGGCAAAAGTGCCCCATTCCTCGTATGAGCAAGTGTATAGCCGTGCTGAAGATTTTTTGGGATTTCGAATACTAAGTTATTTAGAATATATATATATATATATATATATATATATATATATATATATATATATATATATATATATTAGTAGTAAGTTTTTGAAAGGCTGTGGGCAATGCAAATTCCGGGTAAGATGCAAGTTGTAAGGAACAAAAACAATAGCAATAAATCGAACACGAAATATTACTTACTATTTATTTTTCCTTTTTTCCTAAAATCTTACATAACAGCAAGAGTTTTTTTAGCTGTTCGTGTGATGTCCGGGTGATTAAAAATCACTATTTAATATTTCGGGAAAAGATACTTCCCTTTGTCAAAAATAATTAAACCAGAAGAAAAATTTCTCCGACTGTGCAGAGAATCCTACGAAACAAAAAATGTTGTTTTGTAGGATTCTCTGCACAGTCGGAGAAAAAAAAAGAAATTTGTCTTCTGGTTTAATTATTTTTGACAAAGAGAAGTCTCTTTTCCCGAAATATTAAATAGTGATTTTTAATCACCCGGACATCACACGAACAGCTAAAAACACTCTTGCTGTTATGTAAGATTTTAGGAAAAAAAGGAAAAATAAATAGTAAGTCATATTTCGTATTCGATTTATTGTTATTGTTTTTGTTCCTTACAACTTGCATCTTACCCGGAATTTGCATTACCCACAGCCTTTCAAAAACTTACTACTACTATACCCAGCAATGCTTCAAGCAAACTACCATTCTCTACTATATATATATATATATATATATATATATATATATATATATATATATGTGTGTGTGTGTGTGTGTGTGTGTGTGTGTCAGTACGCGCATATAATGTATATCTATTTGTCTGCTTTATCCCTTAAATGAAGGCAGTGTAATTAGGTACGAACACCTGTGTGATTGTGTGTGTGTGTATGCGTGTGTGCGTGTGTGTGTAAGCGAAAGGAAGACGATAGCGCTGAGAAACCAAATATGTGTAAATAATTTTAGACAATTCAAAGTTGTAAGTACGATAGTTGGGGTGGTGTTCGGCGTGGCATGGGTGGCAGACAAAACGGCGCTGGTCTGGTGGCAAAAAGGTAGCGGCAGCCACTGCGGGGTGAACTGCGCCGGCGCCGCTGGAAGAGCGGTGGAGGGCGGGGTGGATGGTGGATGCGGTGGTCGGCGAGGCATTTCTCTACAATGCCGAATTAACAGGTGCGAGTTAGGAAAAAGGCGAACCTGAACGGGAAGAAAGATGAAGATACATTTATTGGGATAGATATTTAGAAGATAGAAAGGAAAGGAAATGGAATTGGGGGTAGCTTGAACGAATCGGGAAAAGAACACCCCATCCCCTTCAAAAAAAGGGAAAGAGGAAAAAATGGATGCATAGAAGGTGGGGTACGATGATTTACGGGTGGGGGTGGGTAAAAGTTTTTTAAAAAATGAAGAAAGGAAACTTTGGTTTAGTTGTTTTGTTTTATGGCATATCAACCCTTTCTTGGTAAAGTGTTTATACTTCAAGTTCTTTATATCTTTAAATATGTTTTAGGGTGTTTGGTTTGGTTGTTTTGTTTTACGGCATATCAAACCTTTGCGGGTTATGTAATGCTGAATCGGATCATTTTGGTTAAGTTTTTATGCTTCAAGTTCTTTATATTTTCAAATGTGTATTCATGGTGTGTGGTTTGAAGAAAGAAAAGGTTATTAGGAAAAGAGTAAAAATTAAGCGAGAAAGAAAAAAAAAACAGAAAGAAAGAGACAAAACACAAGAAAATAAATGGAAAATGGAAAGAAAAAGAGAAAGAAAAGTGTGTTTTTTTTAATAAGAAAGAAAGTAAAGGTAAATAGATGGAAAGAGAAATTAGCAAGAAAGAAAGAAAGAAAGAAAATAGAAAAGAGAAAGTAAATGAAAGATATCCGTGGATGAAAGTTAAAAGAAAAACGAAAAAAGAAAGTAGTATTAGGAAAAGGAGGTAAAAAACTAAATCGAGTAAGCTTATATTTGAGAGCAATGAAGAAAGAGAGAAAAGATAATAAAGAAAGGAAATCGAAAATAAAAAAGAAAGGAAAGAAAGAAAGAAAATAAAAAAGGGATAAATAGAACGAAAGAAAGAAAGTAGAGGCGGAAATAAATCAATAAATAAAGTAAACGGAAAATAAAAAGAAAGGAAAAAAGATAGCGAACAAGAAAATATATAGAAAATAGAAAGAAAATAAAAGAGGAAAGATAGAAAGAAAAAAGAAAGTAATGGGAAAATAAAAGAAAGAAAGACAGACAGAGCGAAAAACGGGAAATAGAAAAAAAGAAAGTAAAAGAACGAAAAGAAGGAGAGAAAAAGGATGTAAAGAGAAAATAAAAGAAAGACAGTAAGAAAAGAAAGAAAGAGAGAAAGAAAGAAAAAGAGAAAATTGTGAGAAAGAAAGTAAAGGAGGAAAAAAGATAGAAAGAAAATAAACAGAAAATAGAAAGAAAGAAAGACGGAAAAAATGTAAAGGAAAGACAGAATCGAGAAATAATGCTATGATGAATAAGGGAATGTTATTAAATAAAGAAAAGAACGAGGGAATAAGTAATTTGTGTTCGTACCAGTTGGGGATCCGTCCTCGACAATCAGTCCGATAGTGACTTTGTTGCTGTCGGACTGAGGTGTGGTCCTGTTCAGTTCCAGGAAGTCCACACTCCCAGGCTTAACCTTTTCATTCAGAAAGGGTTAGTTTGTCGCTTTACTGCTATATTACCCTTATCCTTATTATTAACTCACTAGGAGTTCTCACACAGGTCATCACCAGTGATTGCTCACTGACAATAACCCGCGGTGTTCCCTGAAGTCTGAGTGACAACAAGTCCACTCAGATTTCCAGTACTCTCTATCTATTTCGATCACCATTCCAACTGACTTTGTGTTATCGCAACAGCCACTTACCATTGCCTACTTGCTGGGAACGACTATTGGTCTTCTTTAGAGTTTGGGTTGCAATAAGTATCCCCAAGTTCACAATAATCTCCTCACTCATCCAGTCAGTTCTCTCCCTCCTCGGTCTTTCCATCCTCCGTGAACCTTCAGTATCACTTTGTGTCCTATCAGCCGAGGTTGGTGTCATCACATTGTTTTTTTTTTTAAGGGCGGTTCTCAGTTCATGACATTTCTTGCAGTTTCAGTTACCTCGGGTTCGTGTGGTGTTCTTTCGATGTTTTATGTTTTATTTATGTTACAATTTCCATGTGGCTTGTTAGCGTTCGTAGTTGATGTTGGTTAGTTAACGCATTCGATGATTTTCTTTAAGATTTCAGCTGTTTTCATCATTGCCGCACGTTGTGTAGTACCAGTCTTCCCCTTTTCGGGAGTGTTCCTAGTGCTCAGACGATTATTGGTATTATGTTGACTTTCTTCATATCTCTTTCATTTCTCTGGCAAGTTCCGTGTATTTGCTTCGTTTTTTAGTCTCCTTGATCTTTATTCTGGTTCTGCTGGGATGGCAAAATCTACAATTTCGCGTTTTTTTCTTCTTTTTGTTAACTATTATTGCACTTATTCTTGGATGAGTTCATCTGTTTGTGCCTCCATGTCTCGGTGGTGTTCCCTGGAGTATGAATGACAATAAGACCCTTCAGATTACCAGTAGTCTCCACCTCTTTCGATAATTATTGGAAATATTTTTGCGTTATCACAACAGCCGCTTACCATCGCTAGCAACGACCATTGGTCTTTTCTGGGATTCGGGTAGCAATAAGCTTCTCCAAGGTCCCAGTACTCTCCGTATCCTTCCAGTAGAGGTCTGGTTATTGCTCTCCATCTTCGGTCTTTCCATCCCCCTTGAATCTTCACGACTATTTTGTGTTGTATCAGTTCAGGCAGGTGCCATCACATTATCTCTATGTGTTGTTTGGGAGATAGGGTGAGTCATTTTATGAAATTTCTTGTAGTTTCAGTACTCTGGGTTTCTTCTCCATTTTTCATTCTTCTTTTTGCTTCTTCTTTTTTCTTCTTCTTCATCCTATTGAAAAGTAAATATATTAGGTTGCCATCTAATTTTCATACGTGTTTCTGGCGTGTACAGACACATTTATGTAAATCAGATGGCGACGCTGAAAAAAGAGTTACTGTTTTTCTCTAAAAGCCTACAGAGACATAAGAAATATTAGAGAGTGGATGAATAAGCATATAGTGAGGGTCGAGAGAAATAAATGGATAACTGAGAGAAGGAGAGAGAAAAGAAGAAGGAAAATTAAGAAAAAGTATAGAAACAGAAAAAACGAAGAGAGTATGGAAAGAAAGGAAGGGGGTATGAGTAAAATGAAAGTAAAGGAATAAGGAAAGTAAGAAGGTAATAAACATAGGATTAAAGAAATAAGGAAATAAACGAATGGTTAAAGAAATAAGGAAATAAACGAATAGGTAAAGAAATAAGGAAATAAACAAAGGATTAAAGAAAGAAGAAAATAAACGAAGGATAAAAAATAAGGAAATAAACGAAAGATTAAAGAAGGAAGAAAATAAACGAAGGATTAAAGAAAGAAGGAGATAAACGAAGGATTAAAGAAAGAAGGTAATACACCTAAGATTAAAGAAAGAAGGAAATAAACGAAGGATTAAAGAAAGAACGAAATAAACGAAGGATTAGAGAAATAAGGAAATAAACGAACGATTAAAGAAAGAAGGTAATAAACGAAGGATTAAAGAAAGAAGGAAATAAACGAAGGATTAAAGAATGAAGGAAATAAACGAAGGATTAAAGAAATAAGGTAATAAACGAAGGATTAAAGAAAGAAGGAAATAAACGAAGGATTAAAGAAAGAAGGTAATAAACGAAGGATTAAAGAAAGAAGGAGATAAACGAAGGATTAAAGAATGAAGGTAATAAACGAAGGATTAAAGAAAGAAGGAAATAAACGAAGGATGAAAGAAATAAGGAAATAGACGAAGGATTAGAGAAATAAGGAAATAAACGAAGGATTAAAGAAAGAAGGAAATAAACGAAGGATTAAAGAAAGAATGTAATAAACGAAGGATTAAAGAAAGAAGGCAATAAACGAAGGATTAAAGAAATAAGGTAATAAACGAAGGATTAAAGAAAGAAGGAAAGAAACGAAGGATTAAAGAAATAAGGAAATAAACGAAGGATAAAAGAAAGAAGGAAATTAAGGATTAAAGAAAGAAAGAAATAAACGAAGGATTAAAAAAAGAAGGAAATAAACGACAGATTAAAAACAGAATGAAAGAATGAAAGAAAGGTGTAAATAAAAAAGAAAGAAATGGGGAAGAATAGATGTAATTAAAGCAAAAGAAGAGGAAAATAAAGGGAAATAAACAAGAAGGGCAGATGAATGGGGTGGAGAGAAAAAATCGGGAAGAATATAAGAAAGGTGAAAAGAATAGGCAACAAGGAAAGAAGCAAAGACAGATGAAAAAAAGAAAGAATGAATGAAAGAAATAAATAAAAAAGAAAAAAATGAATGAAAGAAAGAATGAATAAAGAATGAACGAAATAAATAAATTAAAAAAGAAGGAATGAATGAAAGAAAGGAATAAAAAAGAAAGAGTGAATGAAAGAAATAATGAAAGAAAGAATGAATGATGAAAGAAAGAATGAATGAAAGAATGAATGAAAGAATGAATGAAAGAATAAAAAAGAAAGAATGAATGAAAGAAAGAATGAAAGAAAAAATGAATTCAAGAAAGAAGTAAACAAAGAAAGAATGAATGAAAGAAAGAACGAAACAAAGAATGAATGAAAGAAAGAAATAAAAAAAGAAAGGATGAATGAAAAAAAGAAATAAAAAAGAAAGAATGAATAAAAGAAAGGAATGAAAAGAAAGAATGAATGAAAGAAAGAAAGAAAGAAAGAAAAAGAGTGAATGAAAGAAAGAATGAAATAATTAATGAATGAAAGAAAGAAATAAAAAAGAAAGAATAAATGAAAGAAAGAATAAAAGAAAGAATGAATGAAAGAAATAAAGAAATTAAAAAAGAAAGAATGAATGAAAGAAAGGAATAAAAAAGAAAGCATGAATGAAAGAAAGACATAAAAAGAAAGAATGAATGAAATAAAGAAATAAAAAAAGAAAGAATGAATGAAAGAAAGACATAAAAAAGAAAGAATGAATGAAATAAAGAAATAAAAATAGTAAGAATGAATGAAAGAAAGACATAAAAAAGAAGAATGAATGAAATAAAGAAATAAAAATAGTAAGAATGAATGAAAGAAAGAAATAAAAAAGAAAGAATGAATGAAAGAAAGGAATAAAGAAAGAAAAAAGGAAAGAAAGAATGAATGAATGAAATAAAAAAAGAAAGGGTGATACTAAGCACGGAGGAAAGAAAGAAAAGGGAAGGAAATAAAAGATAGAAGTAAAAAAAAAAAAAAATGTGTAAATTAGAAAGGAACATCAATTCAGAATTAAAAAAGCAGGAAAATAGGAGAAAAAAGAAAGAAAGAAACGAGGGAAAAAAAAGAAAGTAAGTAAATGAAGAAGTAAAGAAAGAAACAAATCGAAAAGAAGGAAAGGCGTGAATTAAGGAAAGGGTTAGTAAATATAGAAAGAAAGAAGGAAAATAAGAAAAAGAAAAAGAAAGAAAGAAAGAAGAAGAAAATAAGAACGATAGCGGTACCATTTTTACGGACGCTTATTACGCATTGAGCGCATATTCGCATCGAGCGTCAACCTCTCTCTATTCGTCTCGTTGCAGATCTCACCCTCATTCACAATTAACATTTTCTCCTCCCCCCTCGCTCACATCAAAACTCCCACTACACACGCCCGCCCACCACTGTCAAGACCACTTAAGCAGGTATTTATCAAACCGAGGCGCTGTCGCTGGAAGAGGCGGGACTTCCTTCGGATTAACCAATCATAACAGTGAGAAAAATACAGCCTTTCTGTTTCGCTGATATTTATTAGTAGTACACGCCCATCGACTTGTTCGAAGCAATAGTGAATCGTATATCAATCAAATATGTAAATTTATTACGCATCTCTCTACACAATATATATATATATATATATATATATATATATATATATATATATATATATATATATATATATATATATATATTCAAACAAGTTAATGAATGAATTGAGATATTCGAATGAACATATAATATAAATTTATGAATGGGGTAAACATTGAGATTAGAGTCGAGGAAAGATTGTTTGAAAAGGCGATTATAAATTGAGTATTGATTTACTCCTCTCCAGGAGTTAGGCACAAGGCCAGTTTTTATCTTACTCCCACAAGTAAGATGTGACCCAAGGTCGGGTCGGGAAAGTGGGGTTTAAAAATTGCCTGGGCAGCCTCGTCGGCATTCCCCGGTAGGGGCGCCTCAGGCAGTAAGCAATAAACTTACTCCTCCCCAAAGAGGGGAGGCGAAGCCTGGGAGGGTGGACCTCCTAGAACTGCACAGGGCAGACCCATAGACCGGCGTAAATCAAGCCCCGAAGGCCAAGACAATACCAGTCTATGGGGTGTAGTATCCATCGGAACAGATACTACACTTTGATCTTAGCCAAAAGGCCAAGGCGATTATAAATTGAGTAAAGGCGATACAAATTGTTTTTTTTTTGTAGATTATGACATGCTGAACATTTTGAAGTTCAAATCTATTTACTATTACCCATGAAATCTTTTTAAATACGTTAATAAGCTAGTATTATAACCGTTTTTTCCAAAATTGCGGCATAACGAGGAGAATCAGATGCACGTGTATTTTTCTCTTCTTAATGCGTAATATTAAATAGATTTGAATTCGAAAAATCTAAAAAAAAACACAATTATCGCTTATACAAAATTTACAATCGCTTTTTCGAACTATCTGTCACCGACTCCAATCTCAACGTTTACCATGATACATTTCTAAAAAACGATCGCTCTGATATCACTTTCCAAACCGAACCGAATAAAAGCAGCAGACCTTCGCACATGTTAAGGGTTCGATATAGTTTCTAGAAAGAACAGAGATGGCGATAAATAAATTATTTTAACGGAAATAGATTTGGGAAATTAGTCAAAGCAATTAAATATAAGATATAAAATATAAAATATAAGCATATAAAGTTGTCCCTTTGACTAAGATCAGAGTGTAATATTTGTTCTGATCGATGCTACACACTGTAGATCGGTACCGTCTTGGTCTACGGGTCTTGATTCCGCCGGTCTGAGGTATTGTCCTGTGCAGTTCTAGGAGGTACACCCTCACAGGCTTCGCATTTTTACCCTTTGAGAAGGAGTTAGTTTATTGCTAAGTGCCCGAGGCGACCCAACCGGGGAATGCCGACAAGGCTTCCTAGGCATTTTTTGTGGGCCAGTGCTCTTCCTCTAGGGCGCTGGCTTTTCAATCCCACTTCCCCGACTTGTGTCAAATATTACCGCTGTAGAAAGTAGATAAATAACCAAAAATTCACCATGGAAAGCTACCGTAAATATTAATTGTGAGTAAAATAATAAGCCTCAGATATGTTGTAATTCTGGGAAGTATATACTTGACCGGACCGGAAGAGACTAAGATAAATGCAATATCAAAGTACCCACATTTTATTTTATTCATCGTAGTCCCTTCCAGTTTACTCAGTGACCTTTCTTCTTGAAAGAGCAAGATGTCTGACACCTATTACTTTACTCACAACCAATATTTACGGTAATTTAACATGCCTATATTTTATATTAAATAGTTGTTACTGCAAATACGTAACTAATGTGGATATAAACTATAGTAAATTGCTTTTGACTAATTTCCCAAATGTATTCTTTGAAAAAATAATGTCGATAGAGCTTTATGACAATGATGAATAATTCGTTCAACTTATCTTTACTGTAGTCACGTGATTTGATACAATAAAATGGCAAATTCAAATTTGTCATATCACATCCGGATGGAATAACTAATATATATATTTATATATAATATAATATATATATATATATATATATATATATATATATAAATCAATGAATGAGAGGGTTTTTGTTTTCATTTATCCCAACTATATTCATATCAAAATACGTTAAGTTTATCCAATTCAACTTTACATTTAATTATTTGCAAACATATTATATATACCAACAGAATACTGCCGAAATACAGTCACCAATATGCTTAATTTGAATAATAATTTAATGAAAACTCTAAAATAAATTCATATTCTGCACACTTCATTTCTATTTTTGTAATAAACTTTCTTTACATACATGTAATACTTTTCTCCATATTAATATTATTAGTAGTAGTACTATTAATTACGACAATTTAATAAAAACGTTTAACCTTCAAAATTATTATTTTTAAATTGGAAAGATAACTTCCGGTGTTTATTGTTGTTGACGACGACAACGATGACGATGTTGCTGCTGCTACTGATGATGATGATGATTATTTTGATTATGAAGATAAGTATTACATTTGACATTAAAACTACCTCTTCTCACTTTTTTCAATTACAAAATACATAGAATCATATTTTTTTTTAAAAAGTCATTAAGTTTGGTTTTATATTTCTGTCTTTAATAATAAAGGCGAAAAATACAAAGTAACGATTTTAAATTACTCAGAAATATATAATTCTTTATTTGACCAATTGACGTTCCGCATTTTGCGATTGTCAAGAATAACCAATAGAACAATAAGGTGCGAAAAAACTAAACAAATAATAAACAAATAACTGTTACCAAAAGTAATAAAAGTTACTTTTCTACCTACTTGTCTATTTTTTTTTGTGCTTTAACATACTTTAAAGCGTTTTTTGTTAATTAAAAATGAAAAGTTCGGTAAAATATATTACGTTGTACTGCAAAACAAAGATGGCTGACAGTCGTTTGCAGACTGTCTACTAAATAGGTCCCTCACTGTCAACCAAGCTCCAGTCCCTGTCCCATCGCCGCAATGTAGCATCCTTGTGCTTGTTTTACAAATACTTCAATGGATTATGCTCCGATGAATTGGCTACTCTGGTGCCCCCTCGACGTAAATTCACTAGACCAACTCGACACTCAACTAAATCCCATCCATTCACTGTGGAGATACCCAGATGCCGGAGAGCTTTCTACTCAAATAGCTTCTTTCCTCGTGCTGCTGGCCTCTGGAACTCCTTCCCTGCCTTCTATTTCCCCGACAGTACTGACATGCAGAAATTTAAAATTAATGTAAACAGACATCTCGCTGCGAAGATCCCAGTTTAGGTTGACCCCCCCAACCTTCTCCGCTTTTCTTTCTTCTCAGAAGCCCCTTACGTCTACAGTGGCGGCCTGCCTTGTTTGGGGTGAACTACGTTAAAAAAAAACAAAAAAACTCTGATGAATAAATTAAGTGTGAAGGCGTTTGAGACATATATTTGTTATTATTCGTTTGTTACTTTCCCTCCAAAAGTCGAAAAACCAACTTTTGGGATATCCGCATGAGCCATCTTGAAAATAGAACTGTAACGCGATCGAATTTAGATGAATTATTAAAATGCTATAAAAACGCTTTAAAAAAACTATAAAAAAAACAAAAGCATAGGTATGTAGGTAGAATAGGCAACTTTATTGCATTTGATTTCAGTTATTTGTTGAATATTTGTTTTCTTTTTTAACCCCTGTTTTCCTGTTGGTTATTCTTAACACCCCCCCCCCCCGCTCGATTTTTTGTTTAATCCTTTTATCATGAAAAATTCATTTTTATACCTATGCGCAATCAAATCTCACCTTTTTGAATATATCAAATAACACAAGGACTATCAGCTTTTTGTTGTTTTTCTTCAAATTATCAAAATCCAAAAAGAACACTGTTTCGTTGTTGTTCTGTAGATGATCATATATATATATATATATATATATATATATATATATATATGTGTGTGTGTAGATTATGCATATAATATATATTTATTATATATATATATATATTATATTTTTACGAATACTAAAATCAATATAAGTAATCTTATCTCAAGAATCTTTATAAATATTTATTAATCGATCTAATATATATTGTTAACATTTCACAACAATCAGGGATACCTGTATTTTCACAAAGAACTCAACTTTCTTTTAACTCTATTTTTCATCAAACTAAATAAAATTAAATATAGCTTACATTTCGACCCATTTTGTCTAGCAGCTCTTATCCAAAATTCAAAGTTATTGGTTACGTAGTTAAGTGAATCCTGTACATACAAATATATAAACACATAAACATACCTCACTTTAAATATATATATATATATATATATATGTATATATATATGTATATATATATATATATATATATATATATGTATATATATAAATATTTATATATATATATATATATATGTATATATATATATATATATATACATATATATATATATATATATATATATATATATATATATATATATATATATGTGTGGGGGGTGTTTTAGTAGCAATATGATTGTTATATCATCTTTGTTTATACAGGTTTCCCAATTATGTGAACACACTTCGAATGGAAGTCTTAAGACACACACACACACACACACACACACACACACACACACACATATATATATATATATATATATATATATATATATATATATATATATATATATATATATATATATATATATGTATACTAATGTGAAGTCGTTTGTTCGCCTGTCACTTTGGCTACTATAGACTGAAAACCACCCGATTCATATACTAATCTCTTAAACAAACAATTTACAGCTCGTCGTAATGCGTGTTTCCAGAAAATATGCGTAGATTTATTCATTTTACAAACATTATTACATTTAATCCGATCTAGCTGCTTCTCTCCAATAAGTTTCTCACAAATAGGTTTGCACACATTTCCACTCTTCTAAAATTATAAAATATCACACCACTAATATTCCTTAGAGAATATTTTTATAAGTAAGATATACGATTAAGGCACCGTTATTACTTTATTTTCTTGATTCTTGCTATTGCCTACATACTAAACTCAATTTTGCATAACAACATTACAAACGATCCCTCAAATTCAATTAAATTCTACTTGCGATCCTGACTGTATTCGAAGAACAATTGAATATCGGATGTTTTGTATTTCAGTAATTATGGCTGGCTACCCAGAATACATTTATTCACTTTTCAGAATGTACTGACACTATACTCAGAATTGTGTCTTAGACTGATGGCTCGGGTTAAGTAAATTTCATTCGTTTTTTTCGCTTTATAAACATTATAACGACTATGATTGTTTTTATCATTGTGACCGACATAATTGATAAAAAAAAATGTTTATTTTTAACGAGAGTTTTTCTTA
This sequence comes from Sepiola atlantica, assembly GCA_963556195.1. NCBI lineage: Eukaryota > Metazoa > Mollusca > Cephalopoda > Sepiida > Sepiolidae > Sepiola > Sepiola atlantica. Next base: position 55,385,656 of record OY744516.1, read on the forward strand.
CTTATAACATATTGATATCGTATTTCAATTTTTGTCTGTCATTAATTGATTAAGACAAACCAAAAACACCGTTACTAACTTTTAACGACTGTTTTCTTACTAATAACCATCCCCATACCGTATGAACATATTGTTATCGCAATTAATTTATTAAAACAAACCAAATAATATTTCATTAAGTTTTACCAACTGTTATTTCTAGTAAGTATCTCGATACCATATTTACATGTTTTTAGCGGCATTTATTAATTACAATAAACAGAAAAACCCGTTACTAACTGTTAACGACATTTTTCTACTAATACATTTCCGCATATCATATTTAAATGTTTTAATTTTTAACGAATGTTTTTGTTTATTACTAATAAACATCCCGATACCGTATTTCAATGTTGTGACCGCCATTAATTGATTCAAATAAACACGAAAACATTTATTAAGTTTAAACGACCGTTTCTTTCTTTACTAAAAAACATCCCGATTCCTTTATTTCATTGTTTTGTTCGGCAGTAATTGATTAAAACAAACCAAAATCTAAGTTACAAAATTGTAACGACTTTTTTTCTTTTTTTTTTTTTTTTACTAATAAACATCCTCATACCGTCTTTAACTGTTGTCACCGGCAGTAATTTATTTTTGAAGGAAAAAAGGAAGTTTAATATAAATACTTATGAAAAGCAAGTATTTTCTTTGGAGTAAACAAAACAACATAAAAATTATATTATTATGTTTTACTGATTTTTCTTAAGAATAAAGATCCTGATATCGTATTTCAATGTTGTCCCCGAGTCGGCAACTATTCGGTGTTGACGCAAACATAAGCACGCGTTTTTTTTAATATTCAAGGCAGACGATTTCATTTAATTTTCAAATGCAAGAGATTGGTTAATTTGCATCATGTGCCACAAATAATTGATTGTGACTGGTGGCGTGCATAAAAAGTTCCACCCAATTTTAACTCTAATACGCCTAGCATGTCAGCTTTTAGAACAAACTTATCTCATGCCCGACCTTGTAACATAATTGAGTTTTTATAACTCTGCCAGTAATATCTCAATCTCAATGTTTGTTGAAGTTTTCCAAGCCAAAGTTATGTTCTTCAGAAGGAGATAAAACAACTTTATCATAAAAAAAATCAGCAAGTCAACCAGTAGCACTTTTTAAAGATGGATACTCCAGGAGGAGAGCATAGCCATATTTTTTTCAGTTGGGAGAAAATTAAAAAAATCGGTGAGTTGATCGATTATGACACATTGATTTTTTATGGCCCACCACATCCTACAAATAGAGGGAGAACTATTGATTGTTTTTTATGCTGCAACATAACTAACAAGTTTTAGATTGGGGGGGGGGCGTTTCAGATATATTCTAGATAGATCTGATACAGCCGGCATTACAAATTCAATAAAATAAAGTGAATTTCCCCTTATCAAGTTACCACCATAGATCAGTACACACGAGAGTCAATGTGCAAATCTGTTTCAGCATTTCAATAACACAACAAAAAAGAACCTACGAAACGATTCTACGCGTAGACATAGCGTTTTTTCGTACATACATATGAAGCTTAACTTTTCATGTCTGTACTATTCTCTCATTCTAAAAAAAATATTTATATGTTTTCATCGTAGATTCACGCCAAATTGTTTAATTGGTGGATTTTTTTGCGTTAATCTACTTTCTAGGGCAACGCAAGGAAACGGGTCAGCTATTCATTCACGTTTTCTCCGCGAGCTGCAGAATACGCACTAGCATGGCTGAGTGTCCTTCAAGCTGTACGATCTTTGGCCAAGGTGTCGGACTGGTTTATGTTCATGTTCGTCAATTCACAAACGTTGTCTATCCATCTTTTCTTTTGCCTACCTTTTGACAGGCTTCCTTGTATAATCCCTTCAACACATATTTTGCATAGCTCTACACTGGAAAGCTTGACGTGAGCAATACATCTCAAGACTTTACATTTGATGACAGAGGATATTGATGGGATGTCGATGAGTTTTCTCACTTCTGCGATACTTATGCGATCAGATAGTTTATGATCAGTAATGAAGCGCATGATGTGGTTTTGGAAAGTTTCTACTTTCTGACATAATTTTACAGTTCAGTTGACGCATTCAAGTCCGTATGAGACTACAGGAAGGACATATGCGCTATAGATTGTCGCTTTGATTTTGTCTGGTATGCGTTTTATGAGTTAGGGCGGTTTTGTTTCTTGTGAAGGCGGCTCAACCTAAGCCGATTCTGTGATTTACAGCTGTTTGCTCGTCGTTCGATGTGACTACACTTTTAAAATAGGCGATCACTTTTTGATTAATCTAACATATTGAAACAAGTCCGGACCTTATATTATATACGGGAATGACTAGACTGCATCCAATTGTTAATCAGATAATTAAGTTACTTTTTTCCATCCAAATTGTATGACCTTAAACATAGAGAAAAGTGAGATTATTTTTCTATTTCAATGACCGGTAAGGCTCTGTATGTAAAACTGACCTATAGAATGTTGCTTCCTGTTCGTTTTAGTCTGATTATTGTTGCGTGTTTTCAGAAATTATTCAGCGATTTTTATATTTTATTCCAGTCAGCCGGTTTCTATCGGAGTGACTGCACCCCGGATAGTATGCCCTCTTCCCCGACTCAGAAAACTGTAACAGAAATCCGTTCTTAAATCTAATTAGTGTAACATGTGCGTCTGAAACCGTGTGCTACATAGGGTCATATTAATTACTACACCGACTTACGATTGAGCCGTTGATAAAAAGAAAATAACCAAATTACGTTTCCTGAAATAAAATATTATTATTATTATTATTATTATTATTATTATTATTATTATTATTATTATTATTATTATTTCATAGTAGTCTCAACTTTTGGATGTGTTTAGTTGGATTTTTCTTTTCTGAACATGAATTCAATTCCCTTGACTTTATACATTCAAACTTTACCTTAAAACTTTCGCCGTTCCTAACAGGCAAGTCTTTTGCAGAATTGGAAAAGGAATCGTCTCGTCAATTTGTTTAAGTCATTTATGGTGGCTTTTTGTTATGGGTTCAAGCGTTCTAATCACAGCGGGAATCACCTTGACCTCTTTGCATTTTCATAGTATAACTATTTCCCATTTCAGATCTTGATATTTATTAATTTTTTCGTGTTATTTCTCCTGCAATCTATCTTAATGATTAAGAAAGTTCTTTTGTTGTTTAGAAATATTAAGTCGGGTTTGGAATGTTCAAGAACCTTATCAGTTTGTATGCGCATGCCGCAAAGAAGTTATACATTGTTATTCTCCTGCAAATCTTCTAGCGTATGCTCATACTACTTCTCATTGTGGTCCAATTAATAAAGTTTGCATACATTCCAGTGTAGTACATAATCGACTTTGTCGTGTCTCCATTTTTTATATTGATATGGTGCTAACATATGGCATTCTGATAGAATATACGCTAAGGTTTCTTCCCTTTCATTCCACAATCTGCACATCGGTGATTCTTCAGTTTGTCGGACCTAATGCGAGTGGTTTGTACCTATGCTGCCATTAAGATGGTATCAGAAGATCTTTTGAGATCATTCCTGCCTAACACATCCCAGGTTCTATTCTCTTTAAATGCCGTATTCTTAAAGAATACTCTGTGTAGTTTTTTTCCAAATAATTTATACCTAGATCTTGCAACCTTTGATTATTTTTTATCTTAATTTTTCCTCTCTTCTCACTCAACAAAGAAGAACATCATTACTTTCAGAAATATATTTATATAGACACACTTCTTCTGTATTCACGACATCTTACACACTAAGTAGGCCTCGACCACCTTTCTATTGAGATATAATTTATCTGCATCTCTTTTCTTTGCAAAAGCTCCATAAATTGTAAGCATTTTTCGTGTTTTGCTGTCCAAACATTTTAATTCATCTACATTCCAGTCAAGTATACCAGCAGTATATCGAATGATAGATACTGCTCTGGCATTGATAGCATAGATTGTATTTTGACTGTGGATGTGCGATTAAAGAATAACTCCTACTCTTCTGTTCGACTCAGCTGTGACCTGTTTTTTAATTTCCTTGTTTTTAATCTGATCTGCCTCCAATATCCCCAAGTATGTGTAGCCCCTCTCACCCTAATCATTCTTCATCCTATCTGTTGTTGGGAGTTCAAGGCCATATTAGTGGACAAGCTTACCTCTTTTTATAACAATATATTATTATTATTATTATTATTATTATTATTATTATTATTATTATTATTATTATTATTATTATTATTTGAACTAACTAGGACTTATCATACAGGTCATTATCGGTGATTGCACACTTATTATCACCGGTGATTTTGCATTGAGTCTGAGTGACAAGTTTCCCCAGATTTCCAGTACTTTCCACCTCTTTCGATAACTATTGCAAATGACTTTGCGTTATCACAACATACGTATACCATCGATTTCTCGCTGGCAACGATCATTGTTCTTCTCTGGGATATGGGTGACAATAAGCCTCTCCAATGTTCAAGTAATCTCTACACTGTTTCAGTAAATGTTTTGGTTAGTGCTCTCCCTCCTCAGTTTTCCCATCCTCCTTGACCATTCACGATTATTTTGTGGGGTATTATCAAAAGCTGGAGCTATCCCTATTTTTAGGGAGGGGGTATTCTATCCAATTTATTGCAATTTCTGTTCCTTAGTTCTTTTGGTGGTGTTCTTACTGTATTTGTTTTCTTCCTATTACAACTTGCATGTGACTAGTTAGTCTTCGTAGCTTATGTAGGTTGGTTTCCGCATTCGAGATTTTCCTTAAGAGTGCAGCTGTTTTAATCATTGACATCCGTTGTATGGTCTCAGTCTTCCCTTTGATTCTAATTTCTCCCAGTCTTTGTTCAATGTTTTTCGGGATTGTTCCTAGTGCTCCTACGATTATTGGTATTATTCTGCCTTTCTTCATGCTCTATATCTCTTTCAATTCTCTGGCAAGTTCTGCGTATTTGTTTCGTATTTCTGTCGCCTTCATCTTTACGCTGTTGTCTGCTGAAGCGGCAAACTCTACCATTTGATAGGAGTTTTTTTTCTTGTTGCTTATTATAATATCCGGTCTCCTTGCTTGTGTGAGTTTATCTGTTTGCACCTCCACACCCCATGGTGTTTTTCATTTTCCAGTACTGTCTCTGGTGCATGTTTGTACCATTTGTTCGAGTGTTCAAAATGCAGTTGTTTCCATAGTTCTCATTGCACTGCTTTCCCCATGCAGTCGTGTCTGGTTTTGTATTCTTTTTTGGGCTAGTTTGCTGCCTTCACTTATTATGCGATTTACTGTTTTTTGTTTTTTTTTGCCCACACAGTGTGCATCTAAGTTTTTTCCTGGGTTTTATCTATTTTAGCTTAAATGTAGTTTGGCCTAATCGCATTGTTCTGTGCAGCCGTCAGTTAAGAGGTTGTTTCTCTGTTCAGGTGCCCTTTTTGTAGCCATGTTTAGCTATTTCCGTGTGTCTCACTTCTCGTTATACAGATGAAATGTCCATATAGTTGATTTTCTTCCCACTTTTCTTTTCTTGTATTTTTGTTTATAGTTTCGGTGCTTCCTGAGTTTTTCATTGGGACGGTATTTCTTGCCGCAATGATCAATCAGCCTTTCTGCATTCTGGGTTATGTATTTCTCCAGCTCTGTTGTGTTTTCCACGTGTCTTTTCACGTAGAGTATGTCCGTATCGTCTTTTTAGTCTAAGGCGTTATGAATGGCCATTAATTTTCTATTCCTCTGGTCACGGTGCCTTAGTCCTTCTTTATTCCAGTCTATGAATGGTCCAGAATGTCTTATTAGTGATACTGCTCATGTGTTTATTCCTTTTACTAGGTTTCTGCTATATAATTCCGTTTCTAAGAGTTTGTTCCTCTCAAATATTCTTTTCCAATTTTCTCTTTCACTTCTGTTGATTTTATGGTGTCTGCTTCGAGAACTTTAAAATATTTATTGCTATTATATTCGCCTAGCGCCCCCATCTTCTCTTATTTTGGCATTTCTATGTCCTCTGTTGCTACCAGTTTAACCTTTTTGATCTCTAGCAGTGCACACGTTTCCATTTCGAATTTCATTTGAATGTCCTGCTTACAGATTCTGTTCGTATTTATCAACTGTTCCAAATTCTTTTTGCAAATAGGTTCATGTCGTCCATATTATTATTATTATTATTATTATTATTATTATTATTATTATTATTATTATTATTTGTACTCACTAGGAGTTATCAAACAGGTCATCGTCAGTGATTGCTCACCGAAAACAACAGGTGGTATAGCAGTAGTAGCAGTAATAACATTACTATTTTAGTTATTATTATCTAAATAATAAACAATTGTATTTCTTGGTCGCTTGATTATTTTGTTATAAAATTTTTTACAAATATTTTCTTTATCTTTCTACCTATCGCTTAACTGTTTTAAAATACTACTTAGAAGATTTATGTTATTAAAAAGTACAAACACTCCTATAAAATATGACCTTTCCTTCAGTGTTTCTTTTAAAATAATACCTGACAATGTATAGAAACTATTTATGAAGATCTTCCACCAAAATCCCTTTCTTCAAATAAATGATATTTGGTTCAAGACTGGAAACTTTGCTTCCTCAATTTTCCCAGAAAACGCCGGGACACGAGTTCCACTAGTTGACAATATATGGAAGGTATTTATTTTTAAGTAACAATTTTTATTTGTTACGGAGAAATTTGTTACATCTATTTGTTACATTTATTTGTTACGGAGTAACAATACCTATTTGTTACGGAGAAATAATATAATTGTGTTTAGAGAAATCTGCAGAGAGAGAACTTTATTGAATAGTAGAAAACTGGGATCAATATTTATTTTTTACCAAGTTCAGTTTTAGCGGAGCTTCAATTTTCTCCGTATTAAAAACTCACATTGTCCTAGCCTTTGACCTTATGAGGAGTCAAGTAGGCGGAGACACCAAATACAAATGTAGAGATGCCTCCTTCGCCAAAAGGGAAAAAGAACCTAGCAAACGGTTTGTCTGTGTGTTCGCTAATCCAGATTTCGCAGTGCGTGTAATCTACGCGTGTGTCTGTTTGTTCGAATAGCGACGGGTGTATCCATTCGACTCGTACGGGTATCTGGGAACGCAAACCACGTTTAAGTTCTTTTTTGAATGATCTGCTGAACGCTTATCGCGTCCGTCTCCTTATAAAATGGTCCCGACAACAGTGAGTGACAGAAATATTGCCCCCTTCAAAGTATAAGGATATTTTCGATGTCCTTATTAACTTGCCTACCCAGTAGGGTTAGACACTAGGTTGGTGTGTAATGTATGAAAAATATTCATGACCCCAAAAAGGGGCACTCTAGATTATGGCAAAAATAAAAAAAACACCTCAGTCAAGAAAGATTTCTCCTTCACTGACCCTAGACGGGAAAGATGAAGTGTAGTATCAGAAGAGATACTACACTTTGCCTCGAGTCAAGTTGTTAGTAATCAGAAAATACTGCAATTCTTTTTACGTTGGTAGTTTCTCTTCCGAAAAATTTCTCCAAATAAAAATGAAAAGAAAATATTTGTCTACTGATGTGATTTTGTTTTTTTTATATTTTGTGGTTTTCCCCCTTTTCTATTTTATTTTATTCATTTTGACGGAGTCTTTGCTTATCTTACACATAAACGTGAATAATAAATACGAAAACTGCTTGGTCCATCTTGTCAAACTTTCCCAAATTCTCTCATAAGTTTCTTCATCTCTCAGCTGACATTCATTCCATCTCATTAACCGTTATCACGTTAGCATAATCACGTGGACACACCGGTTCTCGTTAGATCACAGAAGTTGAGCAACGTTGAGCTTGATCAGTACCAGATTGGTGACCATTCGGGAATACCAGGCGCTGTATGTAGGAGAACCTCGACACCCCCCGGCAAGAACTACAAAAGTCTGATGCCGTCATCTCGCTTAAGCGAAATATACAGGTGACTGAGGATCGGTTCAAATTTGATATTCTCGTGAAACTTTTACCTTCGGAGGAAGCTAGTTCAACCCGCTTATGGTTAATGACGTTTCGTTCGTTCGTATTAACCGTTATCCTCGAGTTGATTTTAACCTTGATTAGTAGTAATCCATTAGTAAATAGAGAAGAAACAAGTGGTGTAAAATCGAACGCCAACCTTTGTTATGACGTAATGAGGCAATGTTGTTTTTAAAATCTTTTTATACATACTAATTAGTCATCACTTATCAAGGCTAAAAAGCCACTCGAAGAAAAGGGTTAATAAGATTGTCAATTTGATGTGGGAAAATATCATGAAAGAATTAGAAATAATGAGTGAAAAGGGCAGCGTTTCATTACTTAAGGAGAGGGCTCAACAAGTATTTGTTGAGATTAGACTTGAAGACGACAATATTGTAGTCAGTTGGAAAGTCCTCTCGTGGTATTGTGTTCCACAGATGGGCAGATCTTGAAAAGAGGCTCCGTTCATGGGAGTTCCGATTGGTTCTAGGTACACAAAGGTAGAAAGGAAAGTTCTTGGAAGTGGTGATAGCTAGACGGGTATTTACCATGAGTATTTAATAGGGGAAACCACAGATTGTAACTAAGTAGAGCTCCTACCATGAAAACAATTGCATATTAAAGAAAGACGAGCAACTTCTATTCTATGAGAAAAGAGCAAGAGAATTGAACATCCTCCACTTGATTGTGAAGTGGTCTGAGCGGCACAACACCGGATGTGACAGCAGTATTCCATCTTATCTGACTCTTATCCAGGTGGAGCATTACGTCAGGAGTCTGGAACTTCCTGGAATGGAAGAATGATCCAACCAATTTTTCAGCGACTATAGCAACACATTTGATGTAAGATTTCCATAGTATGTCCGGAGTAAACGTCAGTACTTCTTCCTTTTGTGTCTACAAGATATGTTTTCCAAATAAGTGTTTTCACTTGTCTACGAATGCCATAAATTAGCTGTTACACGACATCAGTTTAATGGGGTTATTAGTTTTTATTTTAAAAAACACAGAGCAAGAGAACGCAATAAAGAAATAGATATTGGATCAATGTGTATGCGCTCGCGCATGTGTGTGTCTGTGTGTGAGAGAGAAGGATATACAAAGAGAGAGAGAGAGTGAGAAGATAGAGAGACACAAAGAAAAGAAACTTTCCTTTCTTCCTCCGTTCCAGGCGAAATTTCCCCAGAGCTTCTTCTGAAGGGATTCCAGCCTTTCGTACACATTACCATGGGACTGCTTCCCTGTAGATTTCACCATGGTTGTCTTCAAATTCAATATAAATCGATTACTGTTTTGAATCATCCCTACTACCATTCGAAGTTGGTTCATCTCAGTAATCATTCTCAATCCTGTCATAAGTTATTTCGTCTATCAACTAACAATCATTCCGTCCATTAACCTTTATCGTCGAGTGGCTTTTGGCCTTGATACGGGATGACCCATTAGCATTTAAAAAAACAATAAAAAATAAGGGTACTGGAACAGCTTTTAAATCGGATAAAATTGAAAAGGTTAGAGTTAGATTAGGGCTAAGATTAAGGTTAGTTTGGGGTTAGGTTACGGTTTGTTTAGGGTTATGTTAAGGTTTAGTTAGGGTTAAGCGAGGGTAAAAAAAAAACAGTTAGGTTTTTGTCCAGTTCAAAAGCTGTATCAGTGCAAAAATAAGTGAGAAGTTTTTGTTTTTTATATAGCTTGCCTTTTATTATACAGGACTCGTTGTGACCCAACTCTAGGAGAGGTTCAAGCAGTTCAAACTCGAGAACATTTAAAATGTCAATTTCGATTTTAGAACGAAGTACACAAAAGTATTCCTTTCTAAGATATTAATTTATCAAAGAAATAGTGTTTCTTTTTGATCATGGACGAGAAATAATGGATTTTTATCGAAAAACTTAAATTCTAGTTTAAAATTACGAACATTTCTAAATTACTAAAATTACTAAATTACTAAATTACTAAAATTACTAAATTACTAAAATACCTTCTCGTCCCAAATTTAAATGTTTCTCGTCACAGGACGAGCAAAATGAATTCCCTGAACATAACAGTTTTGTAGCAACTTTATGTTTTCGTACATAGATTACAATCAAGATATCATTATACTAAACCTTACGTCTAGAATCTTTATTGGAATTTAAATCAAACTTCATTACCAAAACGTATGGTGTCTTATACCCAAAGTCAAATTCAGAGAATGTTGCTTAATTCGTGTCACTGACTATGGATCAAATTCAATCCACATCTTAGATATTTGAATTTTCAAATGGGAGATTGTATTCATATTATGTCCGCTAAAACACTTTAAAATACTCCAAAGAAACTAACATTTTGGTAAAATGTATTGTTTCTTTTGTATTAACATATTTTAAACTAAATATAACAAATATTACGATCCCTTACGCCTTGCAGCTTGATTCCAAAATTCATAATGATCAATTACGTTGTTTACGAGTAAATCCTGTACATACTAATATATATATATATATATATATATATATATATATATATATATATATGTATGTGTGTGTGTGTGTGTGTGTGTACCTAACTTTATATAGAGATGACCGAACAAATATCCACGTTATGTTTACTGTAATTGTGGAAGATTCGTACGTGGTGTTTATATATTTATCTTCTACTACATCTATGTATATTTTGTATATCAATTTAGAGCACACACATATATACTATTTTTATTTTTATTCATTTTTTATAAATTTTTAAAATGTTTTATTTTTTATCTATTTTTATTCTCTTATTTTTTATTTATTTTTTATTCATTTTCTTTCTTTATTTATTTTATATATATATATATATATATATATATACGTATTTGTTCATCTTTCCTACCTAGATAAATTTAAAATTTATTATACCCTGATTACTATATATATTCTCCTACATTACACGTCTTCTCGTCTTTTTCACTTTAGCTTTTCTTGGGCGAAACGTTGAGTTTAAAGTCTTCAGCTTTTTCATTTCAACTCATACTGTCGGATTTATTTTATCCTTTTATTGTCATACCTTTAAAGTATTATTTCGCAAACAATTTCTCGCAAGAATTAAAGTTCATAGACGTGCTAAACGTTGAGCCATCATTAACTAGTTTCTCGATCATAGTCCGTTTAAGCGTCTGGCTGTTGCGTCACGGAGCTCCAACTTGTATTATTTAATCACGGAAAATTGAAAGTCGTCGAATAACGATTGGCTCCAGTCAGTCGCCTGGTATAAACACTGTTTATCAACACTGTTTTAAGATAACAAGAAATCAGTTTATGCACGGAAACGTCGATACAGTCTGTATGATGTAATAAAACATACCGAACATAGTGAATGTTTGATACCGAAAATCATACGTAAGTTCCCCACCACGTTGTCAAAAAGTTAGTTTTTGTTGTAGCGTGGCAAGTTCAGGTCCTGATTTCAGGAGTCCCCTTGAATCGGCATAGCTTTGAGTGACAATTGAAATATCCCCTTAGATTTGCGTGGAATTTGGCGATAAAGCTATTTATTTCTCTAGTCTGTTTAATCTACCCCTTGTTGTCAATTATCGTCACTTAAATGTGTTTCTACCTATGACAATCGCGAACTCCCCGAACAATACCGTTGGTTAATTCCTTCGTCTACCAGCCTCTCCCCATCTTAAGGTGGACAACTGCTGACACATCTGTGGAGATGCCGCACGGAGCGGAATTTCCTGCTTTGACACAGTACAACATCAATTTTAAAATCTAGTAGGGGGCGCTCTCTACTTTTCTCTACAAGCTCTTTCTCACAGAAGTTACGTTTCTAACCTGTTTCTACTCAAATGTCGAATGTAATTTACAGAAATCACTCGTCTACATGCCCCAACAAAAAAGACATTCCCTTCTCTATCCGTAGGACGGAATCTCAAAAGACATAGCTTCTTTCTAAGGTCTTCTCATCTGTGGAACACATAACCGCGATACTGCTTCATTTAAATTCAATTCAATAAACGTGGCAACAAAATAAAACAAGCATGTTTCAGTTGCCATGTAGGGAAGGCATGGTGGAAATTAACATAGAAGTAGCCCAGCACCTGTCTGAATTCACATTGAATTGCTGCGTTGGTCATGCATTTATTACCTCTCTTGGGGGACTATTCCGATGTCCAGGGGTCCTGATTGAGAAGGTGGCCCTCCTCTGGGGCAATAGAAATCGACGGTGAAATAGTTTCTTGTGGTGTCCATATGGACCTCTTTCTAGTGCAGGAGTGAATAATAGGTCCTGGGGTATATCGTAATGACCATTGAGAAGATTGTAGGCCAAAATCAGATCACCGCGTAATTGTCGGCGCTTACTTGCCGATTACAATTGGTCATCTTAAAATCCAATGTAAAAAAAAATATTCTCATGGACCGTAAAGTAATAAAATTCAGGGTACTTATATCGATCTTGACCCAATTTCCGTGAGTTTCTTGTCGGAAGCGTTCGGCTATCCTACGCAAACGCCCAAGAGATGACGAGCCGATTTGTAGCAGACGACATTTTTGATACGGTGCTACGTCCTATGATTTTAATGTTTTGCTTATTGTGTTTTTTTTGTTGTTAGGGTTAAAAATATTTATTTAATAACAGTAACTTCGCTCTGTTTTGCTTGTTTTGTTTCTTTTGTTGTTTCTTTTAGAAAATTTCTTGAAAATATAACTTAAAATCATAGGACGCAGCACCGTATTAAAATTGTCGTCTAGTACAAATCGGCTCGTCATCTCTCGGGCGTTTGCGTAGGATAGCCGAACGCTTCCGACAAGAAACTCGCAAAAACTGGGTCAAGATCGATATAAGTACCAAATTCAGTTCATACCATTGATCAATTTTAGTACTCCCATAGTGTAATTCATCTTTAGGATTATAATAATTTCCTATCATTAATCCTGATCTTCGAGTAGATATTTTCTTTGATAAATAGTGAGCATAATAATAATAATAATAATAATAATAATAATAATAATAATAATAATAATAATAATAATAATAATAGAAGTACAAATATGTTTAAATACTAACATCGCATCTCTAAATGTGTCTATGTCCGTCGGCCCAACGAAACATTCATTTGCATTCGTACTTAAACTCGAACGTGAGATTCGATACGGAAAGGAAACATCTGGTTCTAATAAATATTTTCATTATATCGCTAGCTATATAAAGTAGGTATGTTTATATGTTTATATATTTGTATGGACATAATTCACTCCTAAACTAATTAACCGATCATTATTAATTTTGTAACATAGATACTAGGCGTAAGCGGTCCAAATGTGATCAATAGTTATTAAACATCCATTTGGATAGATTCCCTGAATTTTAATTTTTCCTTAAGATCCCTAAAGCTTTAGCCTTAGTTTTAGTCATTTTCTAGAATCAAAAGTATATAATGGATCAAAATTGGAATAATGTTTTTTAGAATGAGGTTTAGCATCAATGTATCTTGATTTTATTCGTCGTAAAGGGAATTAAAAGTGGTGCAATATTGTTCTGTTTGGAGAATTGATTTTACCCGTCCTGGGACGGGTATTCTTCTAGTTCATTTACAAATCAGGTTATTTTTTCACCTTTCCGATTGGGTACATTTTAGTAGTGTTGCAAACTTACACATCCGGCATATAAAGTACGTCTTCTTCCCAACATTTGTCTAATTGTCTCGCGTAGTTTCCCGAGCCTATAATTGGCCAACCGACAGACAGACAAAAAGTAAACTATAATATAGATTACAAATCTCTCGTTGGGAAATGTGCTTGTTAGAAAAGTGTGGTATCTGTTCTTGAGCTGCCTTTCATCTCTCTGCCGTTGGTCGGCGAGGGAAACGTCCTTCTAGACTGAGTCATTTTTTGTCTCAAACCAGAGTTACAGAGCTGAATTTTACCCACATTAACACCGGCCTTGACTCTAACTCTAACCTCATGGGGAGGCAAGTAAATAGGGGCACACCAAGTTTTCAATCTGCGCTAGTGTCCTCTTCAACATTTTATTCTAACGCATCTTGTTGGCTTTTTGGCTAGGAGCAAAGTGTAGTATCTGTACTCACTCCGATCTTAGTCGATTACTCTTATGCAATGAATTTGTAATTAAGAGATGGCTAGCTATTCAGCCTCTCGTGTTGAGTTTAAAGCTCAATCCATTTCTACCCGAGAGACTCTTTCTCTCTCTGTCCCTCTCTCTCTTTCTGTGTACCCTTGTCTAACTCCTTTTTGGAGCATCTCTCTTTCTGACCCTTTTGAGCAATTCCTTTTACATTAAAGGTTTATCGTTTTCTATTTTCTTGCATGTGGTCGCATTCAAAGCTCAGATTAAGCAGCTGGCAGGTTTGGGTTGACTGATAATGGTAGATGGTGAAGGTCTTCTCATTTCGAATCAGCAGTCTCATGCTTGGTCGGTGGGTTAGAAGTAAAACACCCGATCGGCCGAACAGGAAATTGCTGTGCCCTCAGTAGAATGTCTGTGTCCGTTTCATGTGAGTTTGTGTCGGGGGGGGGGGTGCTATACCCGGTAGCACCTCAATTTGGTCGATGGCCGGGTTAGCGGGCGCTATACCCGGTAGCACCCATGTTTGGGTGGTGGTCACATCAAAGGCACCTCGATGTCGGGTCGGCACCCCGTGAGAAGTAGCTACAACAAAGGCACCGTGTTCCTGTTATAGAAAACTCAGGTCCGTCGGTCGTCACTATGGGTTCGAAGGACTGCATCAAACTGTCCTCCAGGCTCAGCTGAAGCCTGCCATTTTGTACACAAAACAACAAATGACAGTTGAGGAACACTGTAAAAGAAATGTTGGGCAGGATGGATTTCCCACCCACAGATACAGCAATAATTCCAGGATGCTCGTCTGACAGTTAAGTGGCTGCTGGTGATCTGAAAATAAGTAACAGCTCTAAAGAAAGTGAAGCTCTCAAAACGTTCTCCCTCTGAAATAAAATCAAGGCGAAGAGTCAGAAAAAAGGCTGTTTTTACACCATTCAATAAAGGAGCTGCCATCAACAACATTGCAACTGGGAGAGAGCCATCGTTTTCAACATCGGATTTTTCGTCCATTACACAGTCAAGCAATTCACGACTACCAGAATGGTTACAGAGTGTCAACATCGTCACCTTTATCCCGGCTGGGCAAGAGCAACAGAAAGAAACATCCGTTTCAGCATCATCGATGTCATCGACATCTGTTCTAGCGATATCCGCCCCAGCATCATCCGTTTAAGCAACACCAGCTCAGTCCCTATTATCACCTGACGCCGATAGGAAGCTTTTCGATGACAAGTATTCTGCCTAAACAGACGGTAACATGCTGAAGACAGTACCAGGAGCACGGGAACAGCTCCAAAAACGTATAGTGTCGCTGAGACCAGACACTAAGACAAAAGTCCTGACTAGGGTTTCAATGAATACTATGGCGGAACTACTCTGGAATTGGAAAATTCCTATGCAATATATTGTCTCAGCTTCCTTTTTATTTTCATATTTTTTCTCTAGTCTTTCTGTTTGCACTCGCTCTCTTTTAGAGCAGAGCAGGAATTATCAACTTTTGTCGTCGCTCTTGACTTCCTTTCAGATGCTGATAAAAAAGACTATAAGGTTTCTCTTTTCTGAGTGGCTGTCGTCTTAGATGTTAACTATCGTGGCTGCATTTTTGGTTTCAACGGCCCTTTGGGTGGAGCTGACTTTTTTTTCCAGAGGTTGACGCTTTTTATAATTCGGATGTCTTTGGGTTATAATTGACGACTAGTATCGGTATGTTCCTTTTGGCAACCGCGCTCTAGCCCTCTTTGTTTGTTTGTGCTGCTACAAATATCTCCTCCGACTTACAATTGTTGATACCCTCTAAGTGGGTCCTCGCTCACAATTATGACATAGAGAAAACATAAAAGACCCGGAGTCGGTTATCACTGAAAAGACTAAAACCCTCCCCTTTTCACAGGGAACATATATGTGGAGCTGATCCTATGCACACGATGGCAGATGATACACCTAAAACCGTTACAACAATTTACGCAGTTCTGGAGTCCAAATATCTAAAACCCTAAAAAATTCTAAAACGCCCCCTCACTCACAAGATTTTTTAGACATAAGGAGTGTGTTATCACAAACTGTTAATTGAGGATGGTGTCGGCTTCTAAGGGGAGATCCCGGGCCTTAAATTAGTCAAGGAAAATAATGCATCTTTAAAGCAACTCTCTGTTAAGTGTGAGAGGTGAGTACCGATTTATGTGCACCCCTCTTTAAATAGGACAATCCCATTAACGTTTCCTTTGGACGTCGGAAGTGCTGTCTGAGACGGACGAGTTACGACGGAACTCTTAACTGGCAGTCTAGGCAGACTTGTTGCGTCCACACCCAAGATGATTTTAAACTCGTGGTTAACAGTTATTAATCATCATGGCATATCTTGTGTATCGTTATCTGAGTGGCATGAGGTTTCGAAGTAAACATGTATACGTGATGAGAGATCTACTGCCCGCTCCTCGGTATAGATGTGGCTGCGCTTGAGGAGACCCTATTGAGTTTCGTTTGTTGATTGCCGTGTGCTGTCATGTGATTTTGATGTCTTTTCCGCATATGGTAATTATCAAAGTGGTCGTGTGCTCTTGCTAGTGAAATGTACCTTATCTGCGTCGGTAAAATGCGTTCATGTAGATGCTATTAGCAGGCTTATTGTGGCCGATTTTGCCGTTCAAATATGTTAGTTTCGGATTACTGCAGTTCATGCGTCCAGCACCGCTTGGGAGCGGGTTTCCATTTTTTCGGCGGTTGAAGTTTGTTTATCACGGGTCCGAAGCAGATAGTGTTAATGAATGATTGGAATGCCGTCTTTTATCTCAAGATAGATAAGGTCGGGGATGGGTCTAGTTAATTGGATAGGTGTGAAAGATGTCTATCTGACCATATGGCTAGATGCGATTTTGTCGACAGATTAAGTCTGGATCACCTAGAGCATGAGATGTGGATGTTGTCTATCCAAATTTTTATCTAGATAGGATGTTAGTTAAAAGTGGCGATGTTGATTTCATAGCGTGTCCCACGTTACACTGGTTAAGACAATCGGACCATAATTTGGCTATGGCCCGGTTGAACTTAATTAATAAGCCTAGGCTAGCCGGGTACTGGGAATTGAATAGCTTCTTACTGGAGAGACACAACATCTTGGAAAAGTCAGCCTCCCTTATTTAGCGGGCTATTTTGGGGTGGTTACCAGGAGTAAGTTGTGGTTTTATTTAAAACCTAAATTTAAAAGTTTCTCTGTCAGATATGGCCAACGCCTCGCTCGAGATAAAACAAAGACTCATCAACGCGTATAAACTTATAATGTAAATCGCTGTTCATTAAGGAGTGCCGAGCAGTACTCAAAAGACTTCCTCGGTCTAGTGACCTCACACGGTCTTGAAGGAATCTGTATGGTGGTTTAGTTTGGGACTCCGCTGACGATACGCTTGTTTAGCCGCTGAGATGCTCGCTTGAGGAAATAAACTTTCATTTGAGATGGGCGCCAGGCCGGTGATATCTCAAGAATTCTGTGTATTCGCTGAACTGGCTACCAGTTTGAAACAGACTAACCCCTTAATGACAGACAATACAGTGTTGATTAGGTGTTTACAACTTTTTTGTCTATGCTGACAGATAAATAAAATCGCTTCGACAGTTCTGGATGTATGTTAGCGATTTGACGACCCGCAACAAACCCGTAAAATCGGTTCGCTTGGAGGAAGCATACACTATCGACAACTTAGACCCAGCGTGAGACAGGGAGAAACGAAATGTGTTTCTCGGGATCCTAGTCGTAGCTAGCTTAGTGGCGTCGACGACAGGGTAGTCAATTGGGTTGACCCTTTTTCTCATCACAATCTGGTATCATTCTTCAAGCTACAGCTTAAGATTAGGATTAGATGTTATAAGAAATAATGATATCCCAATCGAGTTTAGCAGGAAATGGGTACGCACCGTTCGTTTGTGCAGTTGAAGATCCACAGTATATGAGTGTGTGTTACCTGCTTGAGCATGACGAACGCGGTTCTAAATCTTTTTGGGATCCTGGTCCGGTTGAGTTAGAACTCTTAGCTAGCTGAATGAGTAAGTTCTGCCCCGGTTTAATTTTTTGATATTAGAGGTCCTCCGAGATACCCACTCTCCCACATTTATTTTGCCCTTGGCCTCTCCTAAATGGAATTTATCTACTCTCAAATTCCATCCTTAATGTTTCTTTTTATCACCCACTTAGATCCTACTCTCACCTTAAAATCAACCTGTTTGCTTTCGGTTATGAAAAAAAAAGACGGAAAACAGAGGGCGGTCGATGCGTAAATAGGGTTGGACGGGTCTTACTAACCTGATCCTGATTTTTATTTGGTATATTTTATTTTATTTATTTTTGGGTGTTTTCGTTCCAGTCCCCATCATGTTTCATATTATTGTAAATATTTTTTGTAAATAAAATTTTATTTAAAAGCATTAGGGATATTTTAAGAATAATTAAGTCCATAGAGTAAATGTGGTATTTTGGTGACTATGGGATAAATGAGACGGACAAATGGTGAAAGAATTACAAGAACGGTACTTTGACGAATGGGTCTGAATGTGTCTTGCTCAGAGTAGAATAGGAAACATCGACTACCAAACCCCCCAATTCCCCGCGTTTTGTGGGGCTTGTGCCTAATTTTTCATGGAATGTAATCTTTTTAAAAATCTTTTTTCGAAAATAAAAATTGCAAAGCGTAGTATCTGTTCTGATATTATACTTCATCTTTTGTCTACTCGGTCAGTGAGGGAGAGGTTATTTTTATTTTAGTCCCAATCAAGATTGCCCATTATTGCGGGACTGAATTCTCCCTACATTAAAATCTGCCCTTGTGCTCTACTCTTCCTTCGTGAAGAGGCCAATAGGACCCCTTCCCACCCTCCACACTTAAAGAAAAAACCCTGATACTACAAAGTTTTCACTCGAGTAAAAACAGGCTTTAGTATGTGTCTGTTTGAATATTTGGTAAAGATTAAGCGGGAATTATTCGCGATCTAAAAACTCTTCGAGTCTGCATTCAAATATTTACAAGAAGGGTTCTGTCATTCGGTGCATGTTGGCTATGTACCGAGCGTACTTTCTAAATATCGTTTGAGTTGAGAGATTTTCGCACTATAAACATTTGTGTAACTGTTGACATTAGCGACTTGTAATCTTCGCTGAGGTAATAAACCGTCAGATCTTACGATGACAACGGTTATATATTGACGTCAGTCTGTAACTGAAACACCGTCACCTTACAAAGATTATATGACTTAAGGTTTCTCAACGATTTAATATTGGGGGGAGTGTAACGGGATGGATAATGTGAAGAATTATGGAGTAGACAATGCCGAGTTCTAATCCCATCAGATCTATTATGGTCATTTGTGCACTAATATAATTGGGAAAGGTATGGAACTAAAATTACCAGCCAGATTTGGATGAAATCGTCACGCGTTTTAAAACATCTCCCTTAAAATAGATATAGAGCATTACATTATTATTAGATCAGCCCATTTGGCATTATGATAAGAGTATTCGCTAATACGCCGGGGGGGGGGGGGCAGAGTTCAATACTTAGTCGAGTCATACTAAAGCCTTAAAAATAGAACTTGATGTCCCCTGGCTAAACACTCAGCATTATGTGATGAGTGTAACAGGAGTAATGTTGGGAAGGAGGGGCGCCCTTCTCTACACCTCGGTGTAGTAGCTAATGAAAAGGGAGCCTTCGGGTCGCCGTCGACTATGGTTAAACACTTTACTTAATGTTATTATGCAAGACGTGCTATTGATATGCAATGTTATATACATATATATATATATATATGTGTGTGTGTAGTTATATATATATGTAGTTATATATATATATATATATATATATATATATATATATATATATATATATATATATATATTGTTGAATATAAGAGGCAACTCATGTCTAGATATCGAAAGTATTTGGGAGACAAATCCAAACTATGGCAAATTCATCAGCCAATTCCCCTCCGAAACTAAGATCCTAATTCGGACTATTGAAAGGATCTACCAAAGGATATCTAGACATGAGTTGAGTTGTGTCTTATATTCAACAATACTTGCTGCAAGAGAAGATGCTGCATATATATATATATATATATATATATATTTATATTTTTAAAATATATACCCTTCCATAGAGGGCATTACCTTGATGAAGGGAAAATTATTCATTTAGGTCAATGCTTTTCCGTATAAATAGTTAAAGTATCGCAAATTCAATAAAAATATAAATAAATAAAATGACATTTATAAAAACGATACATTCCTTCCAATTCTACTAGCGACATTTGGCTTAGTGGTAGAGTGTCGGATTTACATATCTGGGGTCCAGCTTTCGAATCTCGTTAGGTTCGAGCCACGCTGATGATTCATAAGACGACTAAATCCGAGTAAATATATATGTGTGTGTATTGATACACCATTCCAATTGATTTTTTCGTCCGCTTCTAACTATAGCAAGTTTAGGTGACATATGAGTGCACATGCTGACCCCACGCGTTAACGTTGGTCTGCGAATTCATCAAATTTTCTATTTAACACTACTGCATCACTTGTCAGCATTAACATCTCCTTCTTGCGGTGAGCAGCCCCTGCAAGATGATTTAGTCACACGAGAACTACATATATATTAATATTCAAATATATTTGATGATTGACTATTCTTACATTTTCTTGGAACCTAATATCCTTTACTATTCAATACACCATTCCAATTAATTTTTTCAGCAACTCATCATATATTGGTATATTCATCATTACAAACACGTTCTGCTCATTAATACGTAACGTAAGAAGTTTTATTTTGCTTTTTGCATGAATCTAAATTTATCTGTACATTCTTCAAATAAATATTAACAATAATTAGTAATTTTTTTCTATGTTTCTCCTTCTGAGGAAAATATCTATTTCTTTGAAAATCCATTGGTTAAAGGACTGTCTCACAATTTACTGTCTGTTGAAACATTTGTAAATTATATAACTTTACTTTTGTTTCATAAATTCATTCTTTCATATAATAATGCTCTATTCCAAAATATTGAGCCTATTTCTATTTTTAATATAAAATAATTATTTAATAATAATTGGAAAAAAATTAAAAAATATATATAAGTTAGGTAAGTGTATATGTTTATATATTTGACTGTGAATTAATTAACCAATTATTATTAATTTTGGAACGTAACTGCTTGGCGCAAAGGTGGCTAATATAGACTATATTAAGTTTGACTTACTTTTACGCAAAGATGAAAAGAGAGGGGTGAAGCCCTTCGTGAACATTCAGGTACATCACTTTTTTGTGAAACTTTAACAAGAAGTAGTACCTCACTCGACAATCCCGAGTATGGCATATAGATGGCGCTACAAATTAAAAAAAATATATATGATTTTTATAATGTATTAAACTTAAAAGGGTACATGTTAAAATTTGAGTACAATCGGAAGATTAGTTTATAATTGCAGTTATTTAAGTGGAACTACTGTTGACATTTTTTTAACAATGGACAAATCTGAATTTACTATGTTGATAAACCATTGCTTTCTGATGGTAAAAATAATCTTCAAGCAAACCAATAGGTTGCTGAATGTCATTCGGACGGTTATGTCAAAAGAATCGATTAAGAGGTAGTATACTGATTTAAAAACGTTCGTTATAACATATATGATGCTGACCGCTCAGATGGCCTAAATTAAGCAGTTGTATCAGAAAACTTCTTTTTTTTAATTCCATAAAATCGTTTTGTTCGATAGTGAAATTAAGTTTCGTGAGATAGTAACGGAGTTAAAGATATCAGAAGGCAGTGTATTCCTCATTTTTGCATGCACATTTGTGAATGAAGAAGACGTGTTCAAAGTGGGTGCCGCGTTTGCTCACAACATTTACAACGCATCGACGATTCAGAACGTTGTTTTGCAACTGTTCCAATGCAAAAAAATTGTGACAATTGGTGAAACAGCGTTCAACATACTTCACTCCGCAGTAAATTGGCAATCAGCTAGGTATTGATTTACTCCTCTCCAGGAGTTAGGCACAAGGCCAGTTTTTATCTTACTCCAACAAGTAAGATATGACCCAAGGACGGGTCGGGAAAGTGGGGTTTAAAAATTGCCTGGGCAGCCCCGTTGGCATTCCCCGGTAGGGGCGCCTCAGGCAGTAAGCAATAAACTTACTCCTCCCCAAAGAGGGGAGGCGAAGCCTGGGAGGGTTGACCTCCTAGAACTGCACAGGACAGACCTATAGACCGGCGTAAATCCAGCCCCGAAGGCCAAGACAATACAAGTCTATGAGGTGCAGTATCCATCGGAACAGATACTCAGCTGAGTAGACAGCAGGTTAGGGTTAGAGTTAGGATTAGGGTTAGGGTTAGGGATAGGGTTAGAGTTAGGATTAGGGTTAGGGTTACTCTTCCAAATAGTCTAAAAGCGCAAACATCAGTGGCAGTATTTTGGGATGAGCAAATATTGTGGTTATCTTGAGCATGACGAATATGATAGAGTATTAATGATGAGTTTGATGGAATACACCGTTAAAAACTGTCACAAATGCATAAATAAAAAGCGCTCTTTCACCATGATAGCTCACAGGTCAAAAGTCGCTCGTAACGGTGGCAAAACTACTTACATTGCAAAGGAATAACTTCCGCGCACACCCTAATCTTTAGATCTGACCTCCAGCAACGACTAACTGTTTGCAGACCTCCCGGAAAGAGAGATTTATAGAATAAATACGTGTAGCTAGACGATTATATTCGACATTAAATAACCTTAAAAGAGTTGATATGCCGTACCACAATATACTCAACTCGCCCCCTTATGTATCCCTAAATAGAATCTAAACTATTCCGCTGAACGCCGTAGGGGACGTTAGGCGTAGGGCCGATCAACAGAAAAAGAAGGAAATCCAATAAATATTTACTTGCTTCCTTGCCAATTTTCTTTTTGCACATTTTCACCTATTTTCTGAGACCTCAAGGAACCCGATAACCTTACGTTACTCACAGACCTGCAAACTCTCTGAACTCGGAAATCCCAAACGAAAATACAAAACAAAAAAGGGAACAGTACATTTGATTTATATAAGAACTTGATGGTGCAAAATTTAACGGAGGGCATCAACAGGGTCTCTATTGATACACACATATACTGATATGATACGCGCGGACAGAGATGAGATATTTATCCACTAATTTCGTCACATTTATCACACCGTATAAAGAGTAGAATATATATATATATATATATATATATATATATATATATATATATATATATATATATATATATATATATATATATACAGGGTGGGCCAAAATAAGGGTCCTATCTTTAAATTTGAATAACTTGAATTTGAATAACTTCCACAAAATAAAAGTTAAACTCACCAAACTTTATGTGTGTGTAGACTGACCCTTCCGAGATTTTTTGAAATAAACAAAACTAATTTTAGCCGAAAAACACTTCTTAAAACTTACAAAAACTAAAGTATTGTTTTTTACACTGTTTTGAGTTTTTAAGCAAAAATAATGTTTTCTAAATAAGGGTACGTTCCTTAGGGCTAATACGGCTCATGCTTGCTTCGCAAGGGGTCCTTTACTTATTCTAAAAAAAAATTTAAAAAAATCAATAAATAAAAAAGTTATGAATTTTTAAAAATAGGACCCTTATTTTTGCCCACCCATGTGTATGTGTGTGTGTGTATATATACATATATACACACATATGTATATATATATATGTGCGTGTATATATATATGTGTATATATATATATATATATATATATATATATATATATATATATATATATATACCCGTCCCAAGACATGTGTAATGAATTCCCTAAAAACAGAACAGTTTTGCATCATTTTTTTGTCCTATTTACGACGATTAAAATAAATATACTAAACCTTATATATAAAATCCTTGTCCACTTTTGATCAAAATTCATTTTTATCTGCCCTTACGAAAATTAAAATCCATATATAATTATACTAAACCTCATAAACAGAAGTCTTTATTTAATTTTCATCAACATCCATTACATGATTTAGACTAGAATATTTCTTAATTTTAAGGCTTAATCTTAAGAGGCCTTAGAAAGACATTTAAATTAAAAGAGTCTTGCTTAATTCGTTTTTAATGACTATTGATCAAATTTAATGAAATCTGAAATATTTGAATTTTCAAATGGGGAATTGTTCCACTATCGTGAACGCTAAAACCCTTTAAAATAAAAAAAAGAACCTAACATTCCGAGTAAATTTTTAAGTGATGTCTAATCATCATCATCATCATCATCATCATCATCATCATCATCATCATCATCATCATCATCATCATCATCATCATCATCATCATCATCATCATTATTACTATTAACATTATTATTATAACTATTATAGTCATTAATATTATCATCATTATTACTATAATTTTCTCATTATTATCATTGTTCTTATTATTAGTAACATTACTATGATAACTATTATCATCATTATTATTATTATCATTATTACTATAATTTTCTCATAATTATTATTATTATGAATAATAATAATAATAATAATAATAATAATAATAATAATAATAATAATAATAATAATAATAATAATAATAATAATAATAATAGAAATTACAAGAAACACTATAAGCTCTCCCCCCATCCCCCCAAAAAAAAATTAAAAAGAATTAAAAAAATTCTTTTTTTTTCTAAATAAGGGAAGAGAAAAGGAAAAGAACAAAAAAAAGAAAAGGAATTGAAAGGAAAAAAAATTAAAAATTAAAAAATAAATTTTTTTTTTTTTCTTAATTAATATGAATAAATATTATTTTATTATTTTTTTTAACTGGTGCCGGCCTATGCTGACACCAGACAACATGTTTGTAGAGGGTCGAGGAGGATGAGAAGACCGAGGAGGGACAGCACAAACCAGACCTCCACTGGAAAAGTGCAGAGAATGATGGGACCTTGGGGAGGCTTATTGCCACCCAAATCCCAGAGAAAGCCAATTGTCCTTACCAGCGAGAAATCAATGGTAAGAGACTGTTGCGATACCGCATCGTTATCGAAAAGAGGTGAAGAACACTGGAAGTCTGGGGAGACTTGTTGTCACTCAGACTACAGGAAATACCACTGGTTGTTGTCGGTGAGCAATCACTGACGATGATCTGTGTGAAAACTCCTAGTGAGTAATAAATGATTTGCGTACTATTGAAATTAACGTGGTGACTGAAAATCAAGTTCAAGCCTTAAGGTTAGTGAGTTCGTTGAATAACATAGTTACTTGCCCTAAAATTTAGAATGGCCTGGAAAGGGGGTTTCCAGGCCATTCTGATTTTTAGGGCAGTTAACTATTATTTTACTTTACCACTAACCCTAAGTCCGACCGAAAACGTCGTAAAACCACACGTAATCGCTTCAAAAAGTAGAACAAAACAATGCATAGAATTTATACTAAAATACAGCTCTATTTGTTATTGAGCACTATTCTATAAACCATTGATTTTCATTGGATTAAAATCTAGGAAATAACAGCAATACAATTACTATATATATATATATATATATATATATATATATATAGTAAGCAATGAAAATATATATGGCAATCAAGCTACACAGAGGCTCCCGTGGATGAAACACGGGAGTCTCTGTGTAGCTTGATTGCCATATATATTTGCATTGCTTACTACCTAGCTCTACTTACGTATCGAGCACTGTTGAAGTAAATACTGAAAACTGATACATAAAAAATTATATCTACTTATAATATTTTATGTAGATACATGAAGTACTAATATTATATATATATATATATATATATATATATATATATAAGGTTAATACAACAAAAGATATGAGGAAACTAATATCTTTAATTAGTGAACATCCGGATAAAACTGAAGCTCAATATACTGGATAGAGCATTAATAGCATTAGATAAAATGAAAATAATAAAATAAGGTGCGAATCCAATTTTATTACAATTAAAAGTTCAAGCAAAGTAATTGAAAGTCCTTAACCCATGGGTTTTCAAGACGAGAAGAATTTTCTTTGAAAACCCATGGGGTAACGACTTTCAATTACTTTGCTTGAACTTTGAATTGTAATAAAATTTGATTCGCACCTTATTTTATTTTTTTCATTTTATCTAATGCTATATCTATGTATATATATATATATATATATTATATATATATATATTTATATATATATGTGTGTGTGTGTCTGTGTCTGTGTCTGTATATATATACAGATACACGCACATATGTATATATATATATATATGTATGTGTGTGTGTCTGTATATATATATATATATATATATATATATATATATGTGTGTGTGTGTGTGTGTGTGTGTGTGGGTGTGGGTGTGTGTGTGTGTGTGTGTGTTCGTGTGTGTCTTACAGATGGTGGTCAACGCGTACATAGCTTTACACTGGTCGTTAGTTTAATCTGACCATACCAGTGTCTGAAGATCGATGTATGTGATTAATATTTGTAAATGGACTCGTCGAAATTGACAAAGCGGATTAATATTTCAAAGCTACTCTATCAGATAAAAAAGACTCCCTCTCTCTTTCTTAAATCCTTTCATGACTGTAGATTGAAGAAAGGTAAAGCTGGGGTGAGAGGACGAGAGAGATAGAGAGAGTTTTGAAAAATAAATAAACAATACATCTTGTGTGCAGTGGTCACGCCTTTTCGGCGCCAGTTAAGGCCGTTTGTATTATCCCTCCTTTCACTGACCGGCCGGGATACCAGACGGCTATTTAAAGAGAGAATTAAAGAAAACAAAAGTCAATGACACACCTGTTGTCATATAGCAACCTGATAAACATGTACCGATTTACTTCCCACAAAGTAAAGCACAAGGTCAATGTTTTAGATGAGAACATCCGGTTCCCCCAAAAAGGCATTCCTTATTAAATTGCCCCCCCGCCGCGCGAGGTTAGAGTTAGACACAAGGTCGGTTATAAATATAAAGAAAATCGGGTTTATTTATCTACCTCTAACAGCGGTAAGATGTGACACAAGGTCGGAAAGTGGGTTTTGATAAGTCAGCACCCTAGAGGAAGAGCACTCTCACCCTTAAAAATTGCCTGGGCAGCTCCGTCGGCATTACCCGGTGAGAAGGCAAAGCCTGGGAAAGTGAACCTCCTAGAACTGCACACGACAACCCCATAGACCGGCGGAAATCAAGCCTCGAAATTCAAGACGATACCGGTCTATGGGGTGCAGTATCCATCGGAACAGATACTACACTTTGATCTTGGCCAAATCGGGGTTCTCCCAAAATAGTCACTCTGGTTCTTCCCACAAGGTAAGATGTGACACAAGGTCGGGAAAGTGGGGAAAAAACAGCGCTCGAGAATTTGAGCACTCTGGCTGTTTAAAAATTGCCTGGGCAGCCCAGTCGGCATTCCCCGGTAGGGGCGCCTCAGGCAGTAAGCAATAAACTTACTCCTTCCCAAAGAGGGTAGGCAAAGCCTGGGAGGGTGCACCTCCTAGAACTGCACAGCACCGACAACCAATAGACCGACGTAAATCCAGACCCGAAGGCACGGACGATACCGGTTTATTAGGCGGGGTAAAAATTAAATGTTGGCCTTAGGCTAGAAGGATTTCTTCTTCATTGATCGAGGACAGAAACGATAAAGTGTATTATCAGAACAGATACTACACTTTGCTCCATGCTCCCCCCCCCCAAAAAAAAAACAAGGTTCCGTGTTAATCTTTCTTATTAGACGTAATTTTTAATTAACTAAGCAAGTCACCAATCTCTCACTTTGTTATCTATGTACTTCTCTCGCCGTCTCTCACTCTGTGTAGATTAAACCACCATCTAAAAAGCTAAAATTCGACCCAGTCAAGAAGGATTTCTCCTCCTCTTGCCAAGAACATAACAGAAACTAAAGTTTGAATTATTTACTCGCAGATAAAGAAAGTATGTGAAATTTACAAATAAGGCACAACGACAAAGAAGTCGCTATTTACTTACATCCCCACGAGAGCTGAGTGAAACACAAAGTCGATTTTAAAATGTGGGGAAAATCCAGCCCCCTGAAAATGGGTACTCTGGATTAGAACAAAAATAAAGATGGCTTCAGTCTAGAAGGATTTCTTTTTTCACTGACCGAGAACAGAAAAGAAAAAGTGTTTTATGGGAACAGATACTACACATTGCACCTGATCCCAAATACAAAAAACCTGGTATAATCCCATCGGCACTCTATTACTTATAATGGCGTATCAATAAACGAATCCCTACTCTGAAAGAGAGTGTTATTCCTGGGAGGATGACTTACTGATACCAAACAGATGCTACACTCCGGTCCTAGCTTGAAAAAGTATGCACTTCTGAACATTAGACATTTTTAATTAAGGTATATTTGTTTTCCATCGACTTACAGAGAAACATAATTTATTTATGTAATAAAGGAGCTAGATTTGCAAGCTCACTATCGCTTCGTCTATTCCGATATTCGATCTATTTATTTTTTATATTCTATTTAGCTCCCACTCCCATTTAGAGACCGACCTGCTTGTTTTCGGTCGATCTGGAAAACAGTGGGCGATCTACACTTATCAAAGGAGCTCTCTTGGCCTTTTGGCTAAGATCAAAGTGTAGTATCTGTTCCGATGGATACTGCACCCCATAGACTGGAATTGTCTTGGCCTTCAGGGCTTGATTGACGCCGGTCTATGGGTCTGTCCTGTGCAGTTCTAGGAGGTCCACCCTCCCAGGCTTCGCCTCCCCTCTTTGGGAAGAAGTAAGTTTATTGATTACTGCCTGAGGCGCCCCCATACGGGAATGCCGACGGGGCTGCCCAGGCAATTTTTAAACCCCACTTTCCCGACCCGACCTTGGGTCAAATCTTACTTGTGGGAGTAAAATAAAAACTGGCCTTGTGTCTAACTCCTGGAGAGGAGTAAATCAATACACTTATCAAAGGAGAACTATACTAACTTTCATCGTTCGCATTTTGCCTGGTTCTTTATTTTTCTTTCTGTTTGAGTGTTTCTTATGTTGCCCCACTCCCCATCATCACTCATGTATCCTTTCTTAAACAATTTGGAATCTCTTCAGTAGGATTAGGCCATAGAGTTAATGCGGTATTTTTGTGTGAGTGTCTTGCGTAAGGTAAGTTAATAAGGTATTTGGCAAATGGCACGACAACCTGCCCTCCTCTTTTTCCAGCAAAACAATTAGGGTTGCATGCCTAAGTTAAAGGAACTTTGGAGATTTTCAACAAAAGTTAACAAAATGATAAAAAGGGTGAAAAACAAATATACTACAAATAAATGTTACCAAAGGCAAGATAACTTACTCTTCTATCTACCTGGATAAGTTTATTTGTGTTTTAACTTATTTTAAAGAGTTTTTTTGTTCAAAACAAACCTAAGTTAAGTTAGATAAAAAAAAAAGATGTCCATGCCCGCCACGCATTAGCCGTGCACGAGAAGGCTTGATAATCGTTCAACAATCGAAAATTTAAAAAAATACTGGTATAAACACATATAATGATGTAATGTTCAACCGAACTGTATATTTTTTCTACTAGTATTTTGTTTAATTTTCGATTTTTGAGCGATAATCGAGACTCCAAGTGAAATGAGACATACGTGACTCGAATACACATTTAGAATTGTCTATGTGCAACACTCGGTGTCAGTATGCGTTTCTTACGAATACAGATGGTGGCAGACCTTGTCTACTTATGCGCTATTCCTGTATCAATTTAAATAAATGCTATAAAATAAACAATAAACAATAAACAAACAAAAGTAAATTTCAAATGAAATTCAATAATTGCTCTTTTCTATAGAGATCTGTTTCATAGAGACTTCTGTCACCATTGCCATCTGATATTCACTCATGTTTTGATCTGTAACTTTTGGGGGAAAGGCAAATTATTACATTAAACCAATCTAATTTTCTCTTAAAGCTATCTAACTGAGAAATATATACACATAAACAGAGAGAAAAGCACCAGCGAGATTCGCACATATTCATACACACATTTGTTGTATAGTTGTTTTCATCCTTTTCTTGTTTTATTAGTTCTTGTTAAAAATGCCTGGAACTTTTTATAATTGTATTATTAGTTATGATTGTTATTTTTTCTTTTGATTAAATAAAATCGCTTCGCAACGTTCGCTACTTGAAACCTACATTTTAAATAATGAACATTTCATTCATAAGTTTCTTGTAAACACGTGACACAAACTTATTATTTATATAAATAGATACATATTAACATTTTGGTAATTCTGATACAAATTTATTTATCCTGTTAAGACCGTTTAAGAAAGAAGAAATCAATTCGCTTCAGCGATGGTGCGTGTTGAGTGTGTTTATTGTTTTACTTAGGGACCCCCGCTTATCAAGGCCCAGGGGGGTAGGGTTAGGGTTAGGGTGTAGGTTAGGGGTCACTCGAGGATAAGGGATAAAGTGATTGTCAGTTGGGCGATGATCGCCACCACGAGAGAGTTAGAAACAATGTGTGGAATGGGCAGAAGATCACTTAAGAAAAACTGTTTATCCAAGTGTACGGCTCAACAAATATTTGTTTACATTAGACTTGAAGACGACCATATTGTAGTCGGTTGGGAAGCAGCCTCATGGTGTTTTCCTCTCCAGATAGGGTTTTCTAGGAAAGAAATTATGTTAATGGAAGTTCCGTTTGATTTTTGACACAGGGGGAGATGAATTAAATTTGTTTGCTGTGGTTGGAGCTAGCTAGAAATGTTCTTGCTGTGAATGTTTTACGGGGACGGCAGGTATTTCAGGTCAGTCGACCACTTACTATGAATATAACGATACAGCAGAGAGAGACTAGCACCATCTCTTCTGTAGGGAAGTAGAAGAGGTTATCTCCCACTAGATTGCGAAGCCAGTTTTGTACTCTGTCAAGTCAAGAAAGAGTGCTCTGAGCAACACCTCTCCGCCTATCACAGCAGTACACTATTTTAGCACGTATCTGGCTCTTATAGAGGTAGAGAAGTGCGTCATGTGTAAGGTACTTTCTGGAGCAGTAGAATGATGCAAACATTTTCCCAGCAACTTTAGCAACAGATGTGATGAAAGTCTTCAATTTCACGTCTGGAGTGAATGTCACTCCAAAGAGCTTATCAAAGAATGATGGATTCCTCAAAGATTAGTGTACACCCTCTGTCAAAAATGTCGAAACAAAATCATGCTTCGCCAGTGTCCTCACTCGCTATTTATTTAGATAATTACTAAAATATTCACATAAAAGCATAGAATTAACTCAGTCATTTAATTATTATATATTTAGAATTATTATCAATTCTAATGACTCAGAAAGAAACAACAAATACCTACAATTGACGTTTTATTATAATGTGGTGAATTTCTTTCCGAATTCGTTTCAGGCAGCGGAGTAAATATGCGGGCATTGTCTGACTTTCTATTTGTTTTCTCCCTCTAATCACAACTTGAAATGCTTTCCTCAGGGGGCTAGAAAAGGGCATGTGTTCTACTCCGTAACTTTTGCATTGTACGAAATATCATAGGGTCGAAATAAATTATTGCACCGGTGATTATGTGATTTTGTGTTACTTTATTTTATTTTATTCTAGCTCTGTGTATTACATTGAGCTCTCATACCCATATTCCGTCTGGAATCTATTTCACTTTAACACTATATATATATATATATATATATATATATATATATATATATATATATATATATATATATATATATATATATATTATAAACACTCAAAAGCTATTTTTATTAAAACCCAGCAACCTACAATTAATCACATTACGTATGAAACAAGTAACAAGATTTTAAAATGTATAACGCAATAGAATTCATCCTGTAATGCTAAGTCCGGCGTCGCAGAATTTAAATTGCTAACGTCTCTCCTAGTGTTTTAATTGTTCGTTCATGATATGTTTAACCGACCTTACATACCTGTTCTCGGTTGTTTTTTGAAATACCCTTCTTACTTCCAGCTTTTTTGTTCATTTTGTTTTTAACCGTAAGATACTTCGATTTGAAAACGTCTTTGATACATATGGAACATATATTTATTTTCGTGTGTTAAACGTAAGGCGGAATTTCAGAAAACAGAGCTTTTCACAAGAAACTCCCGTCTGTGGAAGATATTGCCACTGGACTGCTTCTCTGCTGATTACATTTTGTCGTCTTTAAATCCAATGTCAACAACTTATTATCAGAAACCGCCCCATACGAACCAAACGCATGTCATACCATTGATCAATTTTAGTACTCTTATACACATTACCACGGGGCATCTCGCTAAATTAAAACATTGTTGTCTTCAAATTCATGTTATTAACCGTCCTGGTACAGACTCGAATATGTTTCATCCAAGCAAGCATTCTCACTCCTCTCAACTTCGTAACTGAAAATTATTCCATCTAATTAGCCCTTATCCTCGAGTTGATTTTGGCCTTCATAAATGGTGATACGTTAATAAAACACGTCTTAATGTGTATCTTTTTTACCATTGGGTACCATTACCAAGGCTAAGAGCCACACAAGATTCTTGAAACGAAAATGATTGCAAGTCGAAAGATGAAGAACACGATGGGATTACTATCAATGGTATAAACTGATTATCACTTTTGGGACAAGAATTTGTTGAAATTGGATTTGAAGACCACCAAATTGTAATTAGTGTAGAATCAATCCCGCGGTAAAGTGTTCTACAATCGGCAACCCCTCCCAAAGAAGTTCTCTACATGGGAATTCCTCCTGGTGCTAGGCACGTGGAGGGAGAAACGAAATACTTTTTCGTTGTGGTAGCAAACGAGTTCTTGTTGCGAATATCTTACAAGGACGAACAAACGATTTGAGCTCAGTCGAGCATTTGTCTCCTTATTCTTACGTGTTGTGTGCGTGTGTGTCTCACAGTTTCTCATTTTGCCAGCGTTAAACATGTTTATACGTTTGATAGTCTGAATGTTTTAAGTGCATTTCGAATGAAGGTCGGATCAATTTACTAGAATAAACCGGCGCGCTGATTTCCGATCCCTGAGGCGATTTGATCCGACGTTTGATGACACTCTCAAACCAATTTAGCCTCGAATAGTGTAAATTAAACGAGTCCTAATAACTGTTCAAACAAAAGCGGGGTCGGAGGCAGTCATCTCAGAGCCTACAATTTTCTCAAGAATCTCTTTCTCAATGAAACTTTTTCCAGAATCCTACGTCTTCGCGAATTATCCTGAAGGATTATGTGTGAGAATTAAACTGATAAAATAATAATGATAAGATGTCAAAGCTGACGCATCTGTGAAGGTGCCGCTCAGAGCACTTATTCTTGTATTGGTAGAGTAAAAAAATTGACTTCGAAATCTAGTGTGCGGTTGATCTTGTCTTCTCTCTACAACCTCTTTCTCACAGAAGAGACATTGCTATTCTCACTCTCTCTCTCTCACACACACACACTCACACACACACACACAAACACACACACACACACTCTCTATCTCTCTCTCTCTCTCTCTCTCGCTTTTCTATCTTTATTTCCATACAATGTGATCGACTGAGCTCAATTCTTAGACTCCTTTTTTTAGACATTCACAGCAAGG
The DNA here is from genome assembly GCA_963556195.1 of Sepiola atlantica. Classification (NCBI taxonomy): domain Eukaryota; kingdom Metazoa; phylum Mollusca; class Cephalopoda; order Sepiida; family Sepiolidae; genus Sepiola; species Sepiola atlantica. The sequence goes on from OY744516.1 coordinate 55,419,304, forward strand.
ACTCGCCTTACTACCACAACGGAAAATGACCTACCTCTCTTCCCCCAAGTGCTTACCGTCCGGCGGAAATTACATAAAGATAGCTTATTTGCAAGTGCTTCTCACCTGTGGAACACATTACCGAAGGATTGTGTACCTGTGATTATAATTTTCTCGTCTTCAAATCCCAAATCAACAAAGTAAATAATCAAACGCGGTTCATACCTTTAATCAAAGTTCTCAACCGCATAGCACCGCTATATTATTGCCCCTCTCTGCTGATCCTTAATAAGTGGTGTCTATATAGTAAAAAAAAAATCAAATCAAAAGCAACATGACCTAAAAGAAAGAGAAACCTTCATCTCAGAGTAAAGTCGATAATGTAAACAAGTAATATTAATAAAAGTTAGAATTGCAATATTGAGAATAGAACGTCATCAAAAGAAAAAAATGATCAAGTCTATCCAAACAAAATAAGTCGATTATATTTGACAACGCAAGACAACAACATATAAAGAGTTCGTAGCTTACGATATTTTAGAGAAGCCAAAGAACGTGCTAGTGAAAGAAGAGTTTTATTGTCTAAAAGGTGAAACTGAGTACACGTTTTCATGTCGGCTGGCACCGTGTCTGTGTGTGCGTGCGTGTGTGTAAATTGAATGTGCGTGTGTACATTAGCATGCCTGTTTTGCTAGTAAGTGTATGCATGTACTAGTGTTTAGACGATTAATCGGAATCGGAATCATGAATCCAAAAATAAAGGAACTTTTTAGGTTATCGGTATTGGTATCGGGAATCGGAAACTTCGGAACGTTTTGTATAATCGGTATCAGAATCGCAAAAATGTTAACCTAATTTCCGCTTCTCAAAACGATTATTTTAATATTGTTTTTATTGATGTTAAAGCTTAATTTTCTATTTCTGGTACTAATGATTAAATGATAAATATTTATTGATTTAAAACTATCAATAAAACTAAAATGTATAGATCATGATAAGGTATTTAGGTAAAAATAGCACTAGAAAAAATGGCAGATGTAAAAATGGCAAATATAAACATGGCAGATGTAAAAATGGCAGATGTAAAAATGGCAAATGTAAAAATGGCAAATATAAAAATGGCAGATGTAAAAATGGCAAATGTAAAAATGGCAAATGTAAAAATGGCAAATGTAAAAATGGCAAATGTAAACATGGCAGATGTAAAAATGGCAGATGTAAAATGGCAAATGTAAAAATGGCAGATGTTAAAATGGCAAATGTAAAAATGGCAGATGTAAAAATGGCAGATGTAAAAATGGCAAATGTAAAAATGGCAGATGTAAAAATGGCAAATGTAAAAATGGCAAATGTAAAAATGGCAGATGTAAAAATGGCAAATGTAAAAATGGCAAATGTAAAAATGGCAGATGTTAAAATGGCAAATGTTAAAATGGCAAATGTAAAAATGGCAGATGTAAAAATGGCAGATGTAAAAATGGCAAATGTAAAAATGGCAGATGTAAAAATGGCAGATGTAAAAATGGCAAATGTAAAAATGGCAGATGTAAAAATGGCAGATGTAAAAATGGCAGATGTAAAAATGGCAAATGTAAAAATGGCAGATGTAAAAATGGCAAATGTAAAAATGGCAAATGTAAAAATGGCAGATGTGAAAATGGCAAATGTAAAAATGGCAAATGTTAAAATGGCAAATGTAAAAATGGCAGATGTAAAAATGGCAGATGTAAAAATGGCAAATGTAAAAATGGCAGATGTAAAAATGGCAGATGTAAAAATGGCAAATGTAAAAATGGCAGATGTAAAAATGGCAGATGTAAAAATGGCAGATGTAAAAATGGCAAATGTAAAAATGGCAGATGTAAAAATGGCAAATGTAAAAATGGCAAATGTAAAAATGGCAGATGTGAAAATGGCAAATGTAAAAATGGCAAATGTAAAAATGGCAGATGTAAAAATGGCAGATGTAAAAATGGCAAATGTAAAAATGGCAAATGTAAAAATGGCACGAGTCGATAAATAGGAATAAATGTCACAAGTGAAATATATATAGAGTAAAATTTTACAATGAGTTTATCATAATATATGATACAATATATAAAGAGAAAACATTGAAAACTTTGTCACATTAACAAAAAATATATATGTCTAGGATTAAAAGTAGATGAAAACTCTCCGTTACCCCCAACCTCAATGAAATTATACTTTTTCACACGATTGGGCGATTATAGAATCGGAATCGGTAATTGTATCGAAATCAGGAAAAATATTGGAACCGTCCCATCACTAGTATGTACGAACTGCGTATGTAAGTTCGGTGAACTGCATGAGCGTGCTTCGTCAGAAGTTCGTATGTGTCTCTCGTTGCGTTTTTCGAGGACTTTCACCCCAAAGGAACTGGCCAAGATTGTAACGCGCGTACGTATGTTGTCTCAGAAAGTACAGGATGACAGAGAAAGACAGTTATGTTAGGGGTTTTATAATACGCGATGGAGTTCGGAGTGAATATTCTCGCTTCTCCGGTTGGCTAGAAGAAACTGCTGATTGAAAAGTGGGTCCAGTCAAGACACTATAAGTGCTGTAACCGTCAAATCGCTGTTTTGATACTTCGTTATAATACATCTTATTCCAGTAGCTTCTCTCTAAGAACTGCAGGCTTGTGGTACTCTCTTCCTGTTGACTGTTTTTCTCCTACATATAGCCTTAGTCTTTTGAAGACTGAGGCTAATATGCATGTCATGTCTTTGCGATAATCATCTTTAGTTTTTGTTAGGTCTTTACATTAAGTGGCTTCATGCCTTGCCTCTTCATGCCTTGCCTGGAACGATTTCAATAAAAAAGAAACAAGTCAGAGAATGTTACCCTCAACCTCGTAGATGTCTGTTAGAAATTGAATAATAAAACAAAGCAAAAAGAATTGCACTCTGTAGAATATATATCTTCACAAACGACAAACATTAACTGATCTCGTTTTGAATATATTTCTGTTTTGAGCCTGACCGTCTTTCGTGACTTTGAACCAGATGTTGTAGCAATTTTAGAGAACCGAGCATTATGCCGGATTCCAGCGCGTGCAGGGGATTTAATCCGGCTTTTGATGGAACAATCATGCCAATTTAACATCAACTTGAATATTTTCTTTTTTATATTGAGGTCACCACTTATTATGACCTAAATCCACTCGCGGATTAGAGTTCATGAGACGGGTATAATTGCCAGCTGAAAGATGAGGATCCCTATGGGAGTACTAACATAGTGTTTGGTTGCTTATGGGACGGTCTAAGACACGAATTTGTTTACATGGAGTTTGAAAAAGAACAATTTATAAATGTGGTTTTTAATACCATTTCAAAAAAAGCAAACATTAAAAAAATGGAAATCACATTTACCTCCCCAAAAGTCCATTTTTATTGTTTTTCATGTAAATCCTTCAAATCTTTTAACAATCAAAATTGAATTATTTTGCCATATTTTATTCTGATGCAAATAATTATTTCCTTTCTAATGATGGGTGGTGGATTCTTCCATTCTTATTATGATCAATGTTGTCTGAAAGTTTTCATGTCAATGATTCACTTTAAACAATGTTGATCTGTTATTCAATGACCGTATATTTTATTTTACATGTGGTCAAAAGAATCTGGAATTATAGGACCACAAGCAGTCATAAACCTGATAATATTAGCTGTTTATTATTAACCATCCTCTCACAAAAAATGATGAATTATTACAGACCGAGGAACCCTTGTGATGTAAACATGAATTTAAAAAAATAATCTTATAATTAGAATCTTTAATTTTTGCTCTAATGTCATGAATTCACTTTTTAATAGTAGTAGGGGTGGGACGTGATGGGTGAAAATTTCAGATTCATGCGAGTAGTATTTTTTTGTGTTCATTTATACATAAATAACACTAAATAATCAAACATTTTTAGAATTTTGCAAAATTCAGAAGGTGCAGGCCAAAAATAGCCGTTAGGGCTCCACGGGACTCAAAATCCATCATTTTTCGGTGAAAAAGTGGTTTCATTCGACATTGCAGGTCCTAAAACATCCTCAAAAGCTATGAATGGATATAGATGGTTAAATCTGATATAGTACTTTAATTTATGGCCATTTTCAGGCTGTGAAAGGGTTTTCATGAATGTAAAATAGCCAAACACTATTGACCTGCACCTTCTGAATTTTGCAAAATGTTCAAAATGTTTGATTGTTTAGTGTTATTTATGTCTAAATGAACACAAAAAATACTACTCAAATGAATCTGAAATTTTCACCCATTACGTCCCACCCCTAATAGTAGATTTCTTTTCAAAAGGATAATTTTATAGTTAAAATGTCAATATAGTTATTTGACTCTTTTTTCAAAATATGGTGCCATACTTTTTTGAGAAGTTACCTATTATTTCATAAACTGTGTTTTCATTTGTTTCAAATACTCATTTTAGAATTTATGTGTCAATGTACATTCTTCAAAATTACCAAATATAATCCTATATTTTTTACATGTGTTTTCATAATTAAACTTAAATGCTTCAATTGAACCAGAAGCTATTAAATGATACGTTATTACAATTGTTTTATTATCATTAGATAAGTATGGAGAGTACAAGAAAGAGGAACACACCAAAAGTGGTTGATCAAGTAGAAACTGAAACTGAAGCAGAAGAATTTTCACAGGAAGAGGAACATTGTTCTTTTTGGGGATATTCATGGGGAAGTAATGCCATAGTAACCTGAAACAAACCATCAAGTCTCTATTAGGATTAGAGAATAAGCAACAATCTATTTTGAAAATGACACCTAGTGCATTTGAGTCTGATTCTTCACTACAACATCTGCCGTTACCATTTAATTCGGTTTCGAGATTATTTTGAAAGAAAACATACAAAATGCTGCAACATCTTCAAGAGTCATGTCTATACATCAACAAACAACAATTAAAAAAGAAGTACTCATATCATCACTCTAGAGATTTCCCTGTTGCTTAGACAATGGAGTTACTCCAGGCTGGAAATTATGTCGTGCATGCTATGACGAGGTAGCTCATTTGAATGATGATTCAGAGACTAGTAGAGCAGAGAGTGAAAATGAGGTAGATATTGCGAAAGATTTTGAACAAGAGGAACAACGAGATAAGTTGACTCCAAGTGTTTGCAAGTTTTGATAATATTGAAGTCCCACGGTCTAGCCAAGAGAACATCGGCATCTGCAGTATTGGACAAAATTGAACGCGGAATTGAACAGCGGCAACAGTACTTGAACGTCCCGAATTCAGCATTCCTGCTGTCAGTGGGATCAGTGAAAAAGTCATAGCAGAGCAGCTGATCTATACGTTTTGGTTGCGTTGATGAAGGGTAAGCTTGAATGGAACTCATCAACTCACCAGAAAGTCCAACTTATGACATTAGTCTTATCCAGCTGGCCCCGTACGAAGATTCTTTAGCATTTCAATGTGCGTGAATATATTGCGAGAGAAGTAATTGTTGCACTCCCTGAACAAAAGCAAGGCAGAACCCTTTCTGGTGAGGATATACGATAATTGAGCTTATTCTATGAGGATAAAGAGTTTTCGCAGATGATTCTAGGAGAGGAAGACTATGCCTTGAAAAAAGTCCACAAACAGAAACGTTTATTTCTGTGTAACTTGAAAGAACTATAGATAGTGTATAGACAAAAAAAAAACACCCCGATCACAAAATAGGTTTGTAAAATTGGGCAGAACAAAGTGGTGTGTATTAGTGTCTTCTTCACAGAAAACAATCGCAACATGTTAAAATGCTTAACGTTACGCGATTTTATTCGACGTCGCTGAATTTAAATCGTCAACGTCTTTACTTGAACAATGCGAACAAAGTTATCTGCACGTTTCTCCACCGTCTTTCAGAAAATGCGTGTCTTTCTCCCGCTTTTTTTGTTCATTTACTTTTGACACCTGAGGATTATTCAACGAAAAACATTTATTATTTTCTGAAAATTTTAATACAAAATAGACCATCAGAAAAATTGAAAAAATGAAAAAAGTATAATTAAACAGACAACTGTTATTTTTAACAATGCTTGCATAAATAATAACATTCTGCCTAAAAAAAAATATATAATATATATATATATATATATATATATATATATATATATATATATATATATATATATATATATATATATATATGTATGTATATATATATATATATATATATATATATATATATATATATATATATATATATGTATATATATATATATGTGTGTGTGTGGGGTGTGTGTGTGTGTGTGTGTGATACCTTGGTAGGCAGATAAAATGTTTAGCTTCATTAGCAGGTACTTCGTGTCAGATGGCAACCGATCTACTAAGATATTTTGTTTTCTAACCCTAGTTAAATGAGTTACGCGAAGAGATTTAACCCTTTTCGAAAAGATCTAAAATAGTTCGATTTTCCAAAATAAATAAATAAACATAAAAACCGTAAATATAAAATAAAACCTTCTGATTAGTAAACATTTAGCAAATATATTTTATCCATTTTTAATAAAAGAAGTTTACTATGTTCCCTTTAAGGTATACTACACCTCGAATTTGTACGATCATTTGACGCTCAAAACGTCGGAACATTTGTTTCTAATGTAATTTTTATGTATTTTTATTGTTTAATGAGTTTTAGCAAAGGTTAAAGAACTTCAGAAATAGATAAGAACATCGGACCGAAGGTGCAGATTTCAAATTTACTGTGCGTTATGCTCTTAAAACAACCGTTTAACTGTGATGCAGCGACACTTTGCTTTGCTTTGCTTCACATACACACACAGGCACACACACACATATATATATATATATATATATATATATATATATATATATTTAAGCCCTCCGTTCAGTCTAGAGAGACTATGGATACCCCTATAAGGGGCTGGCTGCGCGTGTAATTATGAAGCAAGGGTTGCGCAATCTCTAACAACACCTCTCCTGAGTCGGCACTGCTTGATTCCAATGCCGAGATAAACAGAGAGCACATACAGCACCTGGTAGTCCCAAATGGTCACCCATTTAATACTGGCCAGGCTCGACGTCGCTTAACTTCGGTGATCTAACGGGAACCGGTGTGTCAACGTGATTGTACCGTATAATATATATATATATATATATATATATATATATATATATATATATATAGAGAGAGAGAGAGAGAGAGAGAGAGAGAGAGAGAGAGTAGGAGAGAGTGAGGGAGAAGGAAAGAGCGACATACATGATTATTTCATTAGTACTCATGAATGATAGCTGTTTTATAGTTGAACTTTTTTATACTATCTAATTTATGATGATCAGTTATTTAGTTTCGGAGTTTATCCTTTAAAACGAACACACACACACACATATATATATATATCTATACATATATATATATATATATATACATATATATATATATATACTAATATAAAAATATGGATATACCTTAGTTTGTATACATTCACTCTGTAAATGTTAAAGTTTACAAAAACAATAATGTGCTAATGTTACCCACAGTGTTGCCTAGAATACATATTCCAAAATTCATCATAATCCGTTCATTAGGTTAGTATATTATCCCGTATATATATATATATATATATATATATATATATATATATATATATATATATATATATATTGTGTGTGTGTGTATCGAGGCAGCATTTTTTCTCTAAGGCACGTATTATAAAAAATAACCGACAACTTGTGTCTGGATATTTTTGTATGAATCCCTTCCTTTTTCCGGATCAAAGTCCTAAACTCGGATGAGAATTGGCTGATGAATTTGCCATAATTTTCTTTTAAGTCCAAAGTACTTTCTGACTGATCTGGGTTCATCTTCAGTGGGAATAATGTATATAATATATATATATATATATATATATATATATATATATATATATATATATATATATATATATATATATATATATATATATATATATTGAGATGGTAGTTCGACCTGGCACTGTGTAAAACAGAAAACACATCCCAAAGATTAGAATTTAGAATATCCCAACACATACCACGTTATATTCGCCTACACAAGGTTTCGAGATCATCCGGGAACTTCCAGGCACAGGAATCAGCCATCGGCTAATCACCTCGTTTGTACAAATAGTTGTTCTGACAAGTATTCCGATGGGTGGTTTTCTGTTTTACACAGTGCCAGGTCGAACTACCATCTCAATATTATTGAGGCGTTAGTCATTAACAACTCTCGACCTAGCCTGTGTAGACAAAAGATTTTGAAACATCAGTTGGAGATCTTTAATGATTCAAAGCCACCCTAACGTTGAGAGATTTACCTTTTTTTTTTCTTTTTTTTTTCCTCTCAATCGTTTCCTCCAACTAAATAAGTTTTTTCCCCTCATATCTCATTCGACTTTTAGTTTTTAATTTACCATTCTGACGTTTTCTCTCAGAGGGTCAGACGATAAGGCCTTAAGGTAATTTTAACAATTTTCCTTTTTTTTTCCACTCGTCTGTTTCATTGATTATAATAATGCTTCCTCTAAAATTAATCCTACGATTCTGTTGTACACGAAATTTACTTATATATATATATATATATATATATATATATATATATATAAATTTGATTTATTCTTCTATCCAGTATATTGAGATTACCATCATACTGACTAGCAAATATATGCTCCGCCCGGTCCCATATTTTTGTTAGGTGGTTAAAGTTACATATTACATACATTATTTGAAATAAAGTAAAAGGTAACCGCAAAGAAAGTGTTCAGAAAACAATTTTTTTAAATTCTCTTCGATAAATAAAAGAAAGTTGTTAACTGGAAGTTATTTTATTGTTTCAGACGACGGCGTAACAAAATTTATATTTGGCGGACATATAAATGACCCACCATCCAGTCTAAAATCTTGAATTTAATTCGATAAAATAAACTAAAATAAATATTTAGATATTAAATCTGATCAACTATAATGTTTACTTTTATTTTCGCTAAAAAAATAATATCCATCATGGAACCATTTTTCTTTCTGTAATTTAAGTCATGTAAGTTCGCACTTTCGGATGATTCTGCGAGCCTATTGTTTACATTAGTTAGCATTTTAAACTAAACACATTTTCGTATTAAACTTTTATATGAATTTGAAATTTGTCTAATACACTATTTTTTAAATTAAACAATTTGCTTCAATAAATTTGTTCTTTAAAATATAATTTTAATAAGATTTAAAATAAACAAACAAACTCAAAACGCTTTAATTAAAAAATCAAACTAAATATATATTTTTTGAGACACTCGTACAATAAATCTCAGAGAATGTGTTGTTTACATGTTATTAATCAAATAACGCGCCCTTTATTGTGTGCATCTCTCTCTTTCTCTCTCTCTCCCTCTTTCTCTCTCTCTCTAATCTGACGTCATGTTAAAACCTGTAGATTTCTTGAAATAGAACTTTCTGTGCGTTCGAAATAGAACGTTGTACTTAATAATTATAGGGCGGGTAACCAAATGTCACAGTACACGCCGGCAGTTCCATCATATTCCATTACAATCTAATTTAATTACGTTACCTCAATTATATAGATAAAAAACAATGTTTTTAATTCATTCTAATTTTATTTTTATTAAGATAATTATCAAGGAAAATATTTTAAAATACATCTAGAAATCTGAAAAAAAAACAATCATAAGTGTATATTTTCGAATATAAATTTATCAGAAGCTTTAAAATAAATTAATTTTGTAAATTTGAAACACTCGTGATGGTGAAGTTTTTGAATGAGTATATATAGGAGCTGATAAGTAGATATAACAAAGAGAGCGATAAAAACTAATACTATAGTCTGGGCTTCAGAAAGAGGGACAGACAGATACATAATTTCCATCATTTATATATATATATATATATATATATATATATATATATATATATATATATATATATATATATCATTGTTTAAATATGCAACATTTATATTCAAATTTCCATTCATTGTTTATATATATATATATATATATATATATATATATATATATATACATATAGCCAACTGTATATATATATATATATATATATATATATATATATAGAGAGAGAGAGAGAGAGAGATGGAGACGGGAAGAGGGGGAAAGATGGATACGTGATCTTGGGTTCTAATGAATGGTAGTTGTTTTATAGTTGAAAATCATTGTTGACAGTTAATCTGAGCTGAAACTCACTGAAAAGGACTCTTTTTATGGACGTAGCCTAGATTTAACATGTCGACTAGTTGATCTCGTGGTTTTGGTGAGAGCGAAAAAGAAAAAAAGGCGCGAAAAGTAATTAGTAACTTACTGCATGCAGGTGGGTCTCTTTGGTTTTGTTGGCATAAATGTCACTAAGGGTTTATGCGAGTCTTTCTTTTACTTGTTTTCTTTTATATGTACACACCATTCATTGAGATAAGTCAAACCTAGCTGCTACTCTCACGCAAATAATCCGGTTGTCAGTTACACACGCACCCACGCAAACCTACATATATATGTGAATATATACCTCTATGCATATGTAGGTATATTTGACTTTTTAATAAAACTCTCGGTCCAACATTCGCAGGTTACATAAAATGCCTACCTAGAATAAATGCATATAAGACATTACACAGTCTGCTGCAAAAAATGGTAAGCTCCCTTCGCCTATGCATGGAGTATTGTTGCTACATGTACAAGTTCCTAAGTTCGGCACAAAGATTCCCGAGTCCAGCTGCATTGAGACTTCATTTAGGTGAAATGCTGATCAATACATTTGGACATATCAATGTTTATTAATATTATTACTCTGTTGGAGTTTGTATTATTTGGATTCTTCGGACTACTTTTCTCATGTTAGATGCACAATCAATACAAAGAATACAATTATGAATTGTTAGCAATTACCCGTAGCGCAACGGATCTACATGCTGAGTAATAATCAATTCTAAGTGACAGTCTTCTGGTAATTGAAGGTTTAATCCTCAGTACGGACGATACTAAAATAAAATTACCAATTAATTAAGACTTCTACCCGATCATGTCTGAAGGAATGAGAACCTGCAATCCTCGTTGATTAAATAAAGGGTTCCGTTTGAAATTCCGTACAGATTCCCGAGTTCGATATGACACACCTGAAACGTTGTGAGAATAACAACCAAGATGAGAACAGCAGCACGAATAATCCAAATAATACAGGTGGAGTTCTTAAAGTAGAATTTACCAAGGATTTTTATTTAATAACGATAGAAAATTTTCCCTGGAATGTGAATGTCAATAAATCTACACATTATTTCAGAATGTATCATCCCGTACCAGTAGATGTGTGGGTGGTTCTACTTATCCTCGATCGTTATATACTCTTAGACCCTTAAATATTTACCAATTATGATTTTTTACACAAGTCATTGCCAGACACCGCTCACTGGTTCTGACTCGTGTGAAAATTCCTAGGGAAAACAGGTGGTGTTTCCTGGAATCCGAATGACAAAACGTATCCACATAATTCCAGCATTCTATATTTGTTCCAAACACTGTTGAACATCGTTTTGCAGTTTTGCAAAAGCTGTTTATATTTTATTTCCCGTTAGTAACGTTAGGTTTTTCTAAGATTAAAGGCAAAGTAAGCTTCCTCAGAATTTCAGTAGTCTCAGTGTCATTCCCGTGGAGCTCTTGATTGTCTCTTAAGTCTTCATGTGGAGGTCTGGATGGTGTTCTCTCTCCTCGGTCTTTCCATCCTCCTTAAAGCTTCACGACCATGTAACTGCGTCTCTTTCAAATTTTTTTTTCTGACCTTCATTGTCATTCATGTTTCCTAATCCTCGCTCTGTCAGCCTAGATCCCTCCGAACCATTTGCTGTGTGACCAATCGATGGTGGTCCACCTATCTACCCGACTTTTTAGAATGAAGGGGTTTCAGATTATGGAAGTTTCTTTCACATATATATCCTGACAGTTTCCTTTCCGTTTTCCTTAAATTTTTCCTCGATATTTTTGTTGGGTATAAGCTGCGTTATTCTGTTTTAAATTACCTGTAATTGGTCATCCGTTTATCTGCGTTGGCCATTGCAACCGTGTGAACATGTGCAATGCTTCATATTTAGTGTGGTGCATAAATGTATGCTACAGACGACAGGCCAGTGATGTGAAAATATCAGGATCAGAGTTATGCCACCAAGTGAATCATCTGGTCTCATTGAAATTAAAAAAATGTTTAATGATGGACGATCAGACCATATGAAATATTACATAATTAATGTTCATTCTACATAAGAGCCACTCTGGTCTGTAATTTTATTATGCCCAGTAATAAAACAGCCCATGATTTTTAAGAGGTCTTGTTTAGTGGGCTACCTCAAATGTCAACAATGTCTCTTTTTCTTTCTCTCTCTGTATATATATGTACAACTTAAACAATTTTTCCCCTCATATGTCATTCGATTTTCTTACTGTTTAATTTATCATTCTGACGTTTCCTCTAAGACGGTCAGACGATAAGGCTTAAGGAAAATGTTCGCAATTTTCTTTTTGTTTCCCACTTGCCCGTTTCATTGATTATATAAAAAAAATGTTTCCTCTGAAATTTATCCTATGATTTAATTTTACGCGAAATTTACTTATATATATATATATATATATATATATATATATATATATATATACAGACACACACACACAAACGCACACACCCACCCACACACACACACACACACACATATATATATATATATATATATATATATATATATATTCTAGCAGAACAAGCAGATGGGGGAAGTTGGGTTACTGTGAGTTACAGAGACAGATGGACCTTTGGTTCTTAGACTGACGAACTGTTTGTGTTCGGCTGGGAAGTGTGTTTGTCCATTTGTGCAAGTCTGTCATTCGGTTGAAAAGACAAGTGTGTCCTTGTGCCCTCCAAATAAAAAAATATGAAACTAGTTTGGAAAAACATTTTTTTTGTTACAGCAGTGACCGTGGCGAAATTCAGGCCCCGAATTCGGACAAACACAACGAGCGGACGATCACGGACCTTGCAGAAAACGCATACAGACGCAGGTTTCCACTCGACACCCTTTCTTAATATTTAATCTTTTTTCATCATTGCCATTCGTTGTATGGTGTCAATCTTCCTTTTGATTCCAATTTCTCCTAACCTTTTTTCCAGTTTTTACGAAACTGTTCCAAGTGCTCCTACAAGTATTTTAATTACTGTTGTGTAATATTGTTATTCATTCATTCACTATTGGTTTTCATACGTTATTATAAGTGATCGTTCACTCTTAAAGTCAGGTGGTGTTCTCTGAAATCTAAGTGAGAATCGGTCTCACGAGATTTTCAGTAATCTCCGCTTCTTTCGATACAAATTGCTAGTCAATTTGCGTTATCACATCAATCCTTTGAGTCTTCACTGACAACGGCCATTGATTTTCTCTGAAATTTTAGTGACAATAAACTTTCACAGGATTCTCTGTGATTTACTTGTGAAAGTCTGGATTGTACTTTGCTTTCCATGTCTTTTTTCCTCTTTTAAGTGTCTTAATCTTGTAACTGTTTCTCATTCTATTTTCCCTTTGTCGCCTTTTTATCCGTTCGACACCTCTCCATATAGCTTATTTGACGGTAATTTCAGACGGCGACAATCAGCCTCTCTGTATTTTGTCTGAGGTATTTTTCTAGCCCTTTAATTGCATCATTCACGCAGCTTTCAATAATGACCAGCTTTCTTCTTTCCTATTTATTTTTATCATAGAGCCAGTGAGTATAACCTTCGAGCGCAGTACATTAGGCATGGCATTATTTTCATTATTGTTTAAACCAGGTATCACAGCTCGTCTATTGCCCAGTTTATGAAGGGGACAGAGCAGCTTCCTAGATATACTTTCCAAGTATTTAGTCCTTTAATTAGGTTTCTTGTATATATTTTCTTTCAAGGGGCTGTTTTGATATTCTCAGTGACTTTTCGTGACGATCTCTTCAATCTCTATTGACTTAATGTGCTCTGCTTCCATGATGCCTAGGTATTTATAGGTTTCACCTACACCAAGTACTCTTGTCACATATCGATTGAGTAATTCTGTGCTTTCGTTGCTTTTAATTTTCTCGTCCTAATCTAATGCAGTGCGCATTTTTCTATTCCGAAATGCATTCCTATAGCTTGGCTAACGATTTTAATCGTGTTCATTAGTGTTTTCAGCTCCTTTATGCTTTTTGGATAAGGTTAAAAATACACATGAGCTGGTTTACTTGTCCAGGTGTCTCTCTATATGCAAATATGTATCCTGTCTAACTTCTCCTGAGTATGTTGGCGAGTGGCATCATAACGATGACAAACAGGAATGGGGTCAAAGAGTCTCCCAAGAAGTTGCAGCTTCAGCCACCAGGTTTGCATTATTTCATTATAAAGTTGCTCATTTCATCAGATATTTTGTATATCCTTCAGCACTCAATTATCCAAGCGTGTTGGTTGATAAGCAGGTTATCAGCCTGTAGTTAATTGATTACTACTACTACTACTACTACTACTACTAGTACTACTTCTAAACTACTACTACTACTACTACTACTACTACTACTTCTACTCAATCCCAAACATACCTATCCATGTTAGGGCGACGACCTAGTGCCCATGTTAACCGTAATACTCTTACCTGACTGTGGACAATCTCGCGGTTTCGTTGCACTATTTTTTACAATTATTTTGTGTCTTATTTCAAACAACTCAACTTACAGTAGAATAGAATTGTCTTTTGGGGTTAAAAGGTAAAAAAAACGAGGAAGACAGAAAGAGAGAGAGAGAAGAAGGGGAAAGAGAGAAAGATAGAGAGAGAAACATAGAGAGATGGAAGGGAAGAGAGATGGGCAGAGAGAAAGTAAGAAACACTGAGAGAATGAGAGAGAGAGAAAGAAAGATACAATTAAAAGCGGATGTCTTTGTTACCCCTACTTGTAATTAGAATATCTAAAACAATACGTTCAATCCAAAGCTTCTATCCAGACTTCTTCAACTTCACGCTCTCTAATCAATTCTCACACAGTGCCGATTTTCTGCAGAGGTCAACCGCCTTAACTCTGGTAATCGCTTTGTTTATAATACATCCTGTTTATGACTGACCATGTTAACTTCTCTGACAAATATGTTTCAAGCAAATAAACACTAGCTAACGTACCCGCCACTATCCAACATAATAAAGAAAAAGATAAATTCTTTCAGTTCACGCGTAGAGTCCAGAATAAACAACTACAACGGAATATCCATCTTCATTGCAATAAGATAATAAGAACAAAGTCAAACGAGAACTGTTAAATCGATCATACGCGCTGTAAAACGATACATCTAAAATCAGAAAGGACTATCATTTGTCGACCTCATCATTTGGAATCCTAAATTGGAATCAGTGGTGCACGTGCTACAAAAATCTTCTTTTTTTCACTAAGCAAGGATTATTCGGACTGCTATTCTCATCTTGGATGTTACTCTAACAACATTTCGGTCGATGTAACTCGGGAAATTGTACGGAATTTCGACCGGAACACTTTATTTAATCCACTGGCTTTTGCATTTTAAACTTTAATTTCAGCTATTGAATTAAAAATAAATTAAATCTAAACTGTGTTCTTTGATATGACAGGGGCGCTATAGGAAATGAATATACTTTTTGTTTAAGAGCACTAATCAATCATAATACTTGGCTTTCGCATTTTAAACTTTAATTTCAGCTATTAATTTAAAAAGAAATTAAATCTAAACTGTGTGATTTGATATAACAGAGACACTATAGGAAATGAATATGCTTTTTTTAAGAGCACAAATCAACCATAATACTTGGCTTCTGCATTTTAAACTTAAATTCAATCCATTAGCAAATGGATGTTTTTGTTTTAGCAGCACAAACTAAGCATAATCCTTTGCTACTGCATTTTAAAATGTAACTGATCTCATTAAATCAAAAATAAATAAAATCCAAACTCTGTTCTTTTATATGACAGGGCCACTATACAAAATAAATATGATGTTCGTTATTAGAGAACAAATAAACAATAACACTTTGCTTTTGAATTTTAACTTTGATTCAAACCATTAAAAAATAGTCAAATCAAAAGTGGCTTTTTTGAAAAAAACAGGGGCGCATTAATAGATTAATGTTTTTTTGTTTTGTTTTAGAAGCATAGACTAAACATAATGATTGGCTACTGCATTTTAAACTTTAATTGAAACCATTAAATTAAAAATACATTGAATTAAAAGTGTTTTTTTATATGACAGGGGTGCTAATGAACATCAATATGTTTTTTGTTTAGGAGCACAAATAAACTGTAATATTTGGCTTCTGCATTTTAAACTTATATTCACGGCAGTAAATAAAAAGAAATAAATCAAAAGTGGGTTATATGATATGACAGGGTTGCGTTTAAAATGAATATGCTTTTGATTCATGAACACAAAGAACCATAATATTTTTATTCTGCATTTTAAACTTTATTTCAAGCCATTCCCACTCCCCTACAAAAAAAACATTAAATCAAAAGTGTATATTTTGCAATGGCAGGGCTATTTAAAAATATATATTCTTTGTTTTATTAGCACAAATTAACCATAATACTTGGCTTCAGCATTTTAAACTTTAATTCAAGCCATTAAATACAAAAAATAAATTCAGTCTGCCGTTCTACCGACTTAGCTATTTGCACTTTCTTTTGAATCAATTTTAAAACATTCCCTTAAAATATAATTAAAGCTTTGACATGACATCATAGATTTACGTCATGTTTCTAAACACGAATTCAAACATTAAAACAATAAAATATATGGGTAAACATTATCAATAGCGTTGGAAATTATTTTAATAGTCCCAATCAATTCATTTAACTTTAACTATGTACGGTATGTAGTTTTATTTTGACAATTATATAATTCTAGACAAGTAAATAGGAACACCCTGTCACAGACAGTGAGAGAGAAGGGAGTGACACGGTAGCCTAACAAAACTATGCGACTGGACGCAGCAAATATTTGCTGGTCAACTTATAATATAATGGCCACTTTCTCTAAGAAAGAATAATCACGTATGCAATTATGTATGTAATTTTCGTCATCAAAGAAGGGGAGGCTCAATCTCAATAATTGATAATCGAAAATAAAGAAATTTCTTTAATTGTTAATAGACACAAACAAAGATTCTCTTGTTCTTAACATTTTTGTGACTAAAGATTAATTCATCTACGGGCACGCAGATGAATTATTTACAGATTATTTGTTGTAATTTTGTGTGAAACATTACTCGCATATTTGTTCTTGAAGTAAGATTTTACTCGCATATTTGTTTTTGAAGTAAGATTTTACTCACATATTTGTTCTTGAAGTAAGAATTTACTCGCATATTTGTTCTTGAAGTAAGATTTTACTCGTATATTTGTTCTTGAAGTAAGATTTTACTCACATATTTGTTCTTGAAGTAAAAATTTACTCGCATATTTGTTCTTGAAGTAAGATTTTACTCGTATATTTGTTCTTGAAGTAAGATTTTATTCACATATTTGTTCTTGAAGATTTTACTCGCGTTTGTTTTTTTGTGTTTTTTGAGGGAGGGTTGAGGGGGTAAGTTTTACCTTGATTAAACTTTATAGTAAGATTTAGCTCTTGTGTGACAACGTTAATACATCAATTGTTATTGATAACAAAAGTTACTTACTACTCCCCCGGGCAAAACCGTGTAGCCCTGCTAGTTTTTGAATAACTCCATAATACATCCTGAAAACAAGCAAAACAAAACACTAAACCAAGCTAAATTATATGCGATAAATATTTCATTAAATTTTCTAATTTAAAGTGATTGCTTCGAGGCAAATCAGGGCGCGACTGTGTTCCTGTCCGCAGAAATATACATTCCCGCGGGCTCGATGCAGTCTGCGGGCCACATGTTCACCTTTCCGGATATAAGGCATTTTGATTCAGAAATAATCTTTTTAGCTTGCAGGTTATTATCAGCGTGTGAAAATGAAAACATATCCGAAATTAAAGGAGAACATAACAGCATAACTACTACCACCACCACCACCACCACCACCACCACCACCACCAACAACAACAACATCAGCAAAAAAATAATAAGAAAGAAGAAGAAGACGAAGAAAAAGAAGAAAAAGAAGAATATACTGACAGAAATTTCATAAACTGCCCCCCCCCACCCCGCAAACAATTGTGGCACCAGCCTCTGCTGATACCACACACAATACTGGTGAAAGGTCGAAGAGGATGGAAAAATCGAGGAGGGAGAGCAAAAACCAGACCTCCACTATAATGGTGCAGAGAGTACTGGGGCCTCCGTTGCCCCCAAGTAATCAATGGTAATCAGCTGATGTAATAACGCAAACAGATTAGCAATAGTGATCGAAAGCAGTGGAGATTACTGGAAATCTGGTGAAACTTGTTGTCACTCAGATACCAGGGAACATTAACGGTTAATACCAGTGAGCAATCACTGATGATGACCTGTGTGACAACTCCTAGTGAATACTGAATGATAATAATAATAAAAACAACAGCAACAACAACAATAATAATAATAATAATAATAATAATAATAATAATAATAATAATCAAATTGGAATCAAAGGGATCATTGAAACTATACAAAGGACGGCAATGATCTAAACAGCTGCAATCTTAAGAAAAATCATCGAATGCGGAAACCAACCCGCATAAGCTACGAATGGTCACATTGAATCTACTACAGGAAGAAAACAAAACTGCAGAAAGAACACAAAATAACAAACAAAGAAACAGAAAATGCAAGAAACATCACTTTATAAGCCCCCCCCCAATAAATTACACCGACACAAAAATGAACATAAATAGCAAGAAACTCCATCAACTCCCCCCGCTCCCTGCTCCCCCCCCCCCAAAAAAAAATATTACCAGCCTAGGCTGACACCACACAAAGTATTTGCATAGGAGCAAGGAAGACCGAGGAGGGACAGCACAAACCAGCCCTCCACTAGAAGTGCAGAGAGTGCTGGGACCTTGGGGAGGCTTAGTGCCACCCAAATTCCAGAGAAGACTAATGGTCCTTACCAGCGAGAAATCAATGGTAAACGGCTATTGCGATACTGCAAGGTTATTTGCGGTGGCTATCAATAATAGGTGGAGAATACTGGAAATCTGGGGAGACTTGTTGTTACTCAGACTCCAGGGAATACCCACGGCTGTCGGTGAGCAATCACTGATGACCTGTGTGAGAACTGCTAGTGAGTGCAAATAATAATAATAATAATAGTACTACTACTACTACTACTACTACTACTAATAATAATAATAATAATAATAATAATAATAATAAGAAGAAGAAGAAGAAGAAGAAGAACTGAAAGGAATATGGAGCATGAAGATAGTAAATATAATACCAATAATCGTAGGACCACTAGGAACAGTCCCCAAAAACCTGATGAAAAGACTGTGAGAAATTGGAACTAAAGCAATCACTGAGATCATACAAGGACGGCAATGATCAAAATAGCTACAATCTTAAGGAAAATCCTCGAATGCGGAAACCAGCCCGCATAAGCTACGAATGGTTACCAGTCACATGGAAGTTACAACAGGAAAAAACAAAACCACAGGAATAGCACCACGTCAGGAACCAACGAACAGAAACTGCAAGAAACAAATAAGCTGTGTCCCCCTCCCCCCACCCCAAAAAAATAGCACCAGCCTTGGCTGACACCACACAAAATAGTCGTAGAGGGTCAAGGAAGATGGGAGACCGAGGAGGGACAGCACTAACCAGACCTCCATCGGAAGAGTGCAGAGACTGCTGGGGCGTTAGGGGGGGGGGATATTGCCATCCAAATCCCAGAGGAGACTAATGGTTGTTGCCAGCGAGAAATCAATAGTAGGCGGCTATTGCGATACCGCAATGCCATTTGCGGTGGTAATCGAAAAGAGGTGGAGAATACTGGAACTGTGGGGATGCTTGTTGTCACTCAGACTCAAGGGAACACCACTGGTTATTGTCGGTGAGCAATCACTGACGATAACTTGTATGAGAACTCCTAGTGAGTACAAATAATAATAATATATTGAGCTGAAATTAAGCCCATATTTCATTGAGAGTTCCCTGCACCTGGGTACACAATACTTTCATCGCAGTCAAACATTCCTTTACTAAAGAGCATAAAGAGATCCTTCACATTCTTTTCTTTTTTTTATCAAGGTTTGTCATAAATGTGTTTGTTGTAAAGCCGTGCCGGGTGGGCAGGAGGTTGAGATTGTCAATGAATCTGTGGGGTGGCCGACGATCTCAGGAAGTACCTTGGCGCCAGTGAACGACCCGCTACCTACCCGGGTATATAATTTTTTTTGTTGCTGTTTAGAAGGGGGTGTCGGTCAGCATAACATTAGTCGGATAATAGACAGTTACTCTTATCAGCCCCCTTCTATCTCTCTCTTTTTCTTATATACATATATATATATATATATATATATATATATCCTGGCGACGTAATGTCTCGCTGAAAATTGTTTGTACCTCAACTATGACATATACTGAGTTTAACTAAGTACGGCACGAGGCTATGTAAAGCTAATTTGCTCACTAGCTTCTAAAGGTCTGAAAAGACTCCCCCCCCCTTTAATATACTAAACCTTGACATTTTGACCAGCGCCCTAGGAGGCTTTATCTTTCGGGTGACAAAAAAAGATTGGCGGCGTGACCCCTGTCATATCGGACCACTCCGTAGCTAATTTAATGCGGATTTTACAGATGCTGTCTTTTCCCCACACGTATAAGTTAAAGGGGTACGTGATATTAATCACATTTACTGTAATTTAGGGAGGTCACAAAATAAGAATATTTAAAATGACCAAAAGAAGGCCTTACTATGTTCGAGCCATGATACAGTGTCTTATCTCTCCTGTCTTAAATAAGAGGAGTAGAAGTTCTTCACGACTGTGGCAATATTTATTCTTGTCTCATTCTGAGAGCCTTTTGAGGAACTGGATATGGTGGTAGGACAAAAGCCCACCGGACAAACGCCCACCAAAATAAGTCAAACTTAATAAGTCAAAATTAATTAAAAAATTTTAAAAAATATTTTAATATTTATTATTTTTACAATTATCAATAAGTCTGTGTCTGCAATTTTCTTTTCTTGACAAATTTTTTTACAGTTCATTTATTAACATTTTCCGGTACTTTGTAAATACTGCATTCTTTTAGAGATTGCATCATAAAAAATGACGCACCATTTTTACTACTAACCCTAAGTCCGTGTGGTAAAACGAAAAATACATTTTTTTTTAAAATTATGTTATAGTATTACCCATCTTTCGCGACAAGAAACAACAACAGTTATGTAAGATTGAAATTAGGGAATCAGTTTTGCATATAATTTAAACATAAAATGATCCACCATTTGTGGACCTTTCTTACTTTTTAGGGCATTAATTATTTTTCTTTTGCAATGGAATATAAATTCTATGCATTGTTTTTCGGGCGGGGTGGGTAGTTTCTACTTTTTAAAGCGATTACGACATTGCCGATCGGACTTAGTGTTAGTGGTAAAAAAAGTTAGAATAGCCCGGAAAGGGGGGATCATTTTACGTTAAATTTATATATGGAACTAATCACCTACTCTTAATTTAAAGAATAATTGGGTCATGTTTTCAGTGTTCACACGTCATCGCATAAAAAAGTTAGAATCTCGTTGTTTTTTTTTGGGGGGGGGGGGTACTTTTATATTTTCGCTTTACATATTGTTCTCAAGATTTTGCTAAACTCATTGTGAGATTTTCATCTATATTTTTCTCTTCTACAATTTTTTCCTATTTATTAACTTGTGCCATTTTTAGCGGTGTCATTTTAACTAAATTAGTTGAAAAACAATGCATAGAATTTATCTCTCATCGCAAAAAAATGGTTAATGCCCTAAAAAGTTAGAATGGTCCGGAAATGGGGGATCATTTTATGTTAAAATTATATTCAAAACTGATCCCTCATTTTCAATTTAAAATAATTCTTTTTTTTCTTTGCGCAAAAGATGAGTAATACATAATTTGTTTTAAATGTATTTTTCGTTTTACCACCGGACTTATGGTTAGTAGTAAAAAGGGTACGTGTTTTTTATGATGTAATCTGTAAAAAAAAATCAGTATATATAAAGTACCGGAAATACGTTTAAACATGAAATTAAAAGAAAACAAATTGAATTGCAGATAAAGAGTTATTGATAATTGTAAAAAAATTAAATATAAAAATATTTTTTTTAATTTTTAAAAATTAATATATTTTTACGTTGGTGGGCTTTTGTCCGGTGGGCTTTTGTCCGCACACCCTGGATATTACCCCTATTAAACCAACTTAGTGTCTAACTTCGCCATCGTGGGGAAGTGTTAAAGATGGACGGTGTCTTACACGAAATCTTTTGTGTTAAATCCATTTCAAAGTCAAACACTGTAATTTTGACGAACGATGGTTACAATTTGATTTGCGTTTTTATTATCAGTTTTACGGTATATCAACGCGTTTTAGGGTTTTAATGTCGAAAAGAAATCCCTATTGTAAGACAACAATATCGGTGTGTTATACGCTCTGGGCGGATATCCGAGTTCAACCGAAGATAAAGTTTCTAGGGAATATCAAATTAACATGTATCTCCAGTCCATAGGAGATGACATACTCCACCTATATTTTCAAATGGTCACCCATCTGGTACTGACCATGCTTATCGTCCCTTAACTTCGGTGATGTACACGAACCGCTGTGCCAACCTGAGTATGCCTAAACTAAAGATTTGTTTATTGGCTTCTTATCCGCTTTACGGCATATCAATCTTTTTTGTTTTATTTAATACCGATTGCCAATATCTATTCTAACTAATTAATTGTTTTTTTCGCCATATCAACCTTTTTGTATCTGTTAATGCGAAAACATAAAATAATTTGTAAACGATTGATTGATTTTTGCCTGAGTCAGTTTTTCGATAAACTAATATTATTTTAGTTATTTAATAAAGGATGCAGCAGAAATACTGCCCATATTTAAACGGATAAAATTGGAACAGAAAGCATTTATAAAAGCACTGTTTTTTAATCAAAATATTACAGTTTTATTTCATTAGGTTTGTAAATGGTGATCTCTATTCGCTATATACTGTTGGAGACGGTTTCTGGCGTTTTCCATCACTCATTACAGAAAACAATTGAAAGACAGCGTCACAACATGGCATGCCATCTTTCCTGTGGTGTTCGCTCAGTTTCGGAGCAATCATTAATTTCTATGGATAACATTCAGATCAGTATGTAGAATTCTTTTGACTGTTCAATCAGACAATCCTAAGGCAGAAGCAAGTTAGCGAGCTGGACGTGAAGAAGGCTGTGAGACTAAAGGGCACACATCTTGAAGAGTGTCTGCACTTCGAGCACTTCAACGTCTTCCATATGACTTTCTCATGTGAGATGCTAAACCTATGGCTCTGAAATTTGCACCCTATGGAACAATAGATTTTCTATCCGGAAATCACATCATGTAATTAGCTCGATAAGCTGTCTGTTGCGGTTACCGCGTACTCATTATTGAAAAACGTTTCTACAGCAAAAAGAGCTATGTTCACAAATCAAAACCATATTGCTTGACGAATATATATGACGGTATAAATGGTTACCAATTAGCTAAATGTTAGCACCATTGGATAGGTTCATTAGAAATACATAGGTGACAGATTCAAATGTAGGGAGGTATTTCTGTCGCAACCTCTACCTATCGTTAATAAATCATTGATTGGTTTGATTAACGATACATACAACAACTTTGTGATAGTTAATGTCTGTGTATACTTAATTGCCCACAAGTAGCTATTACATCAACAATTTGTGAAATTTTAGATCCATGCCTTTCCTAAGTATATGCATTCATAATTAGACCTAGTAAATCTTATATTCCCTCTTTGTAAAAGAAGGGCCAGCACTTATTATTTTTCAACCATATATATATATATATATATATATATATATATATATATATATATATATATATATATATATATATATATATATAGTCATCCACATACAGACTGTATCACAGCTCTTCCGTGCGGCTAGACCAGTTAGTGCCTCAAGTCGGGATTGAAACTTGCAGTTGGTGCTCCTACTACTGCGCTATCATACGACACTGACTGAATATAAGTAATATCTCAATGCAAACATTGCAAGTGCCGGGAGCTCGAATTACGTTGACCTAATAAGCTATGCCTTAAAGATAATGGCACTCGGCGATATCCTTACGAATAAACTCTACCTACTAATGAGCTATATATATATATATATATATATATATATATATATATGTATATATGTATATATATATATATATGTATATATGTATATATATATATATGTATATATGTATATATATATATATATATATATATATATATGTATATATGTATATATATATATATATATATGTATATATATATATATATATATTAGTGCAATAATGAAGGGAAGACGTGTTGAATTTTTCATAATTAAAAGATTTAGGGATGAAAAAAAAATGGCCAGTCGACTAGTTTCGCCCACACTTTACAAGACTGATTTTAAATATGAGTGAGAATGTCGGATAGAATTAAAACGTTTATATTTAAAATGAAATTAGCGTTATGTTATGAAGGGGGAAAAAAAGCTCGAATTTAGAATAAAATAAGCGTGATGTTATATGGAATGGAAATTGTGTCTCAAAGACTAATCACACTCAACCCCAAGAGACACTCCTTCTGTTTGCAGAGGGAGGGCCTCTTGAGGCGTACGTGGATAGTCTCTCAAATTTTCAAATGATAAGATGAATGAGCACAGCTTAAGATGGAAAATGAATCTGTGCTGAAGTTCGTTGCGCACGACGGGTTATTTATCAGATGGTCAGTTATCGAAGACCCGTATGTATTTCTTAGAACGTCCCGTTCTTAGAGACTATTCACGTACGCCTCAAGTGTTAAAAATAACTTAATTTCTCATTTACTACGTGACAATATCTATGGGACTAAGTGAACGCTAACAGATTGAAGGTGTCTCTGTGAATCAGGTGTGTACCCTGTGACCGTCTGAGATTGTTATTTTTCCCTGCGCTGATGAGAGCTGTAAGCTTGAAACGACGTCGTACGTAAGTAAAATAATAACACTTTAATTTTATATATATATATATATATATATATATATATATATATATATATATATATATATATATATATATATATATATATATATATATATTAGTAAGGTCGTCTCTTCCTCTAGTCTTTCTTAATGTTTACGCTGTGATAGCCCAAATATAACTTAAATTCTACGTACCAAGTTATAATTTGAAATGGCCGTAAGGGTAGGGTGAAGGCGTGCAGATCCATGGGTGGCTCTGTGAACCGGGTTCGCACCTTATGACTTAAATTATCAATTCTCTACACTCAAGAGAGCAATAAGTCTGAAACGACGTCGTCTAAATAGGTAAATATAATTTAATATTTGTTTATAAATATTATTATTAAATCCCTCGAAGTAAAATTAACGTTGAGCACTGTTAGGAGATATTTAATCATAGACATTGATTTAACTCTAAAGCAAGACTTCGAATGACGTCGTCGTGTCATTGAGACTGTCGTAATGTTTACGCTGTGATGGCATAAATATAACTTAAATTCTCCGTACGATGCCGTAATTTGAAATGACCGTAACGTGAAAGTTAAAGGGTGCAGATCTGTTAACCGGATTCGCGCCTTATGAAAATTATCACTTCCCGGCACTGAAGAGAGCAATAAGCTCGAAATAACGTCGTCTGTAGGTAAAAATAATTTAATATTTTTTTTATAAATCTTAATATCTCTCTCTCTCTCTCTCTCTCTCTCTATATATATATATATATATATATATATATATATATATATATATATATATATTTATAGTTTGAAAAGTCACACATTGAAAAAGTTGCTGAAATGGCAATATTAAGGAGAATATTTTTATTAAATATTTTGAAAACCTGGACAACGCAAATTATTTGTTTTTTAAAGTAAATTATTTATTTACTTTAAAAACATTTTTTTTTTAAAACTTGAGTACTTTCGGTGGTAAACACCCTTGTCAGAAGTATAAGCATACTTTTTTCTCATCTTTTTTCTCCCTAACTGAGACATATCTATAAATTAAAAAAAAAAGAAATAAAGTTTTTACAATAAATAAATAATGTATTTTAAAAAACAAATAATTTGCGGTGTACAGGTTTTCAAAATACCATTGGAAAATTGAACACATTCTGAAACTTACTATATTCAGAACTAAAATATAAAGTTCATTCATTTAAAATTTGACTGTCACGGTAACCGAATTGTTATGAGTGTTGGATTGGATTTATTCGGGTCCAGAGTTCAAATCATTCGATCCACAGTACAGTTACACCATCCACGCTGATGATTGTTAGTGAACATAAAACATATATATCTGTGGATAATATATAGGTATTTGTTTAAAAATACTTTGAAAATCAACACAACGTGCAATTTTTATGAAAAATTCATTCATCTATTTTTTTTTTTGCAAGCTTTCGTTGTAGAACAACTTTGCTAGGCGAGACTGTCTTATAATTTTTTTCTTCTTTTCTTCTCCCTCATTTTGATGGTATTAAACCCGCGGGGTCGAATCACGATAGAAGCAGAAAGGCACGTCAAGTTAGAATAAGTAAATCCGGTCGAGGTTATGCGCAGATTGGCGCTTTTTAAGGAAATTGACAACATCGGACTATACTTGCACGTTGTGTTGATTTTCAAAATATTTCACTTAAATACATTTTCATGCGTTCCTCGAAGATGTTGTTAATTTCCTTACTATATATATATATATATATATATATATATATATATATTTGTGTGTGTGTGTGTGTGTGTGTGTGGTTGCGTGGTTATACGTTTCTTAATCTCTACGACTCATCAGTGTGCGAGACATAGCGAGATTCGAAACCGAACTTGCAGTTGATGGTTTCCGGTGTATTAACGACTGAGTGAACTAATCATCTCATGGAAGCGGAGGGAATTATATCGATATCGTATTGTGAATAAAACTATGCATTTGTTTATATTTATATTTACGATTCAGATAATCGGAAGTACTTAATTATTTTTATGGAAGTATATTCCCTGCCCACTCGCGGATCTTCGTGGTGCCAGGAATATAATCAAATAAGATCAGAGGAATTGTTTCCTTTCATTTTAAAATATTAAATCGACAAAGTTAAGTGATTGTTGGTTTTCAGCAATTGTCTACATGTATTTGCTTGCGTCTGTCTTAGTGTATAGGTGGATATATGTACCTTGCTAGCGATTGTGATTTTTGCCTCATGAGTGCTGTCTGTGCTTGTGTCTGCATGTGCGTGGGCGTATGCGTATTGCAATGTAAATCACATGGTCTGAAGAACGTAAAGCAGGAAATTACTTGTCACCAAGCGCTGTTGGCCGCATGCCTTCAAACTTACTTATACATCCCTTTCCCCTTGTGTGTACGTAATATTAAACGGAACTTCCATGAGCGAAGTTTCTTTCCCAGAACTTCTGGTCTATTGAACACAGTACCATGGGGTTGCTTTCCGGCTGACTACGACATTGCTTTATACAAGTCCAATGTAAACAAATTATTGTTGACCCGTTCTCTTATATAATCAATTTCTGACCAGTTACAATCATTGTTACAGGCCCCTTAATGTTTCATCGTCTATATGACAAACTCAATAACCATTATACTCGAGTGGCCTTAGGTCTTGATAAATGTTGACCAGTTAGTAAATAAAAAGCTCTACCACCGACGATGAGAACCCTTCCTAATAAATATAACTAATACAAGTATATTTATTAATATACTAGCAGGAAGATACGGCGTTGCTCGGGATTCAATTAGGAACACTATACCTTTTCATTATGCTCATAACAACCCATTATTTTCTATTTTTAATGACCCATTTCGCCCTTTTATATCGAATCAAATTAATTTTATTTAGCAAAAATTGACATCGTGCAACCAGCCATGTAAACAGAGACATGTAGAAGCTATTTACACCCACATACGATCTGAATGTTTGGATATGGTAGTCATCGTTACGACCTCCTCTGGTAGGTTATTTCACGGGCAGAAACACGGACAGAGAATTATATTTCTTCTATTGAGCCGAAAACGACGGTTGTACATTGCGGAAAGAACTGACTTTTACTCGAAAAATATCCTGAAATTTTGGACAACACTGTGGATAAGTATCTAATATATGTGGTTTAAATATCGTTAAAATCAGATATACGTATTTGAAGTTTCAAGATGGCTCTGTCACTATAGCTCTTTTAGAGCACATAGAGATTCAGTACATTAAGGGGCAGCTAGAAATTCGGGATTATTTCAATTGTTTTCCCGGGAGAATGTTATACATATGATTTCAATTTCATCATAATAAGATATATTTGAAGTTTTAAGCAGGGTTATGGCAACATATCTCCCTTATGGAGGCGCGTAGAGATGTGTGGCTACTTCCATTGTCTTCCTGTAAAGGCTTTACATATAACTTCGGGTTCTCTTTTTACGTCGATTTTCTAACCTTTTTTTAAGGAAATACACACATAGACATTGGCATTTATATAGAGAAATAAACAACAATCGGTATTCGCAAAATGTTACTCACAACACATGTTGCTCGGAATTACTTTCATTTGTTATCATATACCTATGTATACACACTTTGCTTCACAAATATATGCTGTGTAGTCTCTAGTGACTTTAGCTCGTACTCTGACCAATCAATTTATATTATTTTATTATTTTCATTTCCTTCACCTGTATGTATAAATATATATATATATATAAATGTATATATATATACATATATATACACATATATATATATACATATATATATATACATATATCTACCTGAAATGTTGTCTCGTTTTTTCCTGTCGTTATTTTCACATGACGCACTGTCTGTGATAATTTGTGTCAGCGAGTTGGACATTGCCAGCCAAGCAGGCGCCATCTCTGTGACGTCACGCATTCATGGGCACCCTCTGGCGCTTTCAACAGGCGCCGTCCTGTCGTCAGTAAAGTGGTGGGTACAGCTCGAATCGGAGGTCGCTTCAAAGGTGCCGCTACGGTCCGCGCGATAAACTGTGTTGGGCTTTCTCTACCTCATACCTGTTGATAGTTCGTGGCCAGCGCACCTGTGAATTTGCATAAAACTTCCTAGTGAGACATTCTCATTCTGTACCGGCGTGGGTCGTCGACACTGGCGCCGAGAAAATGTCTCGCTGTCGTAGTTTTTGGTATGCCTCAGTGTAATGGGGCGGATGGATCAGGTGTGTGTGTGTAAGTGGGGGTAGTCAGACACGAGAAAGGGGTATATACATATATATATATATATATACATATATGTATATATATATATATATATATGTATATATATATGTATATATATATGTATATATATATATATATATGTATGTATAGTTTATGTATATATATATATATGTATGTATAGTTTATGTATATATATATATATATGGATATATATATATATATATATAAATATATGGATATATATGTATGTATGTATGTATGTATGTATATATATATATATATATATATATATAAGAGAGAGAGGGAGAGAGAGAGAGAGAGAGAGAGAGAGAGAGAGATGGGAAGGGAGAAAGCGGGACCCGTGAGTGACATGATAGAGGCAGAGGGAAATTAATGGGGTATACAGAGAGATACAGAGAGAAGAGAAAGAGAACAGAATTTATAGAGAATAGAGAGATGACAAAATTATGAAAGAGAATTATAAGATGTAAGACGCAGAGAGAGGGGGAAATAGAGAGATGAGAGTAACGTGATAGAAAGAGCAAAAGAAGGGGACAAAGTGAGATACATAGGGGCAAAACAGAGGAAGAGAAAGAAGAAAGTAAGGGATTAGAGGGAGAGAGAAAGCGAGAAAGAGATAAAGAGAAAGCGAGAGCGAGCGACTTAATAGATGGAAATACAAATGAGTAGTAAAGAAACAGAACAAAGTGACAATTCAAATTACATATATATATACTAGCACGGAGACTCGATGTTGCTCGGGATTAAATGAGAATCACAATTATGTACCTTTTCACTGTACTTATAACACCATATTACTTTCTTTGTGATTACTGCCACCCTTCCTCCCGTTTCGCTTCGTAATATAGTCGGAAGAAGCTGAAATGTTAGAAAACTCTCTGAATTAATGTCTGAATATGGTTTAACTTTTATTACAATTGGGTATAAGTATTTGAAGATGTTTTTCTCCAGGAGTCACTTAGAGTAAGGGGTCGTACATGAAGAGTAATGTAGATATTCGGGACCGCTTAATTTTTTACGCCGGAGAATTTTCGACATATAATATAAATTTCATAAAAAATAGGATACGGCATAATTACTTGACAGACCCCCTCTTCCCTTTTACCACAAAAAACAGACAGCCAACTCTGCCCTCCATACCTCATGCCCGTCGACCAACTTCTCCCCGCTCTAACACACACATTTTGTTTAAACCCGTAAACCCGGGATAACAATCACTCCACTCCTTCCTCTTAACTTAAAACTCCCCTCCCAATCTAAACTTAATATATGAAACCATGCAAATATGTTATAAATAGATTAAACTTTCAACCTTTAAACCTTTCACCAAGCTCACAAATGTTTCTTTTTTTCAATTGTTTTAAATTTGCCCATGTGACCTCCCGGTTTTGAATTTGGCTTTTCTTTTCCCTCTCTTTTAATTCGTTCCCAACATGAACACTTGAGTGAAAGATCAGACTTTTTTGCACCTGATGAGATCTAAGTTTCTCATAACTATTGATCGATGCCATCGACATTCCAGTGTAGCGGCTTTTCGTACATGTCTGTATGAATAAAAAGAGAGAGACAAACTAAGTTAGAGATTTAACAGAGGGAAAACATATAAATATTAAAGCGCAGGATACAGAGAAAGCGAGAGAGAGAGAAAGAGGGAGAAAGAGAGGGAGATATGGAGAGAGAGAGACAGACAGAAACACAGACTGAGACAGAGAGAGGTTTGAACAGGGAGAAAGACAGAGACAACAGTTCATACATACGACACAGACATGAGAGAAATATAGGAACAGATATAAGTAACATAATGAAAGAGAGATAAAGAGAAGAAGACAGACAGAGAGAGAGAAAGAAAGAAAGAAAGAAAGAAAGGAAAGATAAAGAGAAGTGCGGAGACAGGGAGGAACAGGTGAAAACAGAAAAAAGATAGAGAGAGTGCAAAGAGACAAAAAGTGAGAACTCGAGACTGTGATGGCGAGAGAAGGAGGAAGAGAATAATAAAATTAGACAGAGAAACGGGGAGAAAGAGAAAGAATGAGGCAAGAGAATCGAAGGGTATTGACAAATATGAAGAAGAGAAGGGGAGAGAGAGAAAAAAAGAAGGAGAGAGAGAGACCGACGGACCGACAGAGATAGAGAAATAAAGAGTAAGAGAGAGATAAGGGAAACTAGTGAAACGGGTTTTGAGAGAGAGAGAGAGAGAGGGAGTAGGTGTAGAGAAAATTAAATATGTAAAAGACAAAACAGAGCACAGTAAAAACGAAAAGTAATAGAGAAAGAGGCTGCAAGAAAGGAAGAGAGAGACAGAGACAAAGAGACGCAATAAAGAGACAGATATACAGAAATAGTGAGAGCGAGAAAGAGAGAGGATATATATATATATATATATATATATATATATATATATATACATTCACAGAAATTTGTTGTTTTTTTGCGATAATGACAGCTGTGATAAACGCTATCATATGTTAAGTTCACTTCCTAAGTGAAGTGAGAATTTCCTCCCTTTACATATATTATATTATATGCATTAAGTCGTCCCATGATCGGACGTACTTGTTCATTTATTTATTTTATATTACTTTATCTCCCCCCTCTCCCTCTCTCCCTCTCTCTCTATCTCTCTCTTTCTCTCAATATATATATATATATATATATATATATATATATATATATATATATATATATATATATATATATATATGAGAAGAGAAGGTAATCCGACGTGATGGAAATTGGAAAAGGAAAAACCAAAAATGATTGTTTTATATATTCATCAACGTTTCGTCTTTATTTTTGAGACTTCTTCAGGGTGACATTTTTCTTAATATTATCATCCTGAAGAAGTCTTAAAATAAAGACGAAACGTTGATGAATATATAAAAAAAATCATGTTTTGTTTTTCTTTTTCATTTCCCATATATATATATATATATATGTATATATATATATATATATATATATATATATATATATATATATATATATATATATATATATATAGTAAGTTATGAAAATATATTTATGGCAATCAAGCAACACAAATATATTTTCATAAATTACTACCTAGCTCTACTAACGTATCGAGCACTGTTGAAGTAAATACTGAAAATTGATACATAAAAAATGATATCTCCTTATAAAATTGTATGTTGATACATGAAATACTAATATATATATATATATATATATATATATATATATATATGTATTTATGTATGAATGTATATATATATATATATAGAGAGAGAGAGAGAGAATGTATATATTAGAGATGGGCGGTTTTACCGAAAACCGCGGTTTTTCGGTTTCGTCTCCATACCGAATACCGAATCGGTTGTTTTTTTTAAACCGTAACCGTTCGGTATTGTGTTTTTACTACAGTAAGCCACCATATACAAGGAAACACGGTTGAAAAGATTTTCCGATTTGAATAAAATTGAATATTACCAAAAAATAAAAATATTTAATTGACTTGTAGGAAGAAATCTTTGTTTACAGTTTGTTTATCATTAACATTTTGAATTTTCAAATGAAAAAAAGAGAAATACGACAGACAATATGACATCGTATTTTTGTAGGCCCTGGTTGAAATAACAGAACATGATAGAATTATTGTAAAAACATTGCTGATTTAATTTAACACCTCACGCATTTTGAGTTTAAGAAAAAATAAGTTGTAAAAAGTTGTTTTGAACTAACTCCAACTTAAATTAATTTTCTTCAAAATCGATCAAATGCGTCTCATTAATCCAACAGTACATCCAAGCTAATTATTTATTTATAGAAAATTAAAGGGAGAAATCTCATGTCTGCAAAACAGAAACGATAAAATTGATTATTTTTTTGTTTTTGTTGAAACTAATTTCTGTGGCATAATAAGGATTAAGCTGGGTGATTTAAAAAAAATGAGGAATGGTCCATTTATTTTTAAGAAATATATGACCTTCAGGGCAGGTCATAAATTTCCATTCCACCAAGATATTTTGACTATATAGGGCCCACCGTCTCCCCACCCCCTTTAATAACGTTTGTAAATGAATGTTTTTATGGAACTAAAAATGCCCACCTCCCAAAGCATACCAACATTCAATTTGCTGCATTTTAGTAAAAAAAAACAACAACTTTAAATGAAATCCCCAACTACCAAACAAGCATGTTAACTTCAACAGGAGATTCTCCCCCTCCCCCCAACCACCAAGTTAAATGATATGATTACTTTAGTTAAACCTGCATATTTTTGTTTCTTTTTTAGATTGCTGCCACAATTCCCACAGTGAAGCAAGAGAACATGTTTTCTTTTGTTAATTCGACAATTAAATGGGACAAATCAAACCCAAGAACAAGAGCAGCAAACCAGAGTCTTGTAGCAATGATATGCAAAGATCTCCAAACCGTGAGCATTGTAGAGGATGAAGGATTTAAATCGTCAAATGTCTACAACCTGTATATCAGTTGCCGACCAGACGACATGTTAGAGAAATGTTAATTCCTGATTTATATGAGTCGGTCAGTACTGACATTTGGCGGCAGTTGTTAGACATAAAGTCCATTTCCTTGACAATGGACTATTGGACCAGCCGAGCTAATGATTCATATATGTCTGTGACTGCTCATTTTCTAACGCTATCTTTTGATGTTAAAGATTTTTGTTTAAATGTTTCTCATTCTCCTCATCCTATATTTTAGCTTCTGATGGGTTAAAGAATTAGATAGAATGTATATTCAAACTCAGTTTTATTCTTCAGAAATCTTTCATGAATCTTTGGTCACTGTTTTAACGAGTTAACTGTTGAAAAGGTATCAGAACTATGATTACAACAGTCAACACCTTAAAACTTATATGATTCATATCATGGAGAATGATCCAGTCACAAAATTATCGAAACAGTGGCATAATTCAACTAAACGTTGAATAATAACTAATCATCACACAAGAGAATGAATAGCTTCCATAGTAAATTTTTTTTTTCTCGAAAAACCGAACCGTAAACCGAGGTTTTAAGGGAGGAAAACCGAAACCGATACCGAAACCAAAATTTCAAAACCGCCCAGCTCTAGTATATATATATATATATATATATATATATATATATATATATATATATATATATATATATATATATATATATATCCAAAGAGAGAGAGAGAGGGAGGAGAGTGGGTATAAATACACCAAAAAACATATTG
Organism: Sepiola atlantica; assembly: GCA_963556195.1. Lineage (NCBI taxonomy): Eukaryota > Metazoa > Mollusca > Cephalopoda > Sepiida > Sepiolidae > Sepiola > Sepiola atlantica. Next base: position 55,453,861 of record OY744516.1, read on the forward strand.
TTATGGAATGGCGGGGAACAAAGACACGTTGAAATATCAAAATATCCAAAACTATTAAAAGCATACGCAATTATATACGAATACATGTATAATAAAAATTAGGCATCGTCTTAGATTCACTTTTAAAATAAATACGACAGATTTCGTCAATCCAACGTAAAATTAAATATATATAAAATACAATTAGTTTTAATAAATTGCTTACGACTTTCCTATAAATATGATTTTATTGAGGCTGGACATATTCAAACCGGTAGGCCACACAGTATTACATAATAAAAAAGTAGACCACATACTATAACAGAACCAAAAAGGTAGGCCACCTACTATAAAATAATTAAAAATGTAGACCACATACTATAACAGAATCAAAAAGTAACACACATAATATAACAGAATCAAAAAGGTAGACCACATACTATAACAGAAGCACAAAGATAGGCCACATACTATAACAGAATAAAAAGAGGTAGGACACATACTATAACATAATCAAAAAGGTAGTCCACATGCTATAACAGATTAAAAAGAGGTAGGCCACATACTATAACAGAAGCACAAAGACAGGCCACATATTATAACAGAAGCACCAATCTAGACTACGTATAATAGAATCAAAAATGTAGGCCATCTACTATAAAAAAATCAAAAAACAAGGTCACATACTATAACAGAATCAGAAATGTATGCCACACACTATAACAGAATCGAAAAGCTAGGCCGCATACTATAACAGAATCAAAAAGGTAGACCTCATACTATAACGGAACCCACAATTATTTATCTACAATTATCTCCCTAATGTGGACATTTGATAGATATATGTTATCATAATAGGGAGTGTAAGTATTGACGTGCATAGGTATTTCCACAATTACGTATGTAGGTTGTGACAACAATATTACTCTAAATCAAAAATAGTAGAAACACTATTATGCTTCGCCAGTGTTCGCACTAATATTCATATAAAATAATAGAATTTCATCAGTAATTTAATTTTTCATATATAACGTATTATTATCATCTCTGATGACCTAAAGAAAACAAAATACCCGCCATCACCTTTTTATTTAGTAGAGGATTTATTTCCGAATTCATTTCAGACGGTGGAAGCTGCCCTACTAGCTATTTGCTTTCCAATGTTTGTTTTTCTGATGCTTTTTAATGCTCAATAGGATAGAACTGACCTATCACAAGTTGAAAAAAAAGAAGTAATTTCTGATGACCTAAAAGAAACCATAACCATGATATTGTTTTGTTTACAATTGCATGCCCCAGACACTCTGCCAAAATACACACACACACATACACACACATATACACACACACGCATATATATATATATATATATATATATATATATATATATATATGGAAAATGAAAAAGGAAAAACCAAGAGATATTTTTTTATATATTCATCAACGTTTCGTCTTTATTGTAAGACTTCCTCAGGATGATAATTTTAAGAAAAATGTCATGCAAGTACATCGAAGTATTGGGTTGACATGATGGGTTGATAAGGAAAAGTAGTAGTCGTGGTTACTAAAAGCGCTGGGCGAGGGTCCAGGCTGTGAGAAGTCAGTGTTGGCGAATAATGAAAATATATAAAAAAATATCTCTTGGTTTTTCCTTTTTCATTTCTCATTACGTCGGATTACCTTCATACTTCCTTTCTCATATATATATATATATACATATATATATATATATAAGTTAGATATGTGCATATGTTAATATAATTGTATATACCAGATTGACTTTTAAACCAATTAACCGATAATTATGAATTTTGGAACATATTTGCTTTGGGTAATGCGGGCTATATTTAGTTTACTTTAGTTTGATGCAAAAGGGGTAAACAAAGAAGACATCTGAAATCTTTTGTAATTCCAAGATGGACAATGAGAATGTAATAAGAAATATCTTTGAACAGGGGGTGAAAGTTTAATTTATCGAAATTCATATATTGCATTTCAATATGTTCCATTGAGCAATTTCTTATTCAATATTAGAATGGATGATACCACATCACAATATAGCCGTGGATTAACTGATACAATATCTTTTCACCCCTATTCAAATATATATTTTTTATTTTATTCTCTTTTTTCCCTTGTAATAATAAAGGATTTCAGATTTGTTTACATGAATTATACACTTTTTCAAATTAATAATTGAAACCAAAGCTTTTATTGTTAAATAATTGATTGCTTCCTTCTGGCGAGAAGATATTGTTTCTGTGAATTACCAAGGTTTAAAAGACATTTCTAGATTCATACTATATTTGTTGTACTATCTGAACTTATTCAACTTGCAAAGTATGTAACTTCCTATTTGTTGATTTTCGCCCTCAATTAAATATAATAATGTTCGATCCCCAATATTTAGCATGTCTTTATCATATGAACAATTACTAGTTAACCTATTCATAAAATATATATTTCATAACATTTGATATACAGGGTGATTCATAAGTTACTTAGCTATTTATTTTTGAAATTCTAAAGTTAAAAAATACGGTAATACAAAACAGAAAGTTTATTCAACAAATTAATTCATGGGAGTTTAATATTACAGCAGATTTTCAAAATTCCCCCCTTCGTTATGCATGCATAGCTCCATTCTTTTTTGCAAGAAATTTACGACTCTTTGTAGCATATTTGATTGATTAATTTTAACAAACTCGGCAGTGATTTTTGATTTGAGGTCGTCATTGCCTTTCAACAAGTGTGGGAGATTCATTAAATTTGGCCATATGAATAACAATAAAAATTCGCTCTTCAATTGTAAATGACATACTGCCTGAAAAAAAAGCACATATGATGATTTACACAAATTTAAATAAATAAAAATAAATATATATATAGAAACAAATATATAAACGGACAAATTTAAAATAACCAATAGCAGTAATTAGAGAGTAAGATAACAATCATCAAAAGTTCATAGTATGTTTGTGCTTCATATGGTAATCATTTTAAATAGGTAAGTTACTTATAAATCACCCTGTATATATATATATATATATATATATATATATATATAAACAAATGTTAGGAGGAACAACATGTATATATAATCTTGAAAAAATTTCCGGAAAACTCTCTAGAGCTCTTTCGGTAATCATCTCGTCAAGAGAAGCCGATATTATAAATGAATCAATAATATTACGAAAATAAAGAGCACAGGGGTATTTAAGTGTCAGAGAATACCAATAAGCGACTAAAATAAATAGAGTTTAATTAAATAGTCGTTTTAAAAAGATTTAAAACGTCACAGCGTAGGATAAAACACATATTTTTAATTAGGAAAAACAAGAAGGGGAGGTAAAGTTCTTCAAAGAGATTTAACGCTCTTACAAACTCCTTCTACCGGAACAAGGAAGGTTTACGCATAGCCATACAGACGATTACAAAATTCGCAAATTACACAGATGATCTGTATTTTCGTTAATATTATTTATTCAGTATACTAACGGTTACTCCTGACGAGATGATAGTCGAAAGAGCTCAAGAGCGCGTTCCGTGAATTATTTGCAAACGGATATATATATATATATATATATATATATATATATATATATATATATATATATATATATATATATATATATATATACAGGGTGTTTCAAAAGTCTTGGGAACATTACAAATGCGTATATCTCATGAACTATTCCAGGTAGAAAAATAAAGCTGGTGCCATTTTAAAGCTTGCTTTATCAAGTTTTTGGTCATACTAATGATTTTCGTGTTATCTTTCCAGGTGCAGTAATGGCGTTCTCTAAACAAGACAAGGCATTTTGCGTCCTCCAATTTGCAAATACTGAATCGTGGACATGTGTTCAGCGTGCATTTCGCAGGAAATTTTAAAAAGAAGCCCCTGAAAGGAAATCCATTGTCAGATGGCATGCTAAATTTGTGAAAGATAGGTGTTTGTGCCCAAGTAAGCGAACAGGTCGCCCTTCAACTTCAGAAGATGCAGTTGAGCAAGTTCGGACAGCCTTTCAGCGGAGCCCCCGTAAATCAGTGAGAAGAGCCAGCAGGGAACTTCAGCTTGCTCCAGCAACTGTCTGGCGTGTCTTAAAGAAACGACTGCAAATGGTACCTTACAAGCTCAAGTTGGTCCAAAAGTTGAAGGACACTGATAAGCCACTTCGCCGTGACTTTTGCATTGCAATGCAAGAGAAGTTGGAAGATAACGGCTTTGATGACCAGCTTGTTTTTAGCGATGAGGCGACCTTCCATCTGAATGGCAAAGTTAACAAGCATAACACTCGCATATTGGGTACTGAGAATCCTCATGAACTTCTTGAGCACGAGCGAGATTCACCAAAAGTGAACGTGTTTTGTGCAATTTCCAAGAAAGGTGTCTATGGACCGTTCTTCTTTGAAGAGGCAACTATCACTGGTGAACCCTATCTCAACATGCTGGAAGACTGGTTAATGGCTCAGTTGGAACAAGCAGAATCTGATGACTTCATTTTTCAACAAGATGGTGCACCACCACACTGGAGTCTTAGAGTAAGGCAGTTTCTTAACACAAGGCGGCCTGGTAGATGGATTGGGAGATCTGGGCGAGGTGATGACGTTCTCATGCCCTGGCCTCCTAGGTCTCCAGATCTTACCCCGTGTGACTTTTTCCTTTGGGGCTTTGTCAAGCAACAAGTCTATGTGCCGCCCCTTCCAAGAGATATTGACGAACTAAAGGCTCGAGTAACGGCAGTTGTGGGAACCATTGACGTCAAGATGCTGGAACGCGTTTGGCAGAAAATGGACTATTGACTAGATGTCTGCCGTGTGACGAATGGTGCTCATATTGAGCAACTTTGAAGATTCCCCACAAAACTTGAAACTTTAACCTTTCCAACGGTACCAATTTCATTTTTCAACTCCTAATAGTTTTTGAGTTATTACAAATCGTTATGTTCCCAAGACTTTTGAAACACCCTGTATATATATATATATATATATATATATATATATATATATATATATATATATATATATATATATATATATAACTTCTTTTTTAATATAGAAGAAAAAATCCCAACAGAGTGCTGGATTAATTGAGAATCAACATTAAGAACGTTATATTTATTTATTATTTGGTACCAAAAAAATTAGTACAACATTAGTATAGTTGGTTTCAAGATCAGAAAGACTAAACCATCCGGCTCTCTTCAGCTTATCTTGTCACCTCTTGAAGTGTCAATATAAGCTATTATATATATATATATATATATATATATATATATATATATATATATATATATATATACTCTGTGAAACGGGTTCGCGCTTTTTGATCGTCTGAAATGATCACTTCCCTTTACTGCTGAGAGCTGAAAACGAAACGACGTCGTCAGTAGGTAAATATAATTTAATATTTATTCATTAATATTATTATAAAAAGTCATTTTAAGAAAATTAATGTTGGCCACTGTTGAGATATTAAAAAAAGACATTTAATTAAGCTACAAAGCGAGACTCCGATTAGCTTCGTAAAGTCCTAAAGAATGCTTTGATGTGTATTGCTCGCCGCAATTGGCATAAATATAACTAATTTTCTTCGTATCACGTGACAATTTCCTATGGCCGAAAGGATAGACTGAACGCGTACGGAGTAAAAGGCGGCTCTTCTAACGGGTTCGTTCTTTGTTACTGTCTGAAATCATGACTTCCCTGTACTGATGAGAGTCGTGAATTTGTGAATATATATATATATATATATATATATATATATATATATATATATATATATTTATAGTCTTGGAAGTTTCTCAACAATTAAAACTATATTATAGAAAACAAAAAAAAACCCTTATGTCCCAAGTCGTTCAGTGGAAAATCACTCATGTAAGTCAAACAGTTATTATATTAGTTTGCTTCTAACATTATTTAAGGGATCATCAGTTGTTTACCATGAAAACTGTTTCGGGAACTTAATATATATATATATATATATATATATATATATATATATATATATATATATATATATATATATATATATATATACAGGACCGTTATAACAGTAGGGGGGCTCTCCTAAAGAGTTGGGGGGGGGGCGGTTAAACACATGCATATAAACTTCATTATTGATGACCGTAAAGTGGGGGGGGGCAAGTCAAAAAGTAGGGGGGGGGGGCTTGAGCACCCCCCCTGCCCCGCTGTCCATGATATATATATATATATATATATATATATATATATATATGTATATGTATATATATATATTGTGTGTTTATTTTTATGCAGAATTTTTTCATATAAGCAAACATTGTTAAAAATTACACATATATATATATATATATATATATATATATATATATATATATATATATATATATATACATGTATATATATATATGGGAAAAGAAAAAGGACCACGAGATATTTTTGTTATAGATTCATCAACATTTCGTCTTTATTTGTTAGACTTCCTCAGGATGATAATTTTAAGAAAAATGTCATGCAAGTACATCGAAATATTCGGTAGACATGATGGGTCGATGAGAAAAAGTAGTAGCCGTGGCTGCTTACAGCACTGGACCAAGAAGTCATTTCCCATTACGTCGGATTACTCTCATCCTTCCTTACTCATATATATATATATATATATATATATATATATATATATATATATATATATATATATATATATATATATATACTCGTGTGTGTATATGACTTATTACACAAATAATCTAACATTTACTTATTTACTTATAAAATGGCCTGAACCCAACACAGGATAACACGTTGCTTTATATTTTAAAGAAGTCTTCATTCCTAAAAACACATTTTTCCCATCGAAAACAAGCTTTTGTATTTTATTCTTCGGTACATAAATCTTTGTACTGGGTTTTTGCATTTGATCAAGATGTTCTCTACTTCGTCATGGGAATTCAACAACAAGTGATCTTACAAAAGTCAAGGTTTTTTGAAAATGTCCTCCCTTTTAACATTTCTCTCCGTCAAAATGAGCGCATTCCAGATGTGACCGCTATTCTCTTCACCTTCAATACTATGTCAAATTTCTTGAAACAACTAAGCTATTTTGAAACTTTTTATTTTATTTTTATGCTTCTCTGTACACATCAGAAATTACTCCAGTTGCCTACTCTAAAACATTCACAGCAACAACTCGTCTATCTATCAGAACTTTCAAGTCTCCCTCTGTGAACCTAAAACCAAACAGAACTTCAGTGAAAAAAATTTCTTAATCAGATCTTGCCATCTGTAGAACACAATACAACAATACTGCTTTTCAACTTACTACAACATGCTTGTTTCTAACTCTAATGTTTAGAAATATTTCTAGAGCCGTCCTCTTAAATAATCAAATTCGGCTTATCTCACCCATCGTTTCCAATCCTCTCATAGTGTTGTTCATCGCCCATTTGACAATCTCACTTATCCTCGAGTAGAATCCGGGTCTCGATAAATGGTGATACATTAACATATATAAAAATAATTTCCCATAGTGACAACTGCCTGCTGTTCAAGCGTGTAGCACTCTCGTTAATTTGCTACTATTTAATATAAGCTTCTGGGACTGACCTTCATTTTATGTTTGAAATGGAATATATACATCAAATCCATTGCAAAGATTGTTAGAAAACTGGTTGGGTCATTTTACCGCCCCAGAAAGTTTCTCACGCCTGACGCAATCTTCTACCTGTATAAGAGTTAAATACACCCTAAAATTGAGAACTGTTGTCACATCTGGAGGTTGCCGCGCAGAAAGCCCTTTCCTGCCTTTTTCAGAGTACAACACAGACTTCGAAATCTAGTCAGCGATGTCCTCTGCTACAGCCATTTTCTTGCAGAAGATATGTTCCTTGCCTTTCTCTGATCTTTCGTTATTTTCATGGTAGATGCACGACTGAGCTCTAATCTGTGGTCCCTCTTGTAAAAAATGCACAAGAATTCGTCTAGCTGCAACCACTGTCAGTAATTTCTATTTCTTCCTCTATATACCTAAAGCTAAATGGAGTTTTTTTTTCAACCGAGCAACTCGTCAATGGAACGTAAACCGCGGGGCTGCTTCCTAGCTTACTACAGCATAGTCGTTTTCAAGTCTACAACAATCAAATTCCTGTTGAGCCGTTCTCTTAAATAATGAGATTCTGCATAATGTCAGCCATCGTTACCAATAATCACGGTGTTATCTCACCGTCACCCTGACACTTATTAATTTTACCTTCGAGTGCCATTTGAACCTTGAAAAGGGGTGACTCTTTCGCGTAGCTATTAACAAATGTAAAACACGTCGGAGTTTCGAGTGTTAAAACGTTTGATCTTAATCGGAATTGGAAATTAAACAAATTGGAACTGATAGGGGTATCAGAATTGGAAAACTGTTATCCTAATTTTCGATTTCAAAAACGATTCTTCTTTTTTATGTTTAAAACGCAATTGTCTATTACTGGTACTAATAATAAAATGAAAAATATATATTAAGTGTTAACCACCAGTTAAACTAAAATTCATAGATCATAATAACGAATTTAAGTAAAAAAAATGGCACCGGAAAAATGATCAGATAAAAATGTCACAAATGTGTATATAAGAAAACGATGGCACAAGTGAAACATATATATGAAAATCGCACAAGGAGTTTATCAAAATCTTAGACACAATACATAAAGGAAAAAACATCAAGACAGAATTAAAATGAAATTATATTAACATTTAAAAGTATATGAAAACTTTTCACTTAGTACCTCAATCACAAAAAATGGTATTCTACTTTTTTAAACGATTAGGCGATGTTAGAATCGGAATTAAAATCGGTAATGGTATCAATTAGAATCGGTAATGGTATCAATTAGAATCGGTAATGGTATCAATTAGAATCGGTAATGGTATCAATTAGAATCGGTAATGGTATCAATTAGAATCGGTAATGGTATCAATTAGAATCGGTAATGGTATCAATTAGAATCGGTAATGGTATCAATTAGAATCGGTAATGGTATCAAAGTCGGGAATTTAGGGCAGAATCGATAATTGTATTGGAATCGAGAAAATATTTGAATAGTTCCATCCCTAGAAGAAACCAATGAAGTTTATTTTGTATTTTATTACACAAACGTTTTATGCATTGAATACTCTCGTGTATATGTGATGCAACTTAATCTGATTTATCTTCGAAGTAGATGACGTAAAATTAATTAAGTGTTAGATAATTAAACGATCAGATAGAGTTATCATACAATATTGTCCCATGTAACAATATATATATATATATATATATATATATATATATGAATATATTGTGTATATTTGGGCAGCATTTTCTCATGTATGCAAACATTGTTAAAAATAACACAATTCGTCTGTTTAATTATACCTTTTTTATATTTTCAATTTTTCGTATGGTCTTTTGTCTATTAAATTCAGAAAAAAATGATAAATGTTTCATAGTTTTGACAGGTTTCACGAACGTTTTCGATTATTCGTCGAATCTTCCTCAGGGGTCAAAAGCAAATGAACAAAAATGCTGGAGAAAGAAGAAATTTTTTTTAAAAGCCAGCGGAGAAACGCGAAGAGAACGTTTTCACATTATTCCAGGAAGTCGTTGACGATTTAAATTCTGCAACTCTAGATGACATCACAGCACCAAATCGCATTATGTTAAGCATTTTAAAGTGTTACCACTGATTTCATAAGTGATGTTATTAATTTGTGAAGGTTGTGTTTTTGATGTAGATAGCTTCCAGTATTTTTTTTTTAATTTGTTTCGGAATGTATAATTTTAGTGTTATTGACTAGAATTTGTTTCAAATCTGAGGGAAGGCAGTTATGCTTTTGTAGATGTTGGTAAATTGAGCTAGAGTTTACAAGATGCATGGTGAGGCGGCATGATAGGGTAGTGCTTGTAAAACCATTGTAACTATTAGCTTTATTATTATTATGCGAGTTACATTCTCCCAAAGGGTACTTTTTAACAATGTGTGCATATATATATATATATATATATATATATATATATATATATATATATATATATATATATATATATATTATTTTTTAAATCGGTAGAATACAAAATTTATTACATAATAAATATTTTTTAAACTTACTAAAAGATCAACTCACGACAATATTTCTTTATGTGGACACGTGTTTCAAATCACGTTAATTATCACTATTACATCCGGGTAAAACTTGACGAAAATATTATTTTCTTTTTCAGACGATATTATTTATCAATTTTAATCAAAATAATGTCCAGTATAAATATACGTAATCAGTTAAAATCAAAACCAATTTCAGATGGATGCGTCTGATACACCATTATTTTATAATAACACATGCAACACAAACGTTACATTAAGTTGAAAAGCATGGAGATTCATATCTTACCTTATTTATTAATATAATTTGTGTTATAGTATCTCCTTGAAATATCGAATTCTTCAAATTATATATATATATATATATATATATATATATATATATATATATATATATGTATATAAAATTGAAATATAAGCCAAATTAGCAATACAAGATTAATTTTTTTTTTTTACATTAATCCTATCGATTACGGAATAAAATTCCTTCTTCAGGGGTGACCAGTATTGAGTCATTTTTTTTTTTTTCATCAAAAAACAAGAATAAAGAAACTTATTTCTTTGTTAATTTGATAAACTTCCTTGGTGGTACGACGTCATCGCCGTGCTGTTAAAAATTGGCGGTTGGGATTCAAAACTGGTGTCGAACGAGGAATGCGTTGGCACGCTGTCAAGTAAAGTGTGTGGTATCGTTCAAGTTTCAAAGTATTGCATGGAAAGTTAATAAAATTGAAATATAAGCCAAATTAGCAATACAAGATTAATTTTTTTTTTTTTTTCATTAATTGTGAAACATTACAGAATTGACTGCTTGATTATACTTTTTCTTATTATTTCAATTGTCTTAACGATCTTTTTCGTGTCAAAATCAAAAAAGTAAAGTATGTTCACCACGTATAACGAATAAATAAAATAAATAAAATGTGCACAAATAAAAATAAAATAAAAAATATATGCCTGTATTATTTGGATTAGTTTGATCAATAGACCAATGGCGCAATATATAAAACTGCTGAGTAATACTCAGTTGTGAGTTATATTCTTTTGGAAGTTGAAGACTCAATTCTTAGTAGGAGCGATACTTAGAATATAACTAGAAATAACTTAAGAGTTCTACCCGGTCATTGTGGACGGAACAAGGGAATTCTACCACCATAGATTAATTAAAGGGTCCAGTTCGAAACGCTGTACAGATTCGAGAGTTCGGTAAAAAAGATTACAGATTTCCATCGGCTGAAACGTTGTGAGAATAACAATCAAGATGATAACAATAGTCTTAATAATACAAACAACACATATTATTAACCCACATCTAAAACTTCTGAAACAAAAAATATATGCATAAATGACATTGAATGAGATGGGGTGAAATTGGCGAATTATGATTTTTACCAGTAAACCACATTACGACCAAGCAAGTGTTATTTCTGAGATGTTCCTTCTCCTAGATGAGTTGCTTTGCCAATGCTTGATAGTCTTGTCTTCTCTACTATGTATTGCCTGTTAAAACAATCTTTTTAGTGATAGTGTCACAAATTAAATTCACCCACTTCCAATTTGCCCAAATGTAGTGAAGTTAACATTGAAAGTCATGTTACTATCGACTATAGGCGGTAAAAAGAGACGCTTTTTACCTTTCACACAAATATTAGTGCATAATTCAAGGTTTTCTGAAAAGCAAAAATATTTCCTAACTCATATGTAATGTTGACGGATCGTATATAGACTGTAGTAACTACGTCTATGGGATGATGTATCAACGTTGTGGCAACGTCTATATCAAGTTGTTTAAACGCTTGTGTAACTTAGTATCAAGTTCCATATAACATTGTAGCAACGACTATGTAACGTTGTAGTAAGACATATGTAACACTGATGCATATTTATGTAATGTTCTAGAAATGCATATGTAATTTTGTTGCAAACTGATGTAAAGTCGTAGATACGTTTACATAACGTTAAAACAACATGTGCATAAAATTTGCAGCAACACACACACACATATATATATATATATATATATATATATATATATATATATATATATATATTACATTGTATATGTAACTGTTGTGGCCCTGTAAAAGGGTCCGGAAAGAAAACACCGACTCAAAGTGTAGTATATTGAATAAGTATAATACAAAATACAGGTAACTTCTATATCTCGAACTTGATGGGACTGAAAATAAACTTCGAGATATCCGAGGGTTCGAGAAATCGAAGTTTGAAATTGACACTAAAATTGTGTAGTAGATGTAGATATTGTAGATGTTAAACACGTTCCAGAGGACAGTCAGTTGTAAAGTAAGAGGTAATAACACTTTGCTGCTTTAAAAGTAACCTTCTGTAATCCTCGGTTTCCACTCGTCTCTCGAACTTCTGCAGTCCTGGGATTAGGTCGCTGGTGTTTTCCGTCGTTTCTATCCACGCACGCATTACTTAAATCGCCTGTTGGATTTCTGTTGGTGATGGTCTACGAGCAGCTGGCTGATCTTGAACATCTTCGTCTTCCCCGTCATTTTCTTCGTTGTCTTTTTTTCCTGGCCTCAAGGATAGAGTTGACTATGGCATTGTCACTAACAGCTTCTGACGTTGTAAGTTCCTGGTTCACGCTGGCATATTCTTCGAAGGGCACTCGAAGTCTCAGGGCTGCAATGGGAATGTTGTCCTCGGGATCATCTTCGTCATCGTCTACTTCACTGTAGGGGTCAGCTGGTTGCTCTCTGATGAAGTTGGCATGTCGAAAGCAGTTTGCTATGTTTTTTTTCGATGACATTCGCCCAGGCTTTACTCAACAGACGTAAGGCATCCAGCACACAAATTGCGGCAAATTCTGTCGTGTTTTCGTAGGACTTCAGTTGCTGCAGTATAACAATAATACACTTTCAAGTTCTGGATCACACCTTGATCCATCGGCTGTGTCTTGCTGGTGGTATTTGGGGGCAAAAAGGTCAGCTTAATTGCCTTCAATCCTGGGACTTTGGGATGGGCAGGGCAATTGTCCACTATCATAGCGACTTTCCTTTTTGGGTGCTGAAATTTTCTATCTAATGACCGCAGCCAGTTAAAGAAGAGTTCAGAGGTTATCTAAGCATTCTTGTTAGCTTCATACTGAGTGGGTAGAGTTTTTACGTTTTCGAAACAACGTGGGTTTTTGGCTTTGCCTATGACATACAGATGTATATTTTCACTTCCACTCATGTTGGCGCAGACAAGAACAGTAAGTCTGTCCTTGCTGCACTTTCCCCTATGACAATCCACACCCTTAAAATCTAAAGTTTTGTCGGGTAGCAGACGGAAAAATAAACCTGTCTCAGATTTTCTATGGGTATATATACTGTATGTAAAACCATTTTCAATTGAATAAGAGCTAAGGTATTTTGATATAAATATAGCTCGGGTGAATGAAAAAAAAACGTTCGCATTTATATTCGTCCAGTAACACTATATAAATCATTTTTCATGAGAAGACCTTTATGCCAGACATTGTCAAAGACTTTGGATACATCAAGGCTACCGCCCTCGCTTTACCTGCCTCGTCCTTATCTAAGGTCGTAGTAACGTCTATATATGTTGTAGAAATATCTCTATAATGTTCTATTAAGGTCTATGTAACGTTAGAGCAACAACTATGTAACATTGTAGCAAGCTTTATGTTACACTGTATATGTAACGGCGTAGAATCGGCTTTACAACGCGGTAGCGACGCCTATTTAACGTTGTGGACACGTTATTTTATTAACTTGTTTGCATTATAACTTCAATTTAGCCACTTGGAACGCAAAGCGTAAACACACATCTAATGTGATCCTTTAGTAACATTCTTTTTAAAATTACAACTTCCTGATCAATTGTAATAAAATAAGTTTTAACGCGTCCATATTCACTGTTGACTCATGGTCAATCCATATTTGGCTACTTGCGGCTTGTAACCCGGAGTGCTATTTGGACCTTATATGCATCTGGTGCAACTCAAAGCCAGTTATTTGATATACATCCCCTTTCTCGCAAAATACACTGTGCTGATCTCTCTTTATTTAATGGTTATTTCAATCGAAGGTGCTCGACTGAGCTCCTATTTGTAAGACATTCACAGCAATAACTCGTCTTCCTTAAAAGACTTTCCATTTCTTCCTCAGTGTGCTATGCGGCTGGTTAAATTTCCACGAACAAAGCTTGTTCGCAATGGCTCCTCGTCTATGGAACACATTGTCGCGGGACTGCTTCCCGCCGATTATAAGTTGGGCGTCTTCAAAGCCAATGGCAACAGATTCCTATTTAATACTGTCCCCATAATTGGCCTTGGCAATAATTATATATCATTAAACGGTAAGTATAAAGATCGACGGTGAAAACAGTTTCTTTAAACGTTCGAATAAATTTAGTGTATAAGCGATAACAAATATTTTTGTAAGATTATGATACTAAGAAAGTCTTGGAGGTAAAATCTGTATTATTACGTTGTAATAGGGGGAAATGCGGTTTAATACTTTTTACGTCTTGGGCGATACAAAAAAAATGTGGCGACATTCCGTGAAAATCACGCTTCTTGTAGTATATTTACAGATTTCAAACGTGTTTTTCTTACGATTAGATGCGTAATACAATATAGATTTAACCCGAAATGATTCCCTATTTAATAATATTTAAAAAACAAAACAACATGAAACCATATTCATCGCCTATACAGAATTGTTATCGCATTATGTTTACACCGTCGATCTTTCCGATTACCCACTAAACCTCATCCTTTTAGAGGTATCTTCCCTTGATAAGTGGCGACCACTACAGAATAATACGTAATAAACAAACTAAAATAACAAAGACAATTGCTGTCAAGTGATTCTTTGTGAGCGGCTTTATTGCCAGTGTAGCAGTTACCTCCTCCTTTCAAAACATAACTACACCGGTTTGCCGGTAGGTGTCGCTTTTTCACCGACAGGTGGCACTGTAAAGCGACACCAGAGTTATCTGCCCTTCGGACTATAAAAACCGTTGCAAAACGGAAATTCTCTCTCTTCCTCACCGACCTGCCTCGGCAGGCAGACGCTGACACTAGCGTTCCGTTTCACTCTTCTCTGGTCGGCAGAACGACGCTAATACACTAGCGTTTCGTCTCACGCTTTTCTTCTCAACCAGCATAACAACTACCAACACACGTGGGCAAACAACGGTAAGAGTTCTCAACTCGTTTTCTTTGTGTACGGCTTTTCAAAGACTTTCCCTACGCCGGATTCATTTCTTCTTATACCTTTTCAAGAACTGTTTTTCCATCGACACACATGCATACATCACACACTTCACCATTCCACGTACACACACGTTCAATAAACGTTATTTGAACTACTTCATTTTGTTTATTAATTATTACTCCGTCTTTGCATGCAACATTGTTTGATTCAACTGAACACGTTTATAATCGGGGGAACACGACCCGCGATACCTAACACCAGTTACACTGCAAAAAAGACAATGGGAAAAGTTTCAGAACAGATGGTGGAACTTATTAATTTAGTCTTTGTTGCAACAACGAACTAATGACAATCAGAAAGAATTGTACATGTATTGTCGTTTGGTATCAGGAAATTAAACAGTACATATGGGAATTAAGCACTGGCGTAGCTAGGGGGGGGCGAGGGGGGCGGGCCGCCCCGGGCGGCACACCTGAGGGGGCGGCATTTTGAGAGGGTAAAAATAGAAAGTAGAGAAAAAAATTTTAAAAAACAAAAGTTAACAAAAAATATGAAATTTTATACTATAATTTTATATAATAATAAATTTAAATGAGAACATTTGAAAACCTGAAAATGTTATGAAATGATAAAATCATTTTTATTTACTTTTTTGTCGTTGTTGTTAAAGTCCGAATTTTCGCCAAATAACATGGATGTATCAAGGAGAGAATAGTCCGATGTAGTTTTCTTTTCTTTGTCTTCATAATGTTATTATTAAGAGGGCGAGCCCTCCGAAGAGAAAAAACGTCTTGTATCGGTGCTTTTTTAAATCCGTGTGTGTAATCGCTCGGTTTTCAGAAATTTGTTGTTGTTAATAACGTTTCAACTCTTTTAAAAATAGTTTTAATATATTTTAAACAAATGTATTTATGAATGGCAAATAAGGCTATAAATTTATTTTTTGTGAGAGAACTGTCGCAAGGCATCAAGTCGGTTGAAAATTTACAAACAGATTTTTCGCGCCTTTTTTTCGGCAAAGTTATCAATGACTCTATCAAAATTCACTTCCTCGACAAGTTCCCTCTCTATTGAGAGGATTGCCAAGTCTGTAAGTCTTGTCTGGTTCATTGCTGATCTAAGGTAGTTTTTTATGAGCTTCAGTTTTGAGAAAGAGCGCTCACAGCTAGCAACGCTAATAGCTCTGGTGAGGAAAATTCTCAGCAAGATCACAATATTAGGGACGGAATCCCCAAGTTGGTATCTTTGTATAAAGTTCAAAAGTTCAAGAGGTCCATCGATTTTGTCTTTTTCTGAAGCTTTTACAACATACTGTAACCTCTTCTTTTCAGCAAAGAATTTCTCTTTTTCTATATCTTCGTCAAATCCACCAAGCTTTAGCAACTACTTCCAGCTAGGAACGAAATCCGATCATCTGAGAGAGCGAGGGAGAAATATTTTAACAACAATTAGCAGCCTTTGGGCTGATATCACAGTGTAGTATCTGTTCTAATGATACACTTCTCCTTTTCTGTCGTCGGTCAGTATGGGGAAATCGTTCATGACTGAGAATTTTTATTTTTGTTCCTATCCAGAGTGCCCCTTTTTGTGGAGCTGGATTTTCCCCACATTAAAAACCGGCCTTGTGTCTAACTCTTCCCTCGTGGAGAGGCAAGTAAATGGGAACAATCGGCAGTCGTTGCCAAACCGACCTCAGCTCTAATTGTACACAAGATCTAATTTTAAACAAGACCATTGCTATATTCGCTTACGGCCGTTTGCCATTTTCGGCTCTCATTATGCTCAACATTATGGGAGCATTATAATAAATACGTATTTATTTTATAACTATATATGTGCATATATACATATATATGTGCATATACACATATATTTATACATACATATACATATATACATACATACGTGCATATATACATATATACATATATACACACATACACATATATAAATACGCATATATACATACATATATATGTATATATATATATATATATATATATATATATATATATGGCTGGTTTTAATTCTTGAACAAAATTTCCATTAATTGAGAATAAATTGCTTTAATTCATTTCAATCACTAAGTTTAAAAAATGCAAGCATTAATTATTTCTGGAGATATACTCAGTGACCGGCTGACCTAACAGGATAGGGCCAAGCCTAGGCTTCGGCCAAGCACCAAAAAAACAAAATGACCTCAGAAAGATTTCATACTTAAAGGGGAACTTTCATATAAATTTTTATCGAATAGGTGCGAAAAGAAAGTTGGATATTTGGGTGTATATACACCGACATCAAAGAGGAAATAACATTAGATGCGAAAGTTTGAATTCATTAATTTTATTACTGTCCAAACGTTTGTTTTTGTAGCATACTTTTTATAACTCCTTGTAAACTTTACAATTGCTAGCTGGGGGATCGGACAAAATCACCCCGGGCAACCCCCACCATCTACTTAAAACAAAAGGAAAACAGATAAAATCTCAAATGAATAAAAAATATTAAAAATCAGTTTTCATATTTTAATTTTAATTTAATTGAATTTAGGAAAATTAGATACCGTAGAACTAATTTTCGCAAGGTATGAAAATTAAGAATAATGTTAACTTAATAATAATGGACCAGTTTTCCTACCTAGCAAAAAATTTTCCATGGACGAATTATCCATGGGCGAATTATCCATGGGCGAATTATCCATGGACGAATTTTCCGGGCACCCAAATGCCGGGGGGGGGGGGGGGCGGCAAATTTTACTACCGCCCCGGGCGGCAAAAGGTCTAGCTACGCCACTGGAATTAAGTCAGCCTGTAAAAATGTACCACATCAAGTGTAAAAAATAACACAACATTCTCATGTGAATTATTTGTTCGTTCTGTCATTTTTTGTCTAGGGAGTAGAGGGAGGAATTTGACATTGTAGCAGGAAATTGGAAGTTTAAGGAGGATGTGAATGTAAATGAAAAAATAAGCACGATCTGATATTATTAAGATTATGACATGCTGAATGTATTGCAGTTAAGATAAATTTAGTATCACGTATATAAGAGCAATGCAGGACATAATAAATATTTATTTCACTTGTGTCTTCGTAACATATCAAAAGAATACAATATTTTTTATAAAAATAATTTATTTAAAACAATTAAATTACTGATATGCAAAATAATTGTGTTGCGAAAACACAAGAATGATATGGTGCAACAGATTTTTAAAAAAATAATTTCATTGTTTTAAATAAATTATTTTTTAAAAACTCACTAAAAGACTTCACTTCTTTTCGTTTGACCTATTATCCATTCCAATTTTTATATCAACTAGCTTTTACGTTCATCTATGCCAATATGTTAGATAATGCCGGCTAAGTTAGTAATTAAAAAGAGTTTTTCCTATTTGGTAAGTAATTCCCAATTGATTTTAACTCTAATACATTCAGTATGTAAAATCTTAAATATATACCATTTTTGTGCTACTGTCTTTCTGATCAAATTATCAGGTCAGAAACTTCACGTGTATCAAAAAAATATTCGCTTCGTTGAAATTTTACATTTGAAACATGCAACATCACCTCGTCAATAGTTTTATCAATTAGATTAAATACATTTTCACTTTTTACATAATTAATTGTGCACGTTTATTTTACGGAAAAGAAAATTAATATTAACATTAAATTATGAAATTTATCTTCTGAAAATACTATTTCGACTGTCAATTTGATTCGGCTTAGAATATCTTTCCTCTTTTCTAAGTTAAGTACTAAACAGATTTTAGTTTGGTAATCTCAAATAATTTTAAATACTGTTGTTGTTTAGAAAAACATGGAAAAAGGAGGAGAAAACGAGGAAATGTACGAGGAGGTGGAACCGAAAAATAGAAACTTATTTTAACACCAATTTAAATACAAAATGATATTTTCGTTCGTTGAAATCTTAAAAAACATGCGACGTAATCTCATCAACAGTTGCATGAATTATTTCAAAGAACAATTTATTTGCATTTCGTTTAAATAACTCATAGTGCACATCATTTTACATTAGAGACATTAATATCAACATGAAATTACTGAAATAACTGAACCTTCTTTTTAAGTATGAAACAGATTTTAGTACACTAATTCAACGTACTCTGTAATTTACAAACCTTTCAGTTTATTTATGAATATCAAACAAGTTTAGAGTTATGCCCCTTTGAATTGCAATGCGTTTTTCTGAATTACAAACTGCCCAAATTTGCAGTCGCTTACTCCTCTCTCTTGGGTTAAGAAAATATGCACTCTGATGTGGAACTAATTTAACAACTTACCTAAGTATTTCATAATTAATTATTCTTGTAGTTGTTTTGTTCAACGGGGAAATTCATCTTTTATAGACTTTTTTGTTGGTGTGTTTTTCTAGATAGCTACGAAAACTCTGTTCTGATGATCATCCGATGTTTTGAAGAATTTATCTTTCATTGCATTAATTAAGATAAGTATTGTCTTAAACAGATTTAAACAACTTTAATATCTTTCTGTATGATCTTTATTTGACATATGATGTGAAAATGATTGAAATCGTCAAAAATGCATATGTGTATATGAACATTCGGCTATAACATTCGTAGTTGTAAGCATAATTTAAACGATATGTACATAAATAAAATAAATATTTTTGAAAATATCTTTAATTCAAGATTTCGATGTTTTTCAAAAAAATCTCAATTGCTTGGAATAAATCTATTTACCTTCACTATTGCTTAAGAGTAACACACGTATAGGATAATAAGAGAATATATATATATGCAAGATAAAATGGGAATTAAAGATAAGCGAATCAACAAACTAACAAAGATATAAACAAAAACACATATAAAAGCTCTACCAAGATATTTCAGTCGCTAGAGAGCAACCATCCTCGGTTGGAAGTAAGAACTTTAATGAACATAAATTTAAATTGTACAAGACGCGTCGAATATATATATATATATATAGTAATAGCCTGAAGATTCCTTCCAGGGATGAAACGCGGGAACCTCTGCGTAGCTTAATTGCCATAAATATATTTTCATAGCTCACTACCTAGCTCTACTTACGTATCGAGCACTGTTGAAGTAAATACTGAAAATTGATACATAAAAAATTATATCTCCTCATAAAATGTTATGTGGATACATGAAATACTAATATATATATATATATATATATATATATATATATATATATATATATATTCGTAGATTTTGGTATATTCGGACTACTATTCTCATCTTGGGTGTTTTTATCACAAGGTTTCGGCCGATGTAACCTCCAGCCTTCTTCAGGTGTACTTTGGCGAACTTGGGAATCTTTCTGTCAGAATTTCGAACGGAGCTCTTTATTTAGTCCACGGGGGTAGCATGCTCTCGTTCCATGACTGGGAAGAAGTATTCTATAATTTGCAATTCTTCGTATCGCACACACTGAGGATTGAACCTTCAACCGTCAGATGACTGTCACTTAGAATCAGTGCTGAACAAAGGTCTCAACTTCACCACAACCATCAAGCGGATTCCATACTTAGACATGATAGCTCCAATAGAAGAGGCAGCCTTGAGTAAACCCAAGGCACAAGGAGATGAGCTAAAATGGAAGGTGAGACAAGCACTCACGAATTCCAAGCTTCCAAAACCTAACATCTCAAAATACTACCAGCAGACAAAGGTAATGCTACAGTGTTAATGGATAGAGCGGAATATTCCAAGAAATTGACAGATCTAGTGGGATCTGATAGTTACTGATCCCACTGACCCACTACTGTAAAGTAAAACAGAACCCAACTTTGAAAACAGAGATGAAGCTGTTACAGATCCTTAGTAAAAACAATTACCTAATTCCACCTGCAAAATATAGACAGCTGGTTCAACGTTACAGCAAGCTACCACCCTTATACGGTTTTCCTAAGATTCACAAAGACGGTATTCGATTAAGGCCCATTGTCAGGGCCCGAGGTTGAGCATGCCATCCAATGAGCAGATTCCTGGTAGATATAATCATCCACTCACATCGTATGTCAATAATTCAGCTCATTTCGTGGCAGAAATAAACAATGCTTTCATTCATTCCCACCAGATGGTGAGTCTAGATGTAGTGAGTTTGTTCAGAAAAGTACCCACTGATGAGAACTTGCCGAAATAGGTTGACTTCAGACACTTCACTGAAGGAACACACTTGTATCCCAATTGGGAATCTAATGAAGATGTTGACCATCTGCCTAGAAACCATATACTTCGTGATCGGATCTGATATATACTAAGAGGAAGACGGTCTAGCTATGGGTTCACCATTGTCCCCAGTACTGGCCAATGTCTACATGTAATACTTTGAGGAAATGGCGTTACAATAACACCACTACAGCCAACAATGTGACTGCGATATGTAGTTGACACATTTATTCTCTGGCGTCACCAGGAGGACGTTCAAATATTACTGGACCATGTGAACTCTCTCCGCCCATTCACGATGGAAAAAGAACATAAAAACACATAATCCTTCCTAGAGTTGCTGATAACTGGCATTGACTAGGGGTTTAGGTCATCTGTGTATCGAAAGCCAACTTTCACTCGACAATATCTAAATTTCAACTCCCACTATCTATATAACGTAAAGAAATGAATTGTCCGGTGCCTACAACATCGAGCAAAGACAATATGTTGTAACAACAATACACATCAAGAGAAAATGGATAGTTTAAGAAAAACCCTCCACCGAAACAACTATCCGGAAAACATTACATCAGCTCCAACAAATCATGACGCAACACAAAAGGACACCACCCGAGAACTCACCACAGTTTTTATACCATATATGAGGGGCATGTCGGAAAAAAATCCAAAGAATAGGTAATCCATATGACATCAGGATAGTATCTAGGAGCGACTTAGCTCTCCGAAAGCATCGTGTGAGTGTCAAACCTTCTACGGAAAAGTCATGCAATTCCATGTAAGTGTGGAAAAGTATACAAAGGTGAAACATGTCGTCCACTAAAGGTAAGGCTCGAAGAACACCGGAAAGCCGTAATACGTGGAGAAATCGAAAAGTCGGTTATGGCTGCCCACATATGAAAGGAAAAGGGAAACCATCTACCCTTGTGGGATGAAGTAAACATTATAGAAAGAGAAGAACGGTGGAGAATAAGACGACTCAAAGAAGTATCACATATGTTAGGCGACAATGACTTACTAAGCAGACCTAGTATAGAATTCAATACAATATGGGAACCTATCATTATAAACAATAGATAAGTAGTGATCTATAGTGATAAGTAGTTAGATCAAAAACAAGAATAAGTTTAACGCTCCCAAAATGCATACTAGAATTGTCCGCAAGGGCCCATGGCGCAGTGGATATAATACTACGTATAATTCAGTTCTAAGTGGCAGTCATCTTAATAATTGCCAATTACTGAACACTTCTTACCAGTAGATTAAATAAAGGGTTCCGTTCGAAATTCCATCCAGATTCCCGAGTTCGACAGAAAAATTCCCGAGTTCGACAAAGTACACCTGAAGAAGATCGGAGGTTACATCGGCCGAAACGTTGTGATAAAAACACCCAAGATGAGAATAGTAGTCCGAATATACCAAATTCTACGAATTATCAACCCCCATCTAAAAAATTCCGAAGCACACACACACCCACACACAGAGAAATTAAGGAACCCTTTCTGGGGCAAACACTTGCTCTCTATATGAGATACACAAGATATTCGAATAGTTCATTAAAGCGCTTCATTATCTCTCAAAAGTTGAGTTAGTAAAGAAGTTAAGAACCTTATTTTGCTCTCCAAAATTTACCAGGAAACATCATGTGGTCTCTTGGTACCGCAATATTCCAGGAAAAGAATTCATCTAGTCTAGTGGACTATCAACCATAGTGCTGTTATTATAAGCAACAGTACTTGGAGCGGGTGCACCATTCCTCGTATGGGCTAGCGTGGACAAACAATACCGATGGGAGCTTATTTGGGCTTCGAATACTATGTTATTTTGAATATTTAGTCAGAGTTTACTTGTAGGAGGAAGTATTACTATGTCAGGTTTACCTGACAAACCTCTGTATAGAGAGACCTTAGACACTCGAGGACTGTCTAGTAGGCATTCAAGTTCCATCATATATATATATATATATATATATATATATATATATATATATATATATATATATATGTATGTATGTATGTATGTGTGTGTGTGTGTTTGTGTAGATAAAAAAAAATATTTACATAATTATTTATCGGCCCCACATCTAGGTTGAGATTTGTAGTCAGTAGGATTACAACATCTGTCATTTGAGTTTGAAATATAACTCGTATTCCGGGGATTGAGTCCGGCGACCGGTGTGTATAATCCTTCTCTACACTAACAATTCCCGTGAGGATTAAACGTATACGTATGTAGATAAATACAGATATTTACATAATTATATATATATATATATATATATATATATATATATATATATATATATATATGTGTGTGTGTGTGTGTGTGTAGCTGAAGTAATCTATACAACTGGGTTTTATAAACGTCGGTTCAAATGAGAAAAGTTTTTTTTCTTTTACTTTAACTCGCAATAAAATAATCTAAAAAAATACCTTTTAATCATTAAAATAAAAACGATTATAAATAAACAAGTGCGTTTTTCAAATTTATGATGATCGATTACGGCTAGGTAATGATTCGAACGCTATAGCATATATGTATATATATATATATATATATATATATATATGAAGAGTTCGAATGCAAAACGCGATAAACGCCATTTAAAAAATTACGAAGCTAAACAACTTTGTAACTGTCGTAAGTAAGTAAGCTTTTTTCCGCAAACAACATATGCATTTTTAGTGCTGATGTTCTTATTATACAGAATTATCTTTCCAATATCCAATGATGAAAATTCACTCCGAACAATAATTTTACAATTTTCGATGATTAAGTGTAGTTTGAACACACTCAACACTGAATCTCTAACTAGATTTTCGAAGACACTTTTTGGGAGTGTATTCACTAGAGAACACTCCGACGTATCCGACCAAATAACTCTCTGAAACTATTTAAAGGAGATGATGTCTCATCCAGGTAGAAAACCTATCTTATCCGTAATATCCTCTGTGATAACAAAAGTTTTTGTGAATCGTCCTGATTATATATTGTTTTATTCAATCTCCTGTCTATTCTTCTCCGAGAAGAGACATACCCTCCCCGGCTTTAAACTCTTTGAACAAATTAGGTAGGCTGTTTTTCCTACAACGAGAAGTTATTTAGGCCGGTGTATTCTCTCGGACAAAATTCATCTTTATCTACAGATGAAGATTTTACAAACCTTGGGAATTCACCAGACCTTAGGCATAGCGCACGTTAACGAGAAGCTGTCATTTCCAGCCTTGATCATTTCTTCGTTTGGAACCGCCTGAGTCTGTCATCCATCCCACATTACTTGTTTTCTTTTCATATTGTTTAATAATTAATTTCATTCTGAAAACAATTTGCCGACTTTTTCTTTGTTCTAGATCGTACAAATTTGTTTATACTCCAAGCCTCTATTTCTCATATCTTTAATTCTGTTTTTCATAATTTCATTCAAATGCTTATTTTTCTTCTTGGGTAACATTTTATATTAAGTATTAAGATGAATTTAGCAGCTCAGGTATAAACTTCAAACAAAAACATTTTAAAAATACCAGACTCATTTTTTAAGCCCGGGAATGTATATTATCAAGTTTCCAGGATATAGCTTAAGTCTTCAGATGAAATGAGGCTGTAATAGAAATATTATCTAGAAAGGAAAAACCAAAAATGTCGAAGCATTTTCTTCAAATGTAATTTTTAAATAGTTTTAATTAAAAAAATATGTTTTAAGATAAGTTCAAGAACTTTTAACATCGATAAAGACATTAAATCGAAGATGCAGATTCCAAATTTACGGCTAGTCTCTTAGATCTACAGTTTAACTGTGATGCCGCGACACATATACTCACATATAGACAACTGTGCTGATATATATATATATATATATATATATATATATATATATA
>OY744516.1:55484191-55504191 GCA_963556195.1 Sepiola atlantica
CTGTTCGGGGAAGTTAAAAATAGACTGACACGTAGCTAAAAGGCATATTCCGACAACGTTAGTAGAATCTTTAGTTAGTTGTTCTAGATATGCCGCCATTCGCATAAATAGAACTTAAATTCCCTTCTTAAATGTGGTAATGTCTCGTGGCCTAATTGTTATGACGCTTGCTTGCGGAGTCTAGGATCTGTGACAGTGGTTCGATCCGTGTGATCGTCTGAGATTATCCTCCCTGCACTGATGAGAGCGAATACTTGAAATGCTGGTGTATGTAGGTAACGATAATTTAAAATGATATACTTAAAATTAATATATATATATATATTTTTTTTAAATCCCGAAACAGTTTTCATGGTAAACAACTGACGATCCCTTATATATAAAAACATATATAAAAATATATTTATATTAGAGTATATTCTTGGAAGTAAACTAAAATAGTGATTGCAGTAGATTGATTGACTTACTAGGCAAAAAATCTTTCAATGTTAAGATTTTAACAGATTAGACGGCCTGATTGACATGTAGGGAAACGTTGACCCAGAGCATCGGAATCGACTCGCGATTTCCACAGACAGTGATTTGCGAAAAACCTACCCTTAGTCTACATATATTGCGTTTAGTGCAAGAGATAAAACCAATTGGCGACTGATGGTTTCGTGATGTATATATATATATATATATAGAGAGAGAGAGAGAGGGGGGGAGAAAAGGAGAGAAAGAGAAAGACAGAGAGTGAGATGGCAGGATGTTAAAGAGCATATGGTAATCGTTAATAGCATTGTAATCGTCAATTAAAAATCCATCCATTCGACTGCAAAGAATGATATACAAGCAATTTCACGCATAAAATGTCACACCTACACGCATGAAACTGAAACAAGAGTGTATGTATGTATTTGCGTTTGTAGGGGTGTATTTATATAAATATATTACATAGATACGTTCATAAATAAACAAACATTAAATACCCACATATATATATACGATATATTTTTTGCATTTATTTATTTAAATATACACGTATTAACCTCTCTACAAACAAATACGCATGTGTCCGTTTATATAGTAATTAAGAAATATATATTTGTGTGTATATATATATATATATATATATATATATATATATATATATGTATATATATGTAATACACATAAAAGATAAACATATACAATAACATACGTAATGTTTATGCGTAGACGTATCGAGATAAACAAACACGTTATGTTCATAGCCATGATTTATATATATATATATATATATATATATATACATATAATTTTTACTATTTATACATATATAAATATATATATATATATTTATATACACAAATATATATAATATATATATGATACACGTATATATATGTATATATATACACGTATACATATATATCTGCACACCAACCTACACACACCCTCACTCCCATACACACACACACACATATATACATATATATATATATATATATATATATATATATATATATATATATACATATATATATACATATACATAAATGAAAGCACATGGTTATCATAAAGGCCATTGTAATCACCAATTTATTATCCAGTTATCGGATTGCACAGAAGAATATGCAGATAATTTCACGCATACACACGCCCGGTTATTCATATATATATATATATATATATATATATATATATATATATATATATATATATATATATATATATATATATATAAGTACTTTATGTATACACATAAAATATTATAAGGAGATATAATTTTTTATGTGTCAGATTTCAGTATTTACTTCAACAGTGCTCGATACGTAAGTAGAGCTAGGTAGTAAGCAATGAAAATATATATGGCAATCAAGCTTGATTACCATATATATTTTCATTGCTTACTATATATATATATATATATATATATATATATATCTATATATATATATATATATATATATATATATATAGTCTCGGAAGTTTCTCAACCATTGAACCTATATAAAAATTAAAAACAATTTTAATTAAAAAAAAAACTTTTATTCCCAAGTCGTTCAGTGGAAAACTACTCATGTAAGTCAATTTATTTTTTACAGTTATTATATTAGTTTGCTTCTAACATTATTTAAGGGATCATGAGTTGTTTACCATGAAAAACTGTTTCGGGAATTTAAAAACAAGACAGTATTTAATTTCATGGCTTCCCAGCAGTATTAATCAGAACCCACTTCCCTTAAAAGACAAAAACATAAACGTTCCGTATACTAAATCTAAGTTTTGTTCCATATAAATGTTTTGTTAACTTAAATTAATTATTAAATATATATATATATATATATATATATATATATATATATATATATATTTATATTTATATATATGTATGTATGTGTGTGTGCGCGTGTGTGTGTATTGTGTGTATTTAGTCAGCATTTTCTCATTCATGCAAACATTGTTAGAAATAACAGAATTCGTCTGATTAATCATACTTTTTCCTGATAGACTCATTTGTATTAAAATTAAAATAATAAAAATAAATGTTCCATAGGTTTCACGAACGTTTTCGATTCTTTGTTGAATAATCTTCAGGTGTCAAAAGTAAATCAACAAAAAAGCTGGGGAAAGAAAAGCATTTTTTTAAATACGGCGGAGAATCGCACAGAGAACGTTATTCTCATTGGTCCAGGAAGTCGTTTATGATTTTAAAGTCAGCAACGCTGGATGGTATCACAGAACAAAATCGTATTACGTTAAGCATTTTAAAATGTTTCCACTGCTTCCATATGTGATCTTATTAATTTTAAGTAGTGTTTTAAGGTAGATAGCTTCCAGTATTTTTAGATTTTTCAAATTGATTTCGAAATGTATTATTTTTATGTTATTTACTAGGATTTGTCTTAAATCAGAGGGGAGGCATTTATGTTTTGTTAAATGTTGGTGAATTGAGCTTGATTTTACAAGATGCATAGTAAGGCCCCGAGATAGGGTAGTGCTTGTAAAACCAATGTAGCTATTAGCTCTGTTATTATCATTATTATGGGAGTTATCTTCTTCCAAAGGGTATTTAAACGTATCAATAACATTGCTTTTTTCTAGTGGTTTTTGGGTTGGGGAGGAGTTGGGTGTTTTTTACAAGATTTTGGGTTTTACATTTCTCATAGTAAATAATGGGTCTACTTGTATTGTTGTTGTCAATTTGTATCTCCGTATAATATTTTTCATCTTTTTTTCTATGAATCTGTAGTTTGGTTGCATTTGATTACAATTGTATAGGTTTATATTGTTTTGGTTGTTATGTTGAATATTATTATTATTTGTGCTGGTGTTTTTTTAAAGTTTCAAATCATTAATTTTATTTGTTCATCAGCGATATAATAAGGGAATTCGTTGTTAATAAATCCTGTTTTATATTTTTTAATTCAATGAATAAAATATACTATAAAGATGTAAAAAGCGCCGGTGAATGTCTACAATGTCCCGCCACTTATTGTTGTTTTTATAATAATTTTTATTTTTTTGTGGTATTAAAGGCGTGTAACCGCATCGTGGGTTTAATAAAACTGGCACACCCTTTACAGCCTTGACCTTCAATTTGAGAAGCTACGATAACAAACCGTCACCAATGAAAGAAAGCAAATACAGCTTCAACCAACGAAACACTTGTGGTCTCAATCGACAAACTAACAGTTTGAAAAAAAGGGGGTTATTTTATCGTGTGTTTGCAGGCAGCCCCTGCGTTGCTTGTGAATGAGACAGGACTCCCATGTACTACGTCACTCAGCCCTGAAGCCTATATTAAACATCTTATCTAATATTACTGTACACCCTTCGTCAAAAAAAAATTAGCCAGTGTTAGCATTAATATTTTTATGTTATATAACGAGGGTTGTGTTTGGACGGAAAAAGTTTGTGTAGCACTTTTAAGGGTCAGAGATGACAACAGACAAAAGTCTCGAAACCACGTAACTTCCGGGCAGACATTTTCTATCTCTTGACTGGCGAGACATCAACCAGGAAAGACGTGTTCGGGGTGCTGTCCCCAATGGACCGAGGGGGCGTGCACAATGTAACAAGGTGTAGCAAGACGAGCAATCCGTCTATCTATCTATCTATCTATCTATCTATCTATCTATTTCGATCTCTCTCTCCCCACACATACGAAAGTAACCTGTCTCTCTTATGTTTTATGTGACTGTTCCTCGCTTTGTAATAAACCTTTGTTATTAACATCGGCGTCCGAGTGGGTTTATCAGCAAGCGAGAGAAACACGATTTCACGACAAAGAAACGGGTGTATAATTTTTTGTACACGCTTCGGTAAGCGAAAATATAACACTTATAAAATCTAAAATTACGTCAATAATTTTAATTTTCATATAAAAATCATCATCATCATCATCATCTTCTTCTTCTTCTTCTTCTTCTTCTTCTTTCCGGTAACCTAAAATAAGAATCACCTACCGTTGACGTTCCTTTTAGAATGAAGAATTTTTATCCGAGTTACTTTCAGACGACGAATGTTTTGGTTGTTATCTGATTATGTTTTAATGCGTACAGTAAATATCGACTTCACTTTATTTATATATATATATATATATATATATATATATATATATATATATATAACTACTTTTGTAATATATATATATATATATATATATATATATATAACTACTTTTGTAATATAGAAGGAAAATCCTAGCAGAGTGCTCGATAAATTTATGAATTAAAATTAAGAGTGTAATATTTATTTATTTTTTGGTACAGAAAAATTAGTATAACATTAGTACCGTCGTTTTAAAGCTCAGAATGACTTAACCATATGGCTCTCTAGCTGAACCGAGCCGGGTGGTTAAGTCTTTCTGCGTTTGAAGACGACGGTACTAATGTTGTACCAATTTTTCTTTACCAAAAACGATATATATATATATATATATATATATATAGAGAGAGAGAGAGAGAGAGAGAGTGTGTCAACAGGCAGCAATTATGTCGCCGACAACTCATCAATGGCTAAACGTTACGAGATTCGATACCTGGGCGCCCTTCACTTCTAGCCGTGACCACCACGGCTGAATGCTTTACCAAGTGAGCTACCGTATCCGTTACTACAAGTAGAATACATTATATAGTATTTAAATTAAATTACTCATTTGTTTTAGGATACTCATAATAAAGGAAACTCAATTGCTGAAGAGTATTGTCTTTACGCTAAGTGTAAACCATTATTTCCTTCATCAGATTGTTCCACCAATAGGTGAGTGTATATATATTTTTTACTTACTTATTTTTAAGCATTTCTTTCAAAATATATTTTTTAATATAACTTTTTTAAAATTCGTTTTTTAACATTTTTTATTCTGATATTTTAATCTATTAAAATCCCGCCATTAATATTTTTATTGTTTTTTTTTTAGATTTTTTAGATTATCCTAGGATATTAATTAAAGTTTTATATTTTTAACGATTCAACTCCAACTTTGATTTTTTTAGAGTTAAATTGTTTTGCAATGTATTTTGCTTGACTCCTTTTTATTTTTTTCACTTTTCTTTTTTCTTTCTTTCTTTCTTATTCTTCTTCTTCTTCTTCTTCTTCTACTACAACTTTGTCTTTTTCTTCTGCATGCATCACTCTATTTTTTTTTATCTATCTCTAGACATACCCCACTTCCCATTCAATGTTCCAAATAATTCACCTTGTATTGACATTATCCACGTTTATTCTCTTACATCCTAGACATTTTTAATGTCATCTTTATCGCTTTTCCCCCTTTTATCTCCTCCTCTCCTGCCTGTATTTTTTTCTTTTTTCTCTTTCTTTCTAGTTTCCTCTCTTTCTCTCTAACTTTTTCTATTATTCTATACTTTCTTTTTTCTTTATATTATTATATATTTATAATTTCTAAACTTATTTGAATTATTTCATTTTACATTTTGTCCGTTGGATTGAAACTGAAATTTTTTTCTTGTTCTGCTAAGGAAGTATCCATCGGCAACGGATTTAAAAGAACATATTTTTACGAACGTTGTAGGAAGGAATATACTTGTATTTTTATTTGTGAGACACTTTATTATCTATTCACTTCATCTTGGATTTTAATCCTTTCATTTTTCAGACTTGGAACTTTTACTATTCGGATTCTTTGGATTACATGCCAATCTTTATCTATTTGATTCCTATGATATTTTTACATGGGTATTTTATACTTATTCCTTAAAGATTATCTGCGTATAACCTTTAATATATTATTTTATATATTCAAATATTTGCTGAAGAGTAATACTAATATTACTTATTTTTTCTACTGGTTTTCCTCTAATGATGAGAGCTTATTTTTGAAAATCCATGGATTAAAAATGACATTTTTTTAATATATACATATTCCTTAGAATTAGATCATCAATGTATGTAAATACATTGATGATCTAATTCATGTTGTATTTTATCCAATTTTTATTTTTATCATTCATTTTCTTATATAAATATATATATATATATATATATATATATATATATATATATATATATATATGTATATATATATATATATATATGTATATATATATATATATATATATATATATATATATAT
This sequence comes from Sepiola atlantica, assembly GCA_963556195.1. Taxonomy (NCBI): domain Eukaryota; kingdom Metazoa; phylum Mollusca; class Cephalopoda; order Sepiida; family Sepiolidae; genus Sepiola; species Sepiola atlantica. The sequence goes on from OY744516.1 coordinate 55,490,757, forward strand.
ATATATATATATATAATAAAATTGAAATATAAGCCAAATTAGCAATACAAGATTAATTTATTATTTTTTTTTTTTTTACATTAATCCTATCGATTACGGAATAAAATTCCTTCTTCAGGGGTGACCAGTATTGAGTCATTTTTTTTTTTTTTCATCAAAAAACAAGAATAAAGAAACTTATTTCTTTGTAAATTTGATAAACGTCAATGATGGTACGACGTCATCGCTGTGCTGTTATGAATGGCGGGTAGAATTCAAAAAACCGGTGTCGAACGAGAAATGCGTTGGCACGCTGTCAAGTAATGTGTGTGTTTATCGTTCAAGTTTCAAAGTATTGCATGGAAAGTTAATAAAATTGAAATATAAGCCAAATTAGCAATACAAGATTAATTTTTTTTTCTTACATTAATCCTATCGATTATGGAATAAAATTCCTTCTTCAGGGGTGACCAGTATTGAGTCATTTTTTTTTGTCATCAAAAAACAAGAATAAAGAAACTTATTTCTTTGTTAATTTGATAAACGTCAATGATAATTAAATGTTTCGTCGCCTACGACTATAAACGCGTAGCAAGACGTAGCGAGATTCGAGGCGGATAGAATCGGTCACTCACAGGAGGCACCACATAACGGTTGCAGTCATCCTCTGGCTGTCGCGTTATGGTCACGACACGACTCAAACACTGCATAATTGAACCGTCGGTCCTAACTTGACTATCAGCAACCTCAACGTCTACTGCAATCGCGCACTCTTCCCACTTTGATGGAGACAAACAATGGAAGACTATTTCTCCTTCATTTTTCTGATAAACATACTAAAATTAGACTCTAAAGTTTTATAAATAGAAAAATAAAACAATTACGTCCTAGTTGTATTTCTCTCTCTCTTTCTTCCCCTTTCTCTCTCTCTCTCTCTCTTCTCTCTATCTCTTGTTGCCCTTCTTTGTAATTTCCCCTTATCCGTTAATAAATCACAAGTCACTTCCGGACGACTAGAGAAATGGGATTGTCGTGTTCTGTATTAATCAGTTCATTTTTAAAAGTGTAAATACCAATCCGACCGCAAAGTCGCACGAGAAACCACTTCAACGGCCTCCAAATAAACTCTAGACATTGTTTCGTGTGAATATATTTAATTTAATATACTCTGCCAAAACAATATTACACTTGTAAAGTTGTATATGTGGGAATGCGACATTGACCTAATAGATACCGATGCAAACCTTGATTAAGACGACTTTAGCATAAAAAATAGACAGAAGGTAGAGTTATCACTTTCTTTCTATCTATCTATCTATCTATCTATCTATCTATGTATCTTGGAATAAATACATAGAAAATACTGCCAAGTCTGCTGTAAAAGAGGAGAGCTTTTCCTACCGGACTAAAAAAAACTTCTCACACTTGTCAGTAACCTATATCAATATAAAGACACAATTCGACCATGCATGGAGTATTGTTACCACCTCTCCGAGAGGATGACACTAATATATCTCTTACCTAATAGGTCCCGCACTGTCAACCAAGCTGCACTCCTTGTCCTATCGCTACGTGTTGCCTCCCTGTAATTGGTTAACAAGTACTTCCACGGAATGTGTTCCGACGAACTTACTGCACTTATACCCCTTCAACGTACCCTGACAAACCCAACAAGCAGCAACTTGTCATCCCTATACTGTAGAAATCCCCTAAAACCGCAATCCTTTAGAATTCGGTTCTTGATCACTGTTTCCCCATCTAAACTATTATGCAGAATTTTAAATGTAATAAGAACAAACATCTCGTTGCACAACTGCCCATTTAATATGTCCCCTAAAAATCTGGCCTATACTACACAGTAGTATTTTACGTCTCAGTGCGTTGAATAACAGTAAAAAATATATCTACTTATTTATCCGCCTATCTATCTATTTTACTTTGCATTTATTGGATTACTCCAGATTTGTCGCCTTTCTGATGAAGGGGGAATCAGTTATACAAGCCTGGATTGTCTGTGATTGCTAACGGATACTTAAGAAATATGTGTAAAAGCTATTTTCTTCCAATATTGTCATTGAATCAGACATTCATTTAATGATTTATTAACTTATTAATAGCTCTATTGAAATTAAAATAAAATACGTTTTAAATATTAAATATTGATTTTTATCTTTGGTTTTTAAATTCATTCGCTTTTCGAATAGATATCAACTATATACATGTATTTTATATTATTACTTGGTATCTATCTATATCGCTGGTATAAATATTTCATTTTTTTTCTTCGTAAGATCAGCAGAGTACCCAGTTATAAAGAAAAATTAATGAATAAGAGCGTAATATTTATTTATATATTACAGAATATCAGAAGAGAAAATATATTTCAAAGCAACAAACCATGGCGTACGCTAAGGAGACTCAACAGAGGACGGTCACTTGCAGTTCCCCTTTGCCGGATTTAAAACCGACGGTACCAATATTGGTCTGGTCTTCTGTAATATATATAAGTATAAATATTTGAGTCATTTCATATCTATCAATATATCATTTATATATTCATACGTATATGTGCCCCTATTAATCTATCTATACGTCTCCATATCTAGCTATATTTCTATTGCAATAATTTAATATAGATTATTATATATTTGATCATATATATATATATATATATATATATATATATATATATATATATATATATATATATATATATATATGTATATATATATACATTTTTATTTATATAAACATTATTGGTTACATATGTGCATATATGTTTCGGTTGTACTCTTCACAGAGAGTCAACCGCTTCAGACCAAAGAAGACTTATCTGCCCTCTTTGGTCTGTAGAGGTTGACTCTCTGTGAAGAGTACAATCGAAACATGTATACACATATATAACCAATGATGTTTGTATAAATAATAATGTATACTAAAGAACAGCTCTACTTGTTATTGAGCACTTTTTATAAACACTGTGGTTTAAACGGATTTACACCTACAGAAACTAATACAATACGTGTACCACACACACACACACACACACATATATATATATATATATATATATATATGAAGCAATCCAACAAAAGATATAAGCGTCAACTAATATCTTATAATTAGTGAAACATCCGGATAAAAAAACTGAAGCTCAATATACTGGATAGAGCATTAATATTATAATATAAAATGAAGTAATAAAATAAGGTGTCAATCAAATTTTATTAGAATTCAAAGTTCATGCAAAGATGCTTTGCATGAACTTTGAATTCTAATAAAATTTGATTGACACCTTATTTTATTACTTCATTTTATATTATATTATAATATATATATATATATATATATATATATCGATTTCTTTTTATTTATTCGTATACTTATGTTTATATATGTCCATCTATGTTGATATCTATTTATTTATTAATCAATTTATCTATCTCAGCCAATTTATATTTACCAATATATATTTAACAATCTTTATTATCTTGAATAAGTCTTATTCATTAAACTCTGGTTTTGGTGGCTTGTCAGTACATTCACATTGTCCGTTGAAATGTCATATATAGTCGTATAGTTTCCATGCTTCGTCGTTAGTCAACTGACTTTATATATCGTCGAACAACCACAACCATAACTTTCATCCGTTCTTTAATTTTTTTTATTTTTATATATCCACGAATACCTGTAATTCCTCTTTGTCTCACAAACAACAATTTTTTTTAATATATTAATATTTTGTTTTATTTCTTATAATTTCTTCAAAATTCAATACTTTTTCGCGATTTTTACAAATACATAGTCTTCATTTTAACATCGTTGATCATCAGAGAAATTCTTCTTTCAATAGTAATAGGGAAAACACATCATTAAATATACATAAGACAGAAAGATGAAACAAGTTTTCTTAAAGTTATTAACAAATGTAACGGCAAGTCAAAATACATGAAGAAACTCACATTAAAAATGGTGACTAATATTCAGGATCCCCCTCACCCTAAAAGAAAAGCTTATTCCCAAAAGTTGAAACGACTCTTCTAAACCGTCTCTTACAACCATATTCAATTGAGCTAGCATCAATCCAATCGACTGCAAAGCAAAAATTCCCGATTAGAAGACTATATATATATATATATATATATATATATATATATATATATATATATATATATATATATATATATATGGTTCATTTTACAGTCGTAGTTTTCAGAAATCAAGGGTACCCTTCCTAGGACTAACACTTGATATCTTTCTGAGACATAGATTTTCGAATATTCCATGAAAGTTCTCTTTTAACTATCAAACGTTAAGTTTGTACAGAAGTTAAGAATATTAATTTTCTTCTACTCAATTGACCAGCTAACTATGTTATAGTATATCTTTAGTGTGGTCTTTTAGTCTTACCGGATTCCACGACAAGAATTCATTTAGTCTGGTTAAGTATCCTGCTTAGTGTTGTTTCTTTGAGGCAACATCACTTGGAGAAGGGCACCATTCCGTGTATAAGCCATGATGGCATCTTATTTACGCTTCGAACACTATGTTATTTTGAATATTTAGTCAGGGTTTATTATCCTCATATCAGCCAGTCCTGACAAACCCCTGTACAGAGAGACCGAAGGCACTCGAAGATAGTTTCTAGTAGTTATTCAAGTTCTCTCACTACCCCTCTCTCTATATATTTTTCTTATCTTTCTGTTTTTTCTGGAGATGATGCATCCTACCGGATGCGAGACATTCACCGGCTATTTCAGACTCTCCAGCCTAGAGATCTTTTTAAGATTCTAACCGTCCCTTGAAGTGCAATTGTCTGTATTTCTCTTGCACTCGGTTCACCGGTTATACTCGCCAGATAGCTTTTAAAATTCGTTTTCATTAGTCATGGTGCTCCTATAATTACTGGTATGATGGAGATTTTCCTAAGATTCCAGTTTCTTTTCATGTCGTACATAAGACCTTGGTATTTCGTAATCTTTTTCCTTTCTGCTCTGTTCAATACTGCATCATTAGGGACACTGACTTCATCTAGGGTTGCTACTTTCTCCCTTTTGTCCCATATTACAATGTCAGGTTGAACAGCTCCATTTTCTAGGTTTGTAGCTGTAGGGATTGCATAGTCATAGTAGATGGTGTATAAATTATTTCCAACTGTTCTTTCTGGTATATGCTCCCAGGACTTGTTGCTACACTGGATATTCAACTTTTTACAGATAGTCCAGTGAAGATATTTACACACTCCGTTGTGTCGCATTATATAATAGCCATATCCCAGGAGAACCTTACAACTGGATGTCAGGTAACTCACACTCTTTACTTCTGTGTGACAGAACCTGCACTTGTTATTGTTGCTGAGACCACTCATCTTTTTAAAGGCATTGGTCATGAAGCCTTGATCTTGAGCAGCCATTATCATTCTCTCCTGGTGATAGTGGAGAGATCCTCTTTTCAGCAAGTCTACAGAGCCTTCCTTATCCATATATTCCTGGGATAATTCACCTAGGAAATACTTAGCACGTTGTTGGTTGGCCCATTCTTTCAGTTTTCTGGAATGGAAGGTCTTGGTGTATTACTGACGGCTTTTGCGAGCTATTTCTGTAGCAGAATTGTTGTCTGTTTCTGCCTCATTTGTAAGACAGTCCTGTCCAAAATGTTTGGCCAATTTTGTGATAAAGGTTGTTCTGCTTGCTCTAGTTTCTTGATGTTGGCATACCATGATAAGGTTTGGGTTCTGGGAGCTCATCAGATATTGGCCGGTGCTCACAATAGTGGCTCGATGTTGATGGTCAATTTCTGAGAGACCCATACCCCTGTTCCTCTTGGGAGATACAGCCTTGGTAGAGACACTGGCTTCTGTACATTACTCTGTACGTTGTCAACATTTTTCTCGTTTTAGTGTCTTACAATTAATTAATATATTTATATATATATATATATATATATATATATATATATATATATATATATATATATATATAAGGTGGGTCAATGAAAAATAGTTAGACCTGTAAATGGAAACAGATCAATATCTTCAGTTGTTCAGAACAAGGAGCATTTAGTAAATAAAATATTTCTTCTTCTTCTCTTTCAATTGCATTCCTTAAGCACGGCTTTTCAAAGATTAAAATTGTATCATCAGAGGAAGTAGGGATTGATAAGTTGACAGATAAGAACAGTCAATATTCAAAATTTGGAAAAACTTCTTTTTTTTAAAAGTACTTTTTAAAAGGTTTTAAAAGTTCAAACGGGTGTGTTTCAATGTAAATGAAAGTCACCAAATACGGAGATCCAAGTTGTATAGGGTTCAAATGTAAATATTAAATCCAGAAGAATCTTCATGAAAATCCAACGGCGAAGATTCCACCTAAGTTCTTAGTCCTTAGATGGGGGATCAGACAAAATTAGCCATATTAAGAAAACGCATTTCTTCCTGTTTTCAAGTAAAAAGATCCAAAGGCAAAAAGCAACGAACCAAAACAATTATTTTTGCTCTATCCAGTATATTGAGCTTTCCGCATCTCACAATAGGTCTAATTCTCTAAAAGTTATCTTTTAGTTATAAACCCTCATATATATATATATATATATATATATATATATATATATATATATATATATATATATATATATATAAGTGTGATCTGATTTTTTGCTTTGTTTTTTGGTTGATATAGATCATATTGGACATTGTTGTTGGTTTGTATTTCTGATTTTCTGGGAACTTACGAAACTTCTGTTCTGTTTAGATCCGATGTTGTAAAAAAGTATGTTTGATTGTGAGACATAACATAAATATTGCTTTAGTACAACTGTAAACACATTTAATCACTTGTGTTTACAAACATGATTTGAAAATTGTTTAAATCGTCACAAATACACACACAGACACACATATATATATATATATATATATATATATATATATATATATAATTTTTTTAAAATCTATTAATTTATTTCAGTCAATATATATTTGCTATATGCACGTCTGTACCGCTTTCTATCTATCTAGCTAGCTAACTAGCTACCTAGCTAGCTAGCTGTCTCTCTCTCTCTCTATCTCTCTCTCTCTATCTCTCTCTCTCTCTCTCTCTATATATATATATATATATATATATATAATATATATATAAATATATATATGTATATATATTATATATATAATATATATATATATGTGTATATATATATATATATATATATATATATATTAGTGTGTGAGCAATTCTAAGATGTTCACGATTCCGATACAATTAGCGATTCTGTTCTAAATTTTCGATTTCGATGTAATAACAGATTCCAATTCCTATTATTTGAAAATCTCTAAATATTTAGCTATACGTTTTAAAAAGAAGTGTATGTCTACCGATATATATTTGTCAGTTTATGCTAATGAGAATTATCAAAAATTTAACCTATACTCTAATGTAATCATGATAATAAAATTCACTTTTGAAACACGCGTTCATATATATATATATATATATATATATATATATATATATATATATATATATATATATATATATATATATATATATATATATATATACTGTCAGAGCTTAATGTAATGTTTAAAATTTTAGGTATGTGTAAAATTTTATAATTTACAGAAGTAAACTCCTATATATATTTTTATATATATATATATCATTATTTAATAATAAATATTATGTTACTTAATTATTTGACAAATACACACTATTACGCAAAATTCGAGTGACCAATTAGTTCCTTTAATTTTTTATTTCCGCACTTTGATGGATATTTGCCATTTTTATTTTCACGTGACACACAAAAACACCTTCAATTTTCTTGAATATTATAAGTTTTTCTACAACTTCACTACATATTTCCGTCATTCCCTGAAAATTAACAGACCGAGTAACAAAAAATGTTTCTCCAATCTGCGCAGGAACACGTGTAGGTATAACAAAATATGTTAATATTGAAAAATTGAGGGGTTGTTTGTATGTAAGGTTTAAATGAAAATGTTAAATATCCACCGAAGATCGGAAATGCAGAATTGAAGCACCTAATGAAAATTATGATTTGGGATTGCTGGCTTTTGTAACACAACTTCATTGACCTTTGGATTGGAAAACTTAAGACACTGTAAGGAGTATAAAATTGATAATATACATTTTTTAAAAGGGCCCACTAATATATATATATATATATATATATATATATATATATATATATATATATATATATATATACGAACATTTCTTAAAAAAATATTTATTATTATAACCTACAGACATCCAAGTTCCATGCCTATACACTCATTAGTGTTGGAGATGTTGATTTTTGCCGGTCGTAGGGCAAGAACTCGGTTTCTAAGTCACCACTGACTTGTAGTCCGGATTCCTACACTTCGGCTACCACCAATTAGCTCGAAAGACCGGTCAGAATTAACATCTCCTTCACTGAAGTTTACATAAGCATGAAACATCGATGTCTGTAGGTAATAATAATAAATATTAATCTAAAAACTGTTAGCACATATATAGATATATATATATATATATATATATATATATATATATATATATTCCATGATAAATGCCAGCATACTGAAATCATATGCCCTTAATAGGGTTAAGATGAAAATTCATATACACTAAATGTACAATAGCAAGGAAATCCCCAAATTTTTACACTTTTATTGTCACATCAACCAATCCATTTTATTATCACATCACTACAGTATAAATCTCTATGCATAAGTGGATAAAATGTGTGAGGTGCGCTGAAGAAACATTTCTACCAGTAAAATACATAGCCCTGTTGTGCTCGTATACCCTTAATGACAATAAAAGTGTAAAAAATTGCGAATTTCCTTGCGTTTGTACATTTAGTGTATATGAATTTTCATCTTAACCCTTTTAAGGGCATATGGTTTCAGTACACAGGCATTTTTCATTGAATGTCACTACTTTTGTAAAGGCTCTACTTTTGTATTAATACAATCGTCATTTTTAATGTTTTTTGGAATTTTCTGGAAAACTAAGGTATATGGTAAACTGAAATTAAAATGTCTTCAACTAGACTCTAGAACCTCTATCTCTGCAAAAAAACTCAGCTGAATCCATCAAATAGTTGATGAGATACAGGGTGGCACATGCGTACGTACGTACATACACACGGATAACATGATTTCATGATTGAACTTTCTGGATCTCTGGGTTGCCTTGACTAATGATGCTGAAATTCTACACACTTATAGAACCTATCAAAAAAAATTTGTGCAGAGTTTTAACTAATTTTGTTTATTGGTTTTTGAGTTATGATTGATCAGAGAAATGAGATGTCTAGCATAGGCCATTCGTGTAGTCTATTAAGGGATAGAGCGCTCTCGCGCCTCCCTTGATACTATAAATATATATATCTTTAAAATATTAAAGTGCTTTTCACCTACAGACAGCGTCGTTTCGAGCTCTCTTAACCTCATCCCTGTAGGAGTGGCGGTTGTATATCATATATATATATATATATATATATATATATATATATATATATATATATATATATATATATATAATTAAATCGAAACTGAGTTAAGTCTTTTTGGAGATAAAATCAATAGATTTTACCAATGTTTAATTGTATTCGAAGTCATTACCAAAACCAATTAGAAGAGAAATGAAGCAAAACGAAAAGCTTTCCTTTTCGCATTGTTTGTTTTATCAAAAACAAGTTTGTTAATAGAGTTTTATAAACAAGGGAACGACGAAAGGAAATTATCGGACAATGCTGTGTAAATAAAATAGCAATAGTAAGCATGTAGACACTTGGGTGTGTATGAGTGTAATCATGTGTATATTTAAACGAGAGCGACAGAGAGAGACAGACAGAAAGAGAGAAAGAGAGAGAGAGATGAACTACGGTCGTGACCTATGATGTCATAGACCAGCTGTGCGAGAAGGATTGTCTAGGATTGTTCCGAAAGTGTCGATCCCTTTCGGCTTAATTCGCGTTGCGTCTTGAGATAATAAAAATAACACGAACGGTTGATGATGATGATGATGATGATGATGATGATGATGATGATGATGATGATGATGATGATGATGAAACAAAACCTAAAAAATAACAGAGAAACCTTTCTAAAAATCCCCCGCACCTTCTTTTATTTTTGTTTTGTTTCTTTTGTTTTGTTTTTTTGTATTTTAGAGATTGACGTCATCGTATTATCTCTTGTTGCCCAACTGAACCAAATATAGACTTGTTTTACTTTATTTTATGAAACAACAATTTTTTTTTGTTCAACCTAGATTGGTTCACGGAAGAAGAAGAAGAAGAAGAAGAAGAAGAAGAAGAAGAAGAAAAAGAAGAAGAAGCATATAGAGTACAGTATTGAGAAACAATTTTAGAAATTGTTTCTACGCAAGAGATGAACTCTGTTCTACTACCGGCCAGCTCCACAACCGGCTTTCTCCAAGTATAGGTCACTTAACCTTGTATGACTATTGCTTACAAAATGCAGAAAGGTTATGAGTACAATTCAGGAATTGCTTTTACTTTAACCCACGAGACTGTTGAGATTCCACGGTTGTTTTCTACAGAAAAAAACATTTTTTTCAAAGGTTCTAATAATGTGTTATTTCATTTTATAGTAAGAATATTTAATTCAAGCTTCATCTTTATAGTACCGTAAAGTATCTTTCGATCCAAATGTGTCATATGTGGATATGCTTCGGCAGCGATTTAGACTTGATGTACGTTTTCGGAAATATGCGTTCGCTCGCTTTCAATAAATTCTATATCTTATCTGGCTCAGAATCTTCTGCTAAGATAATATTCCATAAAAATTGTCAGAAGGATTTTCATACTCAGGCTCAGATGTACGACGATTGCTACCCGCGTTCAGCGGGGAATTTTTTTTATAGGGCACATATTTTCGTTGCACCGTTATTATTTTATTTTTTCGGTCTTGTTACTGTCGGTTATCTACACTACATTTTCCACCTAAATACGGGACGCTCTTGTCACATACATTTTTCTTTTGGGGGACGTTTTGATTAGCTCTTTCAAAGACTTTATTTTGAGGGAATAATCGATTAGCAGACTGACATTAAAAGAACGCATAATCTTCGAAGACAATACTATCGTTTAGCAATAGTAAATTTTATTCATACTTTTCACTCTTCGTTTGTTTTTATTACATTTCATTTTAAAATGTTTAAAATCATATGATTTATGTAGTAAAAAATGATTTTAGGCTCACGACGGGTATATTACACTGCTTATTTAACTGACCGAGGACAGAAAATACTAAGTGTAGCATCAAAACATATACTACACTTTGTTCCCAGCCAAATAGCTAAGGTAGACTAAATGTGTCATAAAATAATAGGTTCACTTAATTTCTTAAGCGATCTGACCTTCTTCTTCAAGTATCGATGTTCATGAGTTTACTCTAGTCTGTGAATATTGTATTAACCGTTCTGAAGAAAGACAGAATGCACAGATATATTCGAACACTATGCTCCCTTCGGAGACGATAAATCAATTGCTAATTGATACTTGCTTCAAATATTGTTACATGAAAATATATATATATTTTTTTTCATTTTTTAAATACATTCTACATAGTATATTTCGCATAAGTCATTTTTTTTTATTCCCGTTCAACATTTCAGGACTCATTTTGATTTAGCAAGGTTAAAAACCTCGTATTTTAACGTGTGACTTTTATCAGTCCTGTAGACTTTAAATTAAATTTTCCAAGTTCCCGTACGTTAAATATACGTATCTTTCTATCTTATTATTTTTTTTCCAACCCATACAGAGTTAGTATCACAGGTCCAAAGGTAATGAGAGATAATCCTCCCGGACATTATCACCTCCTTTCAGAAAGGTGATGAGTGTATTTCCTGTTGGATACAATTCATATAAATGGCGTCAAACAAAGTTATATGTAAATTATTTCAATTATTTATATAATATATACACCTGTGTATGTATGTGAATTAGCAAATAAAATGTTTTGCGGATTATACAACTTTGTATTCTGATGTTTCTTCTCGCCATCTCCATGGGATCATTTAGAATATACATCGTACTTGGAAATTGAGTTGAGTTCGGTTATGGATTAGGGTAAATAACGTTTGTTCGTTAAATCCTATATATATAATGAAAACATTGTCAAGCTAGAAAATAAACGAAACATTACTACACATCCCTGAATTACAGCTCTACTCAAAACTTAATCAGGTATTATAAAGAACAAAGATCCACTAAAATATTAACTCATATTTAAAAAGAAACGCAAATAAACTCAAAAACTACCCAAATAGTATAATTAAAAAAGCTGATAAAACAAACATTTATGTTGTACATAAGAAATCTCACTTGATCAAAAAAATTCAAATAATTTTAGCCGATCATTCGAAATTTAAAAACGTTTTTTTAAAACATTGATCAACTTAAGGCACATGTTAACAAGCTGATTACAGCTAATAATTCCGAAAATATAACCTTAATCTCCCCAAAATAAGTAGGGGGTTATAAACCTGGTTACCTAGACGGTACCGTAAAAATCCACAAACCTTACTCCCTTTTCTGCCCCATAATTTCTCAAGTAGCACCGCTATATACCTATTTACCAAAACAATTAATAAAATAATAACTCATTTTTTACGATGTAAATAGAGTGCAACTTCCACCCATGAACGCGTACAGATACTCGACACAAACAAAAACAAATAATACAATTACCGATTCACTTGACGTTGAAAGCTTATTTGCAAATATTTCAGTAAACGAAACAATTGATATAATTATTGATAACATATACAATAACCTTATTTCCTTTACTTACAATTAATCTTAAAATAATAAAAAAGTTATTATTAACTTGACAATCGAGGTCCATTTCTTCGACTATAACGGAAAACTCTATACCGAAATTGATTGCGCTTCCATGGAATCGGTTCTTGGAACGACCTTCCCTAATTTTTACATTTACTGACCTCGAAAATAAAATATTTAATATAATTACCAACATCTCCATTTATACCCGCTACGTTTATGATATCCTTACTTTAGGAGACAATAACGATGAGGTATGAAAAAAAAAACATTTTTATAAATAATTCCGTACTGATATTTACTTATGCGCTTGGCTTTTATAACAACATTCCGGTTATAGATTTACTCATTGACTATGAATGGCACATCGATCACCCCACCCTATAAAAAATTACCTTTATTAACACATGCATTTTAAGTTATAGAAACGAATGTTAATAGCGATATGAAATAGAAATGATTGACAATTTACTAAACCGTACAACACTAATCTCTTCAACCAGAACAATATTACGCAAGTTCTGATTAACAACTAATTTCCCAATTATAATCTGTTGACAAACAAATAAAATGTATTATTACAACTTTAGACCATAATTAATGATAATCAGCTAAATAATTCTTACTATTCTAC
>OY744516.1:55509191-55621691 GCA_963556195.1 Sepiola atlantica
GAAGTATAACAATCTTAATAGTTGCTTGAATGGATGCCAGGGTCTATGAAACTGGCCCTAAACTGTTAAACTTAAAAGAGACCAGCTCCGCTATTAGCTTCGTATCTAAATGACCTAAATAGATATCTAAAAGCTTATTGATGTAACTTAAGAAAGTAACAAAATTACCCTTAAGTGAATTATAATTTTTATAAATAAATTATAGAACTTATTAACTATTTTAAGAAATATTACTGAATTAAAATTTATAAATGTCTTAGGATGTACTAGTTCTGAGCGAAAAATTCAAAATGTCGTATTAGTTGCTTCCCACACCTGTGAGTTTGCTATTTTCCTTGTTTTGTGTTTGGTTTAACCTAAAAATGAACCACTGTATAGTGTGGGTTTTTTCAAGACACTTAAATTCAAGAACGTTTTACTCTTTATGATTTGTTCTGATGATTTTATAATGTTGCAGAGACGATATTAACATAAAACTGTTTTTTGCACATGACAAATGAAACGGACTGTACAAAATATATCTCACAAAAATGTTATGTTTTTTGGAAATGTGAAAAAATAAAAATAATAAAATAAAAACATGGTTATTGGAATATAATATGAACCTGGCTTATATATATATATATATATATATATATATATATATATATATATATATATATATATATAAATATATATATAAAGTGGTGTACTAAAAGCGAACTTTTAGGAAAAGTGAAACCTATTGTGAAGAGTATATAGCTCAATATCCAGGATAGAGCAGGTAGAATGAAGAAGAATGGAAAGGAATTAGAGAAGCAAAAGTCAAATCATAATTCAATTCAATTGCTCAGAGCAAGGTATATTCCGCAAAAAAGGCAATTTATTCAAGTTAAATTTTCCTTGAATTTTGCCCTGTGTTTCTTCCCCCTACAACTTTTATTTTATTTTTTCAAATTTTAAATCTTGGCCTTTGCCAACTTATGTATCCCAGCGACTTCCTCTGATGATAAGATTTTGATCTTTGAAAAGCCTGGCTTAAGGGAAATTTAACTTGAATAAATTGCCTTTTTTGCGGAATATACCTTGCTCTGAGCAATTGAATTGAATTATGATTTGACTTTTGCTTCTCTAATTCCTTTCCATTCTTCTTCATAAATATATATATATATATATATATATATATATATATATATATATATATATATATATATATATATATATATATTTTACACAACAAAAATACAAGTAATGACTCACCCTTATGCAAAACAGAACAAACAAAAAAAGGAAGTGAAAACAGCCGAACCTTTGTCTGTGAGAAGATCTGCCATTGGCTAATTGGAACATTAACACGTATGAGGGAATGACTAATAATCTGATTGGTTAGCTGGCTAGACTACTAAACACCACGTGTATATTAAAACACCCGGCAACAAAAATTTCATATATTTTAGCCTGACGATTCCCTACGGGGAGGAACGTGGAAGCCTCTGTGTAGCTTAATTGTATCTGAATTGCCATAAATATATTTTCATAACTTACTCAAATAATTAAATATATTGATAACATGAACAGTAATATATTTTCAAGAGTGTTTAATACAGATTAGAGCTTATAGAACTTATAAAGTAAAATTAAATAAGCATTAGAAATTGTCTATGCGGATCAACCAACGTTTCAACGTTTACACGTCGCGTTCAGAGTCCTGCCAGATCAATAAACTTTAAAAATAATGTTTGTACAAATTCAGAGTTTCAAGTTCGTGACTGAGAATGAACCTTCGAGTACCTACAAGCGTGGATATTTTTTTTAATTGTGTGAATGTGCCGACGCGCCGACGTGCCGAAGTTCGGCATCGGAAAAACGTATAAAAAATACCAAAGTCTGCAAAAAGGGAACGTGTCACATTCTGAGAATTCTTCGGCCTGATAGAGTTTGGTTGGTTGCCTTTGAAACATTTTGATTTGAATCTCATTCTGGAGTGCTTGTGACTCAAGCTGAAACCAAGCACACAAGAGGGGCTAGGTCTTTATGCAAAACTGCATCGAGATGCTTACACACGCACACGCGCACACCCACACATATTTCTCCCTCTCTGTCTCTCTCTCTCTCTCTTTCTCTCTCTCTCTCTCTCTATATATATATATAGTAAGCAATGAAAATATATATGGCAATCAAGCTACACAGAAGCTACCGTGTTTCATCCCCGGGGGGAATCGTCAGGCTAAATGCATGGAGTCATTTTTGTCAGGTGTTTATATATATATATATATATATATATATATATATATATATATATATATATATATATATATATATATATATATATTTAAGAGAAATGATACATGTCTAATTTAAGCTAAATGCGAAGTTCCTGTCCACGTGATCTGTTGAACAGTGAAGACGGCTGGCTATATTGCCCGCTGTAAAATGACATAAATAGGGTTTATTTCTCGGATTGTCGTGACGCTGTTGAACTTTGACATTCGGCTGGAGCGCCGGAATTTTTTTTAAAGGTGACTTGTTCCATGGCTGCGAATCGTCCGAGCGTTTGATCTTCTACACTGATGATCCCATTAGCTTGAAACAGATACGTATGTGGATACTAATTAACATATATATATATATATATATATATATATATATATATATATATATATATATATATATATATATATGAGTAGAAAATTCACGATATATCATATAATTGAAGCGCCGTGAAATACTATATGTGTAGAAAAAAGACAACCGAAAAACAACAAATTTTAAAATACAGAAAATATCATCAAAGAAACGAGAGATTTTACCGGTTTTGTTCGGATCAACGAACGTCTTCAGAAAACGTGAAGATTTTTAATTTACTCGATAACGGTAAATCATAGGAAAAAAAAGAACGCACAGAGAATATATATATATATATATATATATATATATATATATATATATATATATATATATATATATATATATATATATATATATATATATATATATATATATAAATATATCTATATATATATATATATATATATATATATATATACACACACATATATATATATATATATATATATATATATACATATATATATATATATATATATATATATATATAGTAATACAATAATTAATTTTCTGTTATTCACTACGAATATTAAAATCAAAATACAATGCTACGAAACTTCTGATTCCAATGTTAAATAAAATCCATTACATGCGTTTAAATCTAGAAAAGGTCTAAAATTCAAGACTTAAGCTAAAGGGGTCTTAAGAATAACTTGAATTCAGGGAATCTGGATTCGTTGATGCCTAATGACTTTGTGTAAAATGTAATGCAAATCGGAAATATTTTATTTTGTTCCTATATTATGCCCCTTAAACTCTTTCATATGAAAATGTAAAAATATTGCTGATATAATTAAACAATAAAACGGTCAAATAATCGCAATTTTATCTGACAACTACAGGAGCAAGCAATCTTTTTTTTTAAATTACACTATTTATGATAAGCCTTAGCTAACTAAACTCGGTTGTACTTACTATTTGACCATGTCCACCTTTTTAAAAAATATTCGGAATAATTGGATTTATGAAGTTTCTTCTGAATTACTATGTTATCCTGAAAGCAAAATTGTTAGTTCTAAAAAGTCTGTACGAATATGAAAAAACTCAGTTTGTTCAAACATCAAATTGATGTTGAAGTTCACTCAAAAACTGTTGAGCGACAAAAAGTGTCCCATTGTTTATAACGTTTTTGTGATTAGACTGTAGTTGCAGTAAAATTGCACCCATTATTCCATAAAGATAATACTATAGAGATACTTCAATTTCTTAAAAATGTTTTAATATTTTGGAAAGTTGTTAGTATCAAACAAAATCTATGGTTATATTAAGAAAGACTATTCACTGAAAAGGGTGATATAAGATTTAAATGATGAACACCCTATAGTTATTTTTAATATTAGAAAAATTAACCGAAGAATATAAAGCAAGCGAGGGAAAATGATATAAATTATTAACAAAGGATACTAGTTTAGCAGCAATAGTTCAACTGGTATTGTAGATATTTGCTTAGCAGTATGGCTTAACTTTGTTATGCTTGGTGAATTTCTCACAGATTATTTAGAAAATGAATTTAGAAAATTGAGAGAATGTTCTGGTGGTAGATAGTTTATAAATGTTCAAAATTTGATTGAACAATTTCATATTGTAAAAACTATACTGCTACTTCAATGAGCTGTTTAGATCAAATAATACAACTTTGATCCATGGTATTATTCTGAAAAATGTGAATATTTTCTGGATGAACTAGCATGCAGAATATTTGATAATTTACCAGATCTTAAGTTTAAGATCTCTAAAGATATTAAAATGTCTGTAGTGTATATAACCCATTATGTTACAAGAACAGATTGTCCAACTGATGACGAAATATTTATTAATACAAGTTTTTACTTGCAAGAATATAGAGACTTTTCGAAAGAAATACATCGTGTTAATTATAAGTCCAGTGGGTGTTTTGGTGTTTAATTGAACGCTTACAAATATTCTTTGACAGACAAAAGTCTTAACCAGTTTCTTATGTGCATCATTTCACTATGAAAAGAGAGCATGGGTTAGTATAGACTTATATATTTCTCAAACATTATTATTTGTTTTATTCACCTAAGGCAACTGAAGGGCCATCATTGAAAGTTTTAAAATGATCTTAATCAGTATTTCTAAGATAAATATGTTTATACAATTCTCATGAGAACATAACGTATTGATAATGCATAATTACCCAAGTAGTTATCAGATGTTTTTTTAATTTCCCCTTTGCTATATATATATTATTGGTTTTATGTGCTTGTTTATGTAAGTGGATGTTATTATTAAAACTTCAGACGTTTTATCGTATCGTATTTTTACTAATCCTCGGTAAAACTAATCATGCACGTTACAGACAACACAGATTTTGGGAAAATTATTAAAATTGTTTCTCTGAACATTATTTTGTTCATAAAAGATTTGCTTTTGTAATTTGTTCAACTTGCTTTCTGATTGTATTATGTAATATTTCCAATCATCATCATCATCATCATCATCATCATCATATTTCGTTTAACGTCTGTTTCATATGCTAGCGTGAGGTGTACAGCTTTAGAAATGTACTTCCATACTAATCTATCTCTGGTCATGTATTTATTCATCGCTTTTTCTGTCAAGTTCTGCCATGTTTCCTTTGGCCTTCTCCTGTGAACTAACCCAATAACTTACATCTATTCTTTAAACATGGGCATACACTCGAACTCTGTTCTACACAGATCTCTCTATACTGTTCAGATTAAATTTTTTTCTTATGTCATCAAATCTAAGCGTGTCAGAATCAGTTAAACCAATGGACATCATTTTTGAAATATCTAAAACGTGCCTAATTAATGATGAATAAAGTAAGTTTTATGCATTTAGTTCTCTCATTTCATATTTGATTTCATGGGAATACATCAACAATTATAAGCTGAGTCCTAATAATATGTATAGTTGCTCATTAACAAATATTCCTTACTAAAGCTTTTCTCACTAATTTATATTTAGTAGTAATGTTGATCTTTACATGTCTGCTCCCAGTTGCACATTTGTCAGGCCTGGTACAAGTATCGCCATGATATACTCACCTCCCCCACACATATATATATATATATATATATATATATATATATATATATATATATATATATATATATATATATATATATATATATATATAAGAACTGTATGTGTGTGGGGATGTCATAATTTGTACATATCTATTAAAGGCAGAAACAACGTGACCTAGTGGACCAACTGAGTTAAACGTAGTGGATAATTCGAACAAAGGAGGCTGATTGACCTCGGACATAATCTGTAAGGAGTCATAAACTTCATCCTTCTCGAAAAAATAACAGGGCCAATCAGCCACTGTTGAACAAAAACATCAATATGAAAAGAAAATATATTCATTGTTTATTCAGCAAATGTCTTGGTTTTAAGAAACGAAGAATTCCTGCGAGGAATTCCCCAAGCGTTGAACAGCTGAGACTTATTAATATCGACGGAGGCTTGAGTTAAATTCGAGATTTTAAACAGAAAAATATGTTTTAGACGGTTGACATTCAAGGAACTTCTGTTGGATACTCGTGTCGCATGAGGTGTGTTCAAGTGTTTATGTACACCCTTGCTGGTGCCCATAGTGTCGCTTAATTCACATGAATATGTACATTTTTTTTTCATGGAGGTTAATATTACTTGGAGAACAGAGCTACAATACAATCACAGTGATCCGAGGAAAAAATTCATTAAAAGGTTTACTACTGTGGAAACGAGAGATACAGTGTGATCGCCATTTATGCTGAACTAATATTGTTGGTCAGCTCCACCCCCATTAGGATTTTGTGAATGGCAACATTTCTTCTCGTGATCGTTCATTAGAAGGGTTGGCAAGCATAGCGGCAGAATTATTGTTTTTTTCAGACATTACGTCAAACACTTAACTTCTGCTTATCCACTGAACTAATATCTTGACACCTGACCAATCTATCATTCTAACTACTTCATCGCTCATTCTCTGTGTGCGAATTTCAGGCTTTCATTATATGACAATTCTAATTAAAGAAATTAGTGCATTTGGATCTGTGTTTCGTTTGTATGTAGTCTCTCTTTAGTATCGTTCTATAACGCATTAGTGAAGGCGGGTTTTCAGAGACAACAGCAACTCGTTATAGGTGCAAACGTTGAGTACAATGCACTAGAAAACAACACAAATTTAACCGTTATACAGACAGCAAAGGTAAAGTAAGAGAGTGGAAGAAGCTTGTAAGCGAATATAAAGGTTAACTCAGGAGATAAAAAAAACGCATGCGTAAAAGAAAAAGAGGAAACACAAAATTTGGAAGGATATCTTTCCTCTAGCTGTGAAACAAGACAGACTCTCCACATATCTCTCTTCCTTTCTCTCTCTCCCCCCTTCTCTCTCTCTCTCTCTCTCTCTCTCTCTCTCGCGTGCAGATTTC
Source organism: Sepiola atlantica (assembly GCA_963556195.1). Taxonomy (NCBI): domain Eukaryota; kingdom Metazoa; phylum Mollusca; class Cephalopoda; order Sepiida; family Sepiolidae; genus Sepiola; species Sepiola atlantica. The sequence goes on from OY744516.1 coordinate 55,516,205, forward strand.
TTAGGTTTCCGTTAGCGGAGCCACGCACAAGTAAGATAAACGAAAAGTGGACAATAAGTTGTTTAATTTCGTGACATCGCGTTAATGTGATGCTTCTAATGTATGATGTCAAGTGACATTTCTAAGCCTTTGCGACGTTCGATTGAGGATTTTTTTTTACACCCAACCGTTTGCTCTTCATCATTGACAAAAGCTTAATTTACATGAATTATGTTGCTGAAAATGTAAAAAGTGGAATTCGCAGATTTGGTGATGCCACTAAATATTCAGTCCATCAACCAAAAAAGGTGATATGAAAATGCTACAACTAGACCTACAAATTTGATCGAATGGCAAATGATTTTCGACGCTGAAAAACTCAAAAAGTATAAAAAGACGTACTCATATATTCATAATAGAAATATTATGGATCAGATTGTCAACTATATATTTTTTTCATTTAGAGTGTCGACGTGCGTAAGTAAACGCTTTCTAGAAGGCGACCTGGCGCGCCCGGAGTAAAGTCGGAGTGACTGTGTGAGTCGATATGATGCGAAATCCGAAATTGGCAGTAAAAACAGTGCATCTAGAAAATGTATTTTACGATTATATATATATATATATATATATATATAGTCATCCACATACAAACTGTTTCGCTGTATCAGTTCTTTAGTGCGGCTAGACAAGCTTGTGCCTCAAGCCGGGATTGAAACTCAACCGTCGAGCTGACAGTCTGCGCATCTACCCCTGACCGAGTGTAGTGATATCTCAATTAAAACATTGTCATGTCCCGGGAGCTTGAATTAGTTTTACGCAATGAGCTATACCTTAAAGCTAGGGCAGTGGCGCTTGATATATCCAAGGCCTTTGACAAGGTATGGCATAAAGGGCTTCTCCTGAAAATACGCTCATACGGTATTACTGGGCAACTACTTAATATAATTAGATCCTTCCTAAACAAAAGAAAAATCCAGGTTGTCCTCGATGGCCGTTCATCTAAGCAACATGACATAAATGCTGGTGTGCCCCAGGAATCTATTCTTGGACCTTTGTTGTTCCTGATCTATATAAACGATCTCCCTGATGACATAGTGTCTGAGATCGGTTTATTTGCTGACGACACCACACTTTACTCTCGCCATGTTGGCAAAACAGACACGATCATATCTGAGGCAATGGCTGCATCCTTAGAAGATGACCTCCAGGCTGTAGTGGATTGGGGCCATTAATGGTTCGTGACTTTTAATGCCGCAAAGACAAAGCTCCTTTCCTTCAACAACTACAAGAAGCCTCTCCAACCACCGATTGCCATGGCAAATAACACCCTACCTGAGAGTTCATCATTCAAACTCCTTGGCCTAACCTTCACAGGTAACATGAATTGGAACACATACATTGAAGACATTGCCAAGGCTGCCGCAAAGAAGGTTGGCTCCCTCTACCGTGCTAGTGGACTCCTTACACCTGACATTATCCTGTATCTCTACAAAGCCACCGTTCGCCCATGCATGGAGTATTGTTGCCACATCTGGGCTGGTGCATCATCTACTAGTCTCTCCCTCCTTGACAAAGTCCACAAAAAGAGTAGTCAACCTAATAGGTCCCTCACTGTCAGCTAAGCTCCAGCCCCTGTCCCATCGCCGCAATGTAGCATCCTTGTGTTTGTTTTACAAATACTTCAATGGATTATGCTCCGATGAGTGTGCTGCTCTGGTGCCCCCTCGACGTAAATTCACTAGACTAACTCGACATTCTACTAAATCTCATTCATTCACTGTGGAGGTCCCCAGATGCCGGAGAGCATTCTACTCAAATAGCTTCTTTCCTCGTGCTGCTGGCCTCTGGAACTCCCTCCCTGCCCCCTGTTTCCCCGACAGTACTGACATGCAGAAATTTAAAACTAATGTAAACAGAAATCTCGCTGCTCAGATCCCAATTTAAGCTGAACCACCAATCCTTCCCCCCCTTTTCCTTTTTTCTCAGTAGCCCCTTACGTTTACAGTGGCGTCCTGCCTTGTTTGGGGTGAATCCATGTAAAAAAAAAAAAAAAAAATAGCATTCGGCGATATCCTTACATAAGCTCTACCCAAGAAGGGAGCTTTATGTAGTCATCCACATAAAGTCTGTTACGCTGTATCGCAGGTCTTCAGTGCGGTTTATATATATATATATATATATATATATATATATATATATATATATATATATATATATATATATATATATATGGGGTAAGGTACACGATAATTCATGAAAAAGAAATGTCGTGGTGGACAAAATGTATGAAAAAATTGACAAGCGGAAAAACAAGTTAAAGTGCAGTTTTTTGTTTTTCCTGCACTTTAACTTGTTTTTCGTTTGTCATTTTTTTCACAAATATATATATATATATATATATATATATATATATATATATATATATATATATATATATGTGCGTGTTTGTTTGTGTGTGGGGGGTTATGTGTGTGTGTGTGTGTGTGTATATGTGTGTGTGTGTGTGTGGGCGATCTCTCGGTTGGAGTCTCTGAAATTGAGGGTCAATATTTTGCATCTGGCATCTAAAAAAATTAAGAAAATTGAAAAAAAAGCGCAAAACCACGTGAAAAACAGTGAAACTATGGCAATATTAAATATAAGTGTATATTTTTAAAACTATTATAAAGAAAGTTAAAATGTGTTTTATAAATTAAAAATTAATGATTAACACTATTTTTTATTAATTTTTGTTTCAATGTTTAAGCTTATATTTTAATGTAACTGAATTGTTTTCTTTGTAAAAAAAATAAATATAATAATTAGTAGTAGTAGGAGTAGTAGTATTTCTAATAGTAGTAGTAGTAGAATAGTGTTAGTAGTATGCTATTATTGCAGATTAGAACTCTCAAATAAATCACCCACCCACTAAAAAATAAGATTCTAGTTTTTCAGGCGTTTACGTGTAAACATCCTTAAAAACTTGTCGGGAAGAAAAAAATCAATTATTTTAGAATTTAGACTGTAGGATCAGTTACACATGTAAATTCAACGTCAAATTTCCGGGCTATTCTAGCGTTTTAGAGTATTAACCAAAAAAGAATTTGCTTTGGGAGATAAATTCTTTGCGTTTTAATTGGAGAGGGGCAATTTTTAAGCGATTACGTGTATTATTATGAACTTTTTGGTCGGATTAAGGGTTAGTGATCAAAGAATTAATACACCTCCCTAAACATGTAGAATGCTCAGGAAATGAGGATCATTTTACGGTAAATTTATATACGAAACTTATCCCCCCACTCTAAATTCTAAATTATTGGTTTTTCTTCATTTCTCAAGGTTTTTCAGTGTTTTAACAGATAATTACCTCAACAAAGTATAATCTCATTTTGCAGAGGTGTGATTTAGGTGTGAATCTTATTAATTTCGTTGTTTTGATTTACTTGTCCCCTCGCGAAGGAAGAGTAATGTACAAGGTTGGTGTTTAATGTGGAGAATCCAGCTCTCTAAAAAGGGGACTCTTGATTAATACAGATATTTAAATTGTCTCAGTCTAGAAGGATTTATCTTTTCACTGACTGAGGACAGAACAGATAAAGTGTAGTATCAGAACATTTATTTGCTAAAAAAAATAACATACGTTTTGACAAATGAGGCACACGGATGTTGTTTTTGTTAAAGTTTTGTATACGAATGAATATGTTCCCCAACACCAAAAATGAAAAGAAAAGGTTATTTAATTTCATTGGAACATGCTTCCTTCTTTTATTTATAATCATACTCAAAATGTGTTTTAATAAGGAAAATTCTCATTTTGTTAGCTTTATTTTTTTCTAGATTTCTCTGTAATTCTTTGTTAAATAATACAGTTAAGTTCGTAAAAAAAAAATAAAAACAACAACAAACACGTTTTTCATAATGTTTAATTAACTAAAATTGTTTTAACATCATTTTCAAATAAATATCTTTAAGCATTTAAATCGCCACGTGTCATTACGCACTTTCTATCCAGTACGTCATAACCTGATACGTAGTCTTCATATTAATCTTAATCATTTAATGGAACTGCTCTTGTTACGCTAACCTCATGTGGAAAGTACCGCTTGAAAGATTAGTTTACCCACCCAAACACAGTCTGAAGGCAGGGAACGTACGCAAGTAAGTGTTACTGTAGCCCGATTATCCGCCACTGTTGTCGCACTACGGTAAAAAATAACAACGCAAGACAAGTTGTTGGTATAAGTTAGTTGTACTCTGGATGTGTGTGTGATACCGTCGTCGCCGAAAAGGACCCTCAAACGCGGTATGTTGATAGTTTTCCGATTGTGTTGGCTCCAGTGATAATCTTCTTTGTCGAACGCTTTCGTTGAATTTCGGACTCTCTCGGTGATCTTCCCCGAACCGAACCCTCACTCCTCGGGTTTACCTCAATCTAATCTCAACATTTTACTCATCTTCTAAATATATATACTTTCGACTCGAAATTCTACATGTCCACTCATTCTCTCAGTTGATCAGCAGAACCGACTACACACACCCGTTTTCTCAGCCATTCTCTCCATCGCCCTCCGGCCACCCAAAAGCTAACACCTAATTGCCAGGGCGCCATCCAGTCTGTCCCACTTTATTATATTTCACCTATCTGACTTCCTGATCGTTTTTACCTTTGATGAACCATTTCCCAATTCAAAAGTATTGGCTGTGTGTATGGGGGGGGAATCCACATTCTAAGCGAGAGATTAGAATACATAAGGATTAGCTACTTTATTAGAGTGAGGAATGAAGAATACAGCAGTTCGATAGAGATTAAGCAAGTGTGTGAATGTGGTATTTTGGTGAGAATGTCTAGATCTGTTGGCAAAATGTATGACCATTGACCCCTCCACTTTCCCGTCAAAACAAAAAGGGTTTCATGCCTAAGTCAAGACTATAAAACATTTAAAATCTTTCATTTTTGGCTAAATAAAATAAGTGGTGAAACGAATAACGAGGATATCAGAAATCGGTTGAACTAGGTTCGAATCCAATGGGATCAATTGCATTCACTCATATCAGCATACCATTAGAGAAAGGTATGAACCTACACGTCTAACTTTAAGTAAAATAGCAACTTATGTTCAGCTAATCGTTTACAACCAATTGTTGTGTATAGGTATTGTCTTACGGCATCCAATACCCCCCCAAACCGTCTATTGGAGATGTTAGAAAGTTAGGATTATTACTTTACTCGTGTGAAGAATGAACATTGACTTAAATAAAATATCTAAACTAATTAATGTAATCGCAAAACATGGTGTATGTTTTCTCAAATATGTCTATTCGGTATGCAAATTAAAAAAAAACAAATCGCTTAACCAATTGGATTTCTTTGCCGATAAAATTAAACGTGGCTCTTTGATGTAATAGGGGCGCCTGGAAGAAAATAATGTATCCTTTGGTTTAGGAGCGCAAATTAACCATAATACTTGGCGTTGGAAATTTAATGCCGTCCTTTGAATTTTGCTTTTAACCTTTAACTGAAATTCCAAACAAAAATTGCGTTTAAATTAACAGTTTATAGGCTTCAAAATTACTTTAAATTTCGATGTGCAATGATAGTAAAGACAAGTAAAAAAAATCGTAGGTGTGTCTCTTTTATTCCTGAGAATTTTATGGGTTGCTTTGTTCTTGAGGAGAAATCGACTCTGAAACTTATTGGCCTTTCTTTTCTCATCAAATTATTCTTGGAGTTCATACATTATATCCATTACTCGTTCTGCTTCTTGTGAAGTCGGTTCTCTCTACTCTTCAAAAACTCTCTCACACCCGAGGCTATTCTCTATCTCTACGAATCTACCATGTATGAAGTACTGCTCTCATATTTGAGCTGGTTAATCTCTGACCCGTTGGAGGGTTCTTGATAGGGTTTAGAAGTGAATCTGTAATTATGTTGGCCTACCCTGTCTTCTTCTCTGCACAATCCTTATCACAGGCATGATGTTGCCAGTCTCAGTTTCTTCTATAAATACTTAGATTTGTTCCAGCTCATTTGACTCGTTGGTTAGTGATTTGCTGTTCAGGTACATTTTGACAATACATCTTCCTATTCATTCCATTATCTTCTCTCCAAAAACTACATGCTCGTGGAACTATCTTCTTGATGACTGCTTACCTCCTACCTATATCCTTAGTCTTTTGTGTTAATCATCTGTCGGTCTTGTTAGCTCCTTACATCAAGTTAATTCATACCTAGTCTGTAGCGAATTCCATAAAATAAAATAAAATAAAAACAGACACACAAACGCAAACAATAAAGCATGTATTGGGTAGCGGTTGTTTTGGATTGATTAACGGCGCTAATTAACGACTCGGCCGACTGTGTCTAAATTCTGTCAAATCCTTAACAATACTTCCTCTATGGTATCTGCCACTATCACGTAGTCTCTTACGTAAGTACGTGATTAAAAGAAATCACCAAAACCATGAAGAGGCTCGAAAAAACATAACATGTTGATTCATACGAATTACATTTCTTAATAAGCTTCGTGTATCGAACTTAATAAGAAAAACGGACTAAAACAGTCAAACCTAATAAAGTTATAAAGCGTTTAGAGTGAAAGGCAATACCAGCAAGAATAGAAAAAGTCACTCTATACAAAATTGTTAGTTTTCAAATTTCTTTTTATCTTCTTTTTTTTATCTCCCTCCCACAGCGGTAGGATGTGACACAAGGTCGGAAAGTGGGATTGAAAAGCCAGTGCCCTAATGGCAGAGCACACCGGCCTACAGAGAATACCTGGGTAGCCCCTTCAGAATTCCCCTGTAGGGGCGCCTCAGGCGATTAGAAATACACTAATCCCTTTTCAAAGTGTGAGAAGGCAAAGCCGGGGAGGGTGGACTTCATAGAACAGCAGGACAATCCCTCAGACCGACGAAATCAGAGCCGAGGGCGAAGACAGTACTGATATACGGGGCGTAGTATTCATCGGAACTGATACTACACTTTAATGTCAGGCAAAAAAGCCGAGAAACAAAATTCTAAATAAACATATCATACTATAACAATGTGACAATTTTCTTTTATTCAAAAAAGCGTAAATCACGCGGGGCACAACCAGACTTTCTTTTAACAGCACGCGTCAACAACATCGGAAGTATATTTTACTTGATCCATGGGGGCACCCCGTCCTAGGGTCAATACCAATACAATTTAAAAAGTATTGCTTTGAAAAGAGTATTCATGCCGAAAGATTAGTCTTGAAAGTAAAGACATTTATGCATTGTTGTTAGCTTTTTACATTTCTAAAAGAAAATATCATACGGAAATACTGTTTTATGAAAAAAATAGATTTGATTCATGACAGACAACGAATTTGGACTAATAGGCAAATATAAAGTCACTGAATAGGAGCTAATCTCGTGCGGATCTTGATAAGATGTGCCTTCGTGTAAGACAATGTGTCGTCCTCCGACGATCGCCGACTCCAACGTTCGTAACCGTGGTTTTCTCTTTGTGTTCATCTTCTTCTGGCCGTGTTGTTTCTCGCATTGGTGATCGCCGAGGTAGCATGCACTTCTTAACAAGTATACAAAAACAAAAGCAATGTAGACTCAGAAGAAAAAACACAAACTTAGATAAATAGTGTAAAAGTCACTAGTGCTCTGGATGTGTATGCGATACCATCGCTGAAAAGCACCCCCAAACGCTAGCGTCACCATCTTAGTTAAGTTCCAGTGTACCAATTAGGACCTAACTGAGATAATTTGTCTGTCGAGTAATCATCTTCGTATCTTCGTATCGTATGTCGAGATTTCACTCATCGGGTCTACCTTGATCTGTTCCAAAACAAACTCTGCTAAATATATTTTATTTCAACTGGAAATCCTAAGTGCCCGGTCTTTGTCTCAGTAACCTCCAGCTGATCAGCGGAAATGACTATTTTCGCTTGTTTTTTTTTCAGCCGCTTACAGGTGATCACTCGGAAACTGACCACCAACCGTCAGGCGCCATCACGTCTAGAGAGTTAAAAAGCTCGTCCGGTCTTCCTATCGCCTGTCCACTTATCACACTTCTGGTCACTGAGTCATTTTCCAAGTCAACATTTATGGCTGTGTGTTCGTAAAGTCTTGGGTCGGGGATGGGAGCGGTTCGTTATGCAGGGGAAAAATAAAAAAATAACATGACACTTCAATTTATAACAATCATTTATGAGGATCGTCTTGTGTACTATTTTCAACTGAGATTTTCCAAACTAGCTTGTTTTGAAAAAAATATCCGGAAAACCGATAGATTTTAATTTTTCGTACCCTAAATAAAAATATTACGAATATAAATAATAGTCCATGTTTCATGTACCTATTTTTTTAATGTTGTTTAAATTGTTATTTGTCACTTGAATGCGTTTTGTATTTAATTTAAATGTAAAAGAAAAGAACAAACAAGGAACTTAATTCGTGAACGAGTTGTGTTTCTGACTAATTACAAACTGTAAAGTTGAACAAAAGATTAATATAAAGTCGTTGTGGATTAACGTTTATAAGGTCGGGAAAATTACGAGGATATTTTTAAATACTGGTTTTTTTTTATCGAAATGTACAACTACTACAGTGCTGCATGTATGGAAGATAGTTTAAGAATCGGTCTCGTATGATGACTAGAGAGAAAATGAATGAGTAGGTTAACTGAAATCTGAAATTGCGGGTGTGTGAATGGCAAACGAAATCTCAAGATTTTACAGAAAAAAACGGCTAGCGGTTAAATCTAAATTTTACTAGCTAGATTCCAAACAAAATGTCCAGATCTAGCGGGAAAACCGCTAAATTTGCAACACTGATCATGTATGGACCGGGTAGCCATCTTGAAATTCTTTTCGCATCGCATGTGATTACACTCACAATATATTTTATCTATCCTTTCAGCAATTTTTCAGAATCCATTCCTGCAATTCCAGGTCTTCGGGCTATGATGAAAGTTTAGTATTCGTCGTGTCCTCAGTCAGAAGAGGAGACGTATTTCCCGAATGGATACATTATTATTTTCGTTCCATTCGTAGTGTCCCCATTTAGGGAGCTGTATATCATCACATAAAATATCCTTGTATCTAAGTTTACCGTACGGTTTAGTCAAGTAAAAAAAGGGCTCCGTTATGTTTGAAACGATGCTAACTATTGATTTACACTCTCATACCCCTTAAAAGGCGTAATTTTAAATCAAATTATAAAACACTAAAACACTAAAATGCCCATTTATATTAGGTTAGGTATGTTAATATGTTTATATATTTGTATGTACGAGATTCACCCCTAAACTAATTAATCGATTATTATGAATTTTAAAACACCGCTATCATGACATACTGGGTCACCATGTTGACTATATCTAGTTTAATTAATTTTATGCAAAGAGGGTAGGAAGAGGGTGGGCGTCCTTCGTGAAAATTTAAGTACTTTCCTTTTGTATCAAATTTTAACAATAAGGAATTAGACATTTAATAAATATTCTCGAAATTTCAATTTTCGGAGTATTTTACAGTTGTTTTACAGCTGCATAATATTGACGAATAGTTTTATTTAAAAGTTAAGATATATCAAATTTGCACTGAGTTTGATCCATAGTCATTAGACATAAATGAAGCATGATTCTCTGATTTCCAATGTCTTTAAGCTTAACTTTTACATTTTAGACAATGACAAGAATCAAAATCATGTAATGCATATTTATCAAAATTAGAATAAGGATTCTAGATATCAGGTTTAATTTGTATTATCTGGATTATCTAGACTACTGTTTTCATCTTGGATGTGCAAGAACCTATAACGTAACGGATATAAGTGGTAACCAGTTCTAAATGGCAGTCCTTTGGATGTTGAAGGTTCAATCCTCAGTGCGGGCGATACTAAAAATACAATTACAAATTACTTAAGAGTTCTACCCGGTCATGGTTGACGATACAATAACAAGCTACGCCCGTGGATAAAAAAGGTCCGCTCGATATTCTGTACAGATTCCCGAATTCGACAGAAATATTCCCGAATTCGACAAGATGCACCTGAAGAAGGTCGGAGGTTACATCGACCGAAACGCTGTGAGAATAACATCCAAGATGAGAACAGTAGTCCGAATAACTCATATAATACAAATTATTAACCGTCGTCTAAAAAATATCCGACACATGAAAGTTACTATCATTATATATGTATTTTAATCTTCGTTAGGGGATATAAAAGTGGTGCAAATTGTTCTGTGCGGGGATTGGATTTTACTCGTTCTGGGACTGGTATTATTTTAGTAAATCTATCATATAAACGTAGTGCCCATGTCTGTCGGTCTTTCTGTCTGTATTAAAGAATTTAAATATTTTTTAAATAAACATACGCAGCTTCGTCGATGACAATATCGAAGAGGAAACTATATTTACTTTGATCAACAAATTTTGGCTAGGAGCAAAGTGTAGTATTCCTCCAGATGCTGCACTTAGACTTTTCAGTCCTCGGAAACTTCAGTTTTTCAGAGACTCTTGACTGGAAGATACAAGCCGATGTTCCGTTTGCGACAATCAGTCCTGTGTAGTTCTAGTTTGTCAACCCTCCCGTGTCTTACCTCCTCTTATTGAGGTGGAGTTCGTTTATTGCTAACTGTATGAGGCGCCCCGACCGGGGAATGTCGACAAGGTTTCTGAGGTAATTTTTAATAGGCCAGAGTGCCCGTTTTTTAGGTGCGCTGGCTTGATTCTCCCCAGCTTCCGACCTTATGTCACATCTATTTGCGGTGGGGAAAAAGTCATAGTATAGTGAAGAGATACTTCTAGACTGAGGCAATTTTTTTATTTTTGTTCCAATCCAGAGTGTCCATTTTGGGGGGAGCTGGATTTTCCAACTATAAAAAAAACACACCTTGGTGTCCAACTTTGCCCCCGTACGGTTGCAAGTAAATATTAACACTGCGATAAACGCGATTTTAAAATACTTATCTAATCTATATTACGAGGCTTGCCTGTCTGTCAGAGGATTCAATTGAAAATAAAGCCCTTTACCAAAATACAAGACAAGATTTTCTCAAAATTCTACGAGGAATCTGATGGCAGTATTTATTTTTTTGTGTTATGTGTGTGACTTTTCTGTGTGTCTGTTTAAGGAATGAATTCAAAACAAAGCCCTATGCAAAGATTAAACACAATTTTTCTCGTGTAAAACATTACAAAGAATTCAGTGCTGGTATTACTTTTGTATTAAAGGTTTATACAATAATAACATAGGGGGTGCGTTATTGTTTATCTTCTACAATATAAAACAAAGTTGTCCGTGTGTGTTTGTCTTGTAGCAGTTACCTCCTCCTTTCAAAACATAACTACACCGGTTTGCCGGTAGGTGTCGCTTTTTCACCGACAGGTGGCACTGTAAAGCGACACCAGAGTTATCTGCCCTTCTGACTATAAAAACCGTTGCAAACGGAAAATCCATCTCTTTTTTCACCGACCAGCATCGGAGAACAACGCTGGCACCAGCGCTCCGTTTCACTCGCCTTTTGGCCTCGACAGAACGACGCTAATACACTAGCGCTTCGTCTAACGCTTTTCTCTTGAACTGGTCTCAGCAAAACAACTACCAACACACGTTTCTTCCGTCAACACGTGGGCAAACAACGGTAAGAGTTCTCAACTCGTTTTCTTTGTATACGGCTTTCAAAGAGTTTTCCTACGCCGGATTCATTTCTTCTTATACCTTTTCAAGAACTGTTTTTCCATCGACACACATGCATACATCACACACTTCATCATTCCACGTACACACACGTTCAATAAACCTTATTTGAACTACTTCATTTTTGTTTATTAATTATTACTCTGTTTTTTTGCATGCAACATTGCTTGATTTACTGAACACGTCTATAATCGGGGAACACGACCCTCGATCCGAACAGTCTGTATGTCTAGCTGAAAGAAAATAAACAAAATAAACACTCCATAAGTTGAAATAGTCTTGAATGACAATGGATCAGAATAATAATATATAAAATTAAAAAAAGATTATTCATTATTTGAGTGTCAGCTGGGCCAGGCTTAAAAAGAAAATGCCGACTTATTTAAAAATTATTAGACGCTAACTCCGGATTTTATTTATCCTTTCTTAACGTTCTCTTTGGACTATTGTCATTATCAAGATTATTTCTTTTCGTAGTGACGAGAGGGTGGCAAGAAACTCGGAAAGGGTGGTTTTAAAAGTGATCTGGAGGCCTCCTTAATTTTATTTGGGTTGTTTCCGTAGCGCTCTAGAGATGGGTGGGGGAGAAATAGGGGTTTGAAAAGACCGAGGCGAACCACCGGGGAGGAGAAATAGAGAAACGTAGAGAGAGAGAGAGAGAGAGAGAGAGAGAGAGAGAGAGAGAGAGAGAGAGAGAGAGAGAGAGAATGTTTAATATAAATATGTTACACTTTTTAATCTCTCCTATTTTGTTTTTAGTGGTCCCGTGCAACACCGGGTAACCCTGCTAGTCATTCATGAATTAAACAAAATTGAAAATCATAGAAGTAAAAGGGAAATGAGAATAACACTCGAAAATTGGTTTAAGACTCTGTGAAGGAGTTATTTTAAATGTACTAACGAGTCACAGCTTATCAATACCCAAAGGCCACTCGAGGATAAGGGTTAATGAGGTTGTCAACTTGACTATGAGACAACCCTGCGAGCATTGGTAAAGATGGTTAAAACTGGGCAGAATTTGATTATTCATATGGACGGCTCAACAAGAATTTGTTAACTTTTTACTTGAAAACAACCATGTCGTAGTTAGTTTAGAAGCAGGCCCGAGGTATTGTTTTTCGCAGACAGGTAGTTCTTGAAGTACACCGAAGAGGTATTTATTCTCTCCCGGACAACCCCGGTGTTTGCAAGCTTGTAAATACAGAAATAATTCAAATAAAGTCTAAAACGAAAGCAAGGAAGCCGAAACAAACTCCAACTTCCAGGCAGCCATGCGTACAGGCTGTACACACCAACGGAGCGCCATTTTAATTTAGCCATTTGTGAAGGGATCATTAGTCGGTTATGACGTGAAAGAAAAAAAACTCGCAATTACTAACAGCAACAAAAAGAAGACAGACAAAGTATCTGAGGAGAAAGCAAAACAGAGAGAGAGAGAGAGAGAGAGAGAGAGAGAGAGAGAGACGAAGAGAAAGAGAGAGAGAGGGGGGGAAGAGAGAGGGATACAACATGGCGTTTTTGGGTGCGTTTATAAACGCCGCGAAGATGTGCGAAACAGCGTTTAAAATGTGTGAGCATTGTAATCTACGCTGTTCTCACTCCAATTACTGGCGTGTTCCCGCTTCTATACGCGTATATATGTAGTTCTACGCATGCGCATTTGTTTGTCTTCCTGCATTTACCTCCAAGGGTCGCTTAAGTGTGATATGCCTGAAAGAAAAAAAACACACTCAAAAGCTTTCAGCTATCGTTTTCGCCGATTTATTTTTTACATTGTTTTTAACTTTTGATTGCGTTTTTGTTTTCGTGTTATATATTTTTTTTATCTCTCTCTTTTTTATTCCCTAATTTTTCACGCTTGCATTTTTTGACATCATTTAAAATAAATAAGGGATAATCCTTCAGACGGTGTTTTTAAGTGCAGCACGGTAGATCGTTGTTTTTGTTATACGAACATGCTTCTCTGTGAGAGGTGGATATACGCAAACGAACGTGCCAATGTGATGCCTATAAAAGCAGAATCGTAACAAGAAGTTGGAGTCCACTCAACCATAATAATATTTCGAAATATGTCTAGCGTGGTGTAATTCTAAGCGAACAAGACTTAAAACTACAGATAGCGGCTAATGAGATCAATTGTCAATGAGTGCATTAACCCCAAGTGGCTTTTTGCCTTGGTAAGTGAAAAGCGCTTCATATTTGTACCTTTATACTAACTCAAACTACCCTCCTCTTTAATCTCGAGAAACAATGCATGTATTCCCTGTCTGCGTGTGAGGTCTATAGTTTAACAAGAGTTTTTATTTACTTCGCTCCAGGAATTAAGCACAAGGCAGTTTTATCTTGCTCCCACAAGGTAAGATGTGACCCAAGGTCGGGTCGGGAAAGTGGGGCTTGAAAAGCCAGCACCCGAGAAGTAGGCAGTCTGGCGATTAAAAATTGCCTGGACAGCTCCGTCGGCATTCCCCGGCAGGGGCGCCTCAGGCAGTAAGCAATAAACTTACTCCTCCCCAAAGAGGGGAGGCACAGTCAGGAAGGGTGGACCTTCTAGAGCTGCACAGGACTGACCCATAGACCGGCGTAAATCAAGCCCCGAATGCCAAGACAATACCAGTCTATGGGGTGCAGTATCCATCGGAACAGATACTACACTTTGATCTTAGCCAAAAGAGTTGCACAATCCAAAACCGTACCTCTTCTGAACTGGCATTGTTTGAGTCCCGTAGCAAGAGGACGTACAGGACGACTGAAAACAATGCCGGGATAAGCAGAGAACAACTGGTTTCAGAGTTCTTCTAGACTAAGTGCAATACCATGGCTTGAGAGTCTGTTCTATCGTACTATTTAATCGTTAGCTGGAGGAAAACTATATAAGTATTATTTACTCCTCTCCAGGAGTTAGGCACAAGGCCAGTTTTATCCTACTCCCACAAGTAAGATGTGACCCAAGGTCGGGTCGGAAAGTGGGGGTTGAAAAGCCAGCGCCCGAGAGGGGAAAACTATATAAGTTCATACCTTCCTTAAGCGTTTAACGAAAGTGATGCAAGCAGCCCGACATCACACAACCTCGGCACGCCACTTTAAACGAAACTTATTAAAAAATGAAGTAGTAGTTGAGGGGGATCTCTTATCGTACCTACAGCCCCTTTCACACATGCGACATGTTGCTAGTCTCTCTCTGCTCTATCGTTATATTCATGGTAATTGTTCGACTGAGCTACAATCCCTGCTCACCCATAAGACTTTCACAGCAAGAACACACCTAGCTAAAACCAAACCAAAGAACGTCCCTTTCTTAATCTCTTTACCAAAAAAACAAACAAAATTTCCATGAACAAAGTTTCTTTCCAAAAACATCTCATCTATTGAACAAGATACCATGAGATTGCTTCCCAACGGACTGCAACATGTTCTCGTCTTCAGGTCTAATGTAAACAAATACTTGATGAGCCGCCATTTTCGATAATCAATTCCTCTTAAGTAATCTTCTGCCCATTCCACTGATTTTTTAGGCCCTCTCGTTGTGGCGATCATCGTTCAACTGACAATTTCTTTAACCCTTATTCTCATCTGTGCCCAGGGCATTGATAAGCGGTGACCCATTAGTAAAAAAAAACAACAACAAAGGTACGTTTACGCTTTTTAGAAGAATATTATGAGTCCAATAAAAATAATAACAATTACAAAACCAATACTACTATACGAATAGGAAAACGTTAATAGATCAAAAAAGTAGAAAATATTTTGAGCGTTCACTCAATACGAACAATAACGCAGTTATAAAGAGGCCTCGTCAATATGGCCATCAGTTGGCCCTTATTTACTTGCTTCCCTACCAGAGCAGAGTCGGACATAAGGTCCGTTTTTAATGTGGGGACCCCCCCCCCCCAACATGCCACTTTGGATGAGAAGAAAAAAAGTAAAAAATTGCCTCGGCTTAGAAGGATTTCTAATTCACTGATTGAGGACAAAAAAGATAAAGTTCAGTATCAGACAGATACTACACTTTGCTCATATCGACTCCATTGACCTGTCGTTTTCATCGGTAAACGCGCCGATTAAATTCATGCACTTTAAGAATATATTCTATGTTTTTTTAACTTTAAACTTTGTAGATGCCAAAACTTCTCTTTCTTATAATTCCCAAATCTTCCCCCCTTCTCTTTATTCCATCTCCCCCTTTCCTTCGCAATTTAATTCATGTCTTCTTTACCGTTTCTTCTTCTTCTTTCTCATCCTCTCATTCTTCTTCTTCTTCTTCTTCTTCTTCTTCTTCTTCGTTTTCTTCTTCTTCTTCTTTCTGTTTCTCGTCTTATTCACAATAGTTCTTCTCTCCTATTCCTCTTCCTTCTTCGTCTTCAGTTTCGTCTTCTTTTTCTATACAACTCTTCTTCTTCACAATTCATCCCGCTGCGTTAATAAGCCAGTTTCTTCGTTTCTTCTACTTTTTTTCAAAAATTATTCTTGTTTTTGTTCTTCTTCTTCTTCTTCTTCTTCTTCTTCTTCTTCTTCTTCTTCTTCTTCTTCTTCTTCTTCTTCTTCTTCTGCCTCTTCTTCTTCTTCACAATTCATTCATTTCTATTTCCGTATAATCACTTATTCATTCTTCATACTCCTTTCAGTTTCTGTTTTCTTCTTTATTTACATCTTTTTTTCTCATTCCTCTTCCTTTTCTTCTTCCATAAAAATATTCTTCATCATCCGTTCTCCCCATTTATTTATCTTCCCAATTCATTGTGTTTATCATAGTTTATTCGACTTCTTAATAATTATTTTCTTCATCTTCACTTCTTTTTTATTTATTGTCTTATTCCCAATTCTTCTTATTCTTTTCTCATTCTTTTCTTCTTCTGGTTTATTTCCTCCTCCTTCTTCTTCTTCTTCTTCTTCTTCTTCTTCTTATTATTATTATTATTATTATTATTATTATTATTATTATTATTATTATTATTATTATTATTCTTTTTATTATTATTATTATTATTTTTCTTCCATTGCTTTCGTCTTCCCATTCTTCTTCGTATTCTTCTTTCCAATCCTATTATTATTTTTGTTTCTTGTCTTATTCTTATTCTTTCTCATCCTATTCTTCTTCTCTCTTTTCATCTACTTGTTTTTCGTCTTATTCTTATTCTTTTTCTTTTTCTATCTAATAATTTAAATTCGTTCCCTTTTCTCCGCCATGTCCAACAAACACTCTTTCATTAAAGCAAATAAATTCGCACAAAATCCGTTGCACTTTTACTTTGAAAATTGCACAAATAACACTTTCTTCACAAATAATCAACTCACAAAGATGGCGGTATCACCTGAGAAAATATACAAAAGCCACAACGTCAAAAGGCAACAGGATGCCAGATAATAAAATAACATTTATTTTATGCAACAATTATTTTCTTTCGGTGATTTCCCTTCTCTATATAAAACACACTTGTCTGTATGTGTGTATGTTTGTTGCGGCATCACAGTTGAACTGTGTATCTAAGTGCTGAACTAACCGCAGATTTGGAATCAGCACTTTCGATCCGTTATTTTTATCAATAACATAAGCTCTTGAACCTTTTTATTAAATTCAGTATTCAAAATTAAAAGTACGTAAAAATGACATTAGAAGCAGATGTTTGACAGAGTTATCGTTCCTTTTTAGCCGACCGAACAATTAATTTCCATATCAAATAATCGCACGTATTTGATGTAATGTTTACTTTCAGTATAAAATATTTATAATGTTTTTATTAACTAGCAACTATATACTCCCTCTAGTCGCATATTTTTGCTAGGCTTGAGGTATTATATAATCGTGTCAGAACTACATACAATAGGTAGTTGAATCAAAATAAATTGTGTAATACTATTCAAATAATAAGCATATTATTGGTATAAACAAAATAAAAGTAAAGTACCTTATTTATTGATGTCAATGCGAAGCACACCTCACACTATTTTTATAAATAAAATAAAGTAAATCCCATTTTCATTTTTATAGATGTAAAAACAAACACACACACGACAATTTATTTACAAATTATATTAAGTCAAACGTATTTCCTATTTATAGATGGCAAGCGTGAAAGTATAATAGGAAATTATAACATAGCCGCCAGCGATTAAATTATTTGATTAAAGTTCGATTTTCAAGTCTTTAAAAAATAAATTAGAATTTTATTTCGGGATAAAAATAAAATGTAAAACTAATTAATAAATGTCATCTAATATGGGTGTGCGAAAATCACACGAAATAAGCGAGATATTGAAATAATCCCTAAAGCACAATTGAACGTTGAACGGAAATGTCTTTCGCCTCTTCAGTTTTTTTAATTTTAAGTGTTAGTAAATACTTTGAAAACATTTTTTTAAATGTAAAATATAAAAGAGGGTTAATACATGGGAGTGATTAAAAACGAAAGAGGAACGTTTTTTATTATAAAATATATTTAATTAATTATATTAATAATTATACTAATATTGCTGTCGAAGAAAATAGTGTAAATATATAATACAAGTTGACAATACCAATTATAAATGTATATTGCAGAAATTTAATTTATTATAAATTGAAAAAGAAAATAAATATGCAAATGTGCAAAAGGGAGTTTAGTTTAGTGGAGTTTTGAGAATACTATATATTCTGTATCATAATATTGAAGTAAAACTAAAATGTTTGATGGTAATAGACTTAGGATGGATTCGCATGTATTCATATTTAGATTAGATAAGATTGGGATGTTAGATTAACTTAATGCAGTATTCTCCATAATTTCGCAATGTATTTATTACGTTTAAAAAATTGCAGACGGACAAAATCCCTATTTATATAAGAAAATGGATTTTTTTTAAAACTTTAATATGATATTTTTTATTTTATATTAATGTTTCTTCATGTTTCTTTATTTATTTTAGACAATGAAACTATTTTAGATCTGTTGGCTAAGATAAAAAAAAAATCCCAATGTAGAACTTGGTCTTTTGGCCAGGAGCAAAGTGTAGTATCTGTGCTGATACAACACCGGATGTTTCTATCCTCGGTCAATTAAAGACACATCCTTCTAGACTGAGAAAATTTTAATTTTTGTTCCAAACTAGAGTGCCCCTTTTTAGGCAGCTGGCTTTTACCTACATTAAAATCGACCTCGTGTCTCACTCTGCCCCCGTGGGGAGGTAAGTAAATAAGTAACATACGTATTTAATATAAACTAATGAATTTTTCCCAAATTTCATCTCTTTTTAAACTATTAACAATGAGGTGAGATTTGTATACAAAGAAACTGAAATGCACTCTGATGGATTTAATTTCGTAATTACATTATTTTTAAATATAAATTTTACATTTCGTATCTTTGAACTATTTATTTTTTTATTTCAATTGATTCGATTGTGTATAATAAACGGTAATATATATATATACATACATAGATACATATATATATATATATATATATATATATATATATATATATATATATATATATATATATATATATGTATATATATATTATTTATATATATATATATATATATATATATTACTACAAATATATATAATAAATGATAAAAAATAGCAATATATAAGTCACGTTGAGGCTGGAAACACACCAATAACACACTAGTTTTTATGGAGATTAACATCGAAAATATGACAGAAAATGGAGATGTCACGTGGTATGTAACGTGTATTCAAATCGTGTTAAACGTCCTTTCTGACAATATAAGAAAGAAAAGTTTGATTTATTTTAATATCTTAAGGTGTTTTTTTTAAATACGTTTTACTATCAGTCTTTTAATACTAACAATAATTGTATGCTTCAGTCAGATGTTATTGATACGCGTTTGTGAATTAATTATTGTGATCGAATGAAAATGTAGGCCCACTACTGGTTGTAATATCGTCTCTATATAAGTACTGTGCACGTGCGCTTGCTGCCTTAAAACTCTGGTTCCCGGTCATTGATAGCGGATAAATCTTTCGCCTTTTACTAAAGATTTCCGTGGTCGGAAACAATTCAATGAGTCTATAGACTTATTTTTGAAACCCTACATTTTTGTAGGGTAATAATTAATATAATGACAAACCTCTTCTATTTCTGAGTGAAAATACTTCTCTGTGTTTCTTATGTTTAATGTGATGATTCATATACATTGAAATATCTTTGTGTTTCTTTTTTTTTGTTTATTGCTTATTTATAATATAAATCAGCATTTTATATTTTGTGAAACTTTGACTTTTGTATATATATATATATATATATATATATATATATATATATATATATTGGATGGTCATCTTTATTTGCCTCCCCACAAGGCAAAGTTAGACACAAGGTCGGTTTTTAATTGGGGGGGGGGGGTAGCCAGCTCCTCAAAAAGGGTAAGTTTTTTTTTGGAACAAAATTAAAATTGCCTCAGTCTAGAAAAAAGGTCTCCTTCACTGACTTAGGGCAGAATAAACTAACTGAAGCATCAGAACATATACTACGCTTTGCTTCTAGTGGAAAAAAACAAGAAAGTTGGATGTTAAACATACAGAAAACACACAAAATAAAATACTCTTTTTGTACGTTTAAAAAGTGAAAAAGCTTCTGTTTGTTTGTTCATGTTTCAAATGTAAAAATAATTTTCACCTTTTTGTGTATGTTTGATTTATTATGATCAGTAGTGAAACAATTGTGTTTGTTTGTGTGTATGTTTGATTTTTTATGGTTAGTAGTGAAACAATTGTGTGTGTGTATGTTTGATTTTTTTAAGGTTAGTAGTGATACAATTGTGTTTGTGTGTATGTTTGATTTTTTTAAAGTTAGTAATGAAACAATTGTGTTTGTTTGTGTGTATGTTTGATTTTTTTAAAGTTAGTAATGAAACAATTGTGTTTGTTTGTGTGTATGTTTGATTTTTAAAGGTTAGTAGTGAAACAATTGTGTTTGTGTGTATGTTTGATTTATTTATGGTTAGTTATGAAACAATTGTGTTTGTGTGTATGTTTGATTTATTTATGGTTAGTTATGAAACAATTGTGTATATGTTTGATTTTTGTGTGGTAAAAAATCTAAGATAATTTTTGGCTTCAAGTGTATATTACTTTTTTTGTTTTGTCCTGTTTAAGTAAATATACGTTTGATAAAAATGATAATAAATACAAACAAAATAAAAATTACCGCCACAAACCGAAACATTTAATTGAAATTTTACTTTCAAGACATTAAAAAAGCAAAAATGATTTCAGTTCAAAAATAAGCAACATATATGTTTTAATTATTTCAATAATTTCTACGGAGGTCTAACATAATTTATTTTAGATTAACTGTTCGTATATCGAGTTTCATCTTTCCTGTCTTCGATCAGTGTATGAGAGGTCCTTCTAGACTGAGGACATTTTTATTTTTTTACAATCCAGAATGCCCATTTAGTGGCAGCTGGAGTTTTCCACATTAAAAACAGACCTCGTGTCTAACTTTGTCCTCGTTGGAAAGCAAGCAAATAGTAACTCGAATAAATTTGTAAAATTCGGTATATTCGGACTACTGTTCTCATCTTGGGTGTTTTTATCACAACGTTTCGGCCGATGTAACCTCCGACCTTCTTCAGATGTACCTTGTCGAACGCGGGAATATTTCTGTCGAACTCGGGAATTTGGACGGAATTTCGAACGGAACCCTTTATTAAATCAACGGGGGTAGCATGTTCTCGTTCCATCTGCTATGACTGGGAA
The DNA here is from genome assembly GCA_963556195.1 of Sepiola atlantica. NCBI lineage: Eukaryota > Metazoa > Mollusca > Cephalopoda > Sepiida > Sepiolidae > Sepiola > Sepiola atlantica. The sequence continues at coordinate 55,537,545 of OY744516.1, forward strand.
GAAGTATCGCCCGCACTTAGGATTGAACCTTCAATCTTCAGATGACTGTCACTTAGAACTGAATTTTACTTAGTACAGTATCCAGTGCGCTACGGGTCCTTGCAAACTTTTTGTGACGAGGGTTGATAATTAGAACTGAATTTTACTTAGTACTATATCCACTGCGCCACGGGGCGAGTAAATTTTGTGCATAAAAATAAGGGTGGAGGGTCAATCAAAAACTACAATCCGGCCTTAGAACCTATTACTGAAAGACTGCTATGCTGGTGATTACAACATGGGCGTCTTCAAATATGAACCGTCCTGTAAGTAATCACACGCTTTTCATACCGTTGATCAATGTTTTTACTCCTATAGTGTTCCTCATCTTTCGGCTGCCAATCCTTTCTGGCTCATTAACCTTATCCTAGAGGGGTTCTTGGTCTTGATATGTCGTGACTCAATAGTAAAAAAATATATATCTTAAAAGTTATATTTTATAAATAGTTTTATCTTTCAATTAAACAAATTATCGTATATACTGTTTGAATACACGTTATTTAATTTCACGGCTCATGTATTAAACATATATTCGAAACACACCAATCATTAGAACGAAAAGATAAGACAAAGTACGGTTAACACATTTATTTTCAGTTATAATTCACGAAAGACAGAAGCATTCATTATACAAAGCAATACAAGGTTAGTTGTTACTCTACATCATAAGTGTCTTGGCCTTTTGGCTAAGATCAAAGTGTAGTATCTGTTCCGATGATGGATACTGCACCCTATAGACTGGTATTGTCTTAGCCTTCGGGTCTTGATTTGCGCCGGTCTATGGGTCTGCCCTGTGCAGTTCTAGGAGGTCCACCCTCCCAGGCTTCGCCTCCCCTCTTTGGAGAGGAGTAAGTTTATTGCTTACTGCCTGAGGCGCCCCTACCGGAAATGCCGACGAGGCTGCCCAGGCAATTTTTAAACCCCACTTTCCCGACCCGACCTTGGGTCACATCTTACTTGTGGGAGTAAGATAAAAACTGGGCTTGTGCCTAACTCCTGGAGAGGAGTAAATCAATACTCTACATTTAAGATAGGAACGTTTACTGGGGAATGCCAGATATTCTTCATGCTGTGAAATTCTTGAGGGAGAGATGCGACAGCTATGCATACTCAGTATTTATATACTTCCCACAAAATGTCATGTGACACAAGGTCGGAAGGTGGGAGGAGAAAAAGCCAGCGCCTTAGTGGAAGAGCCTTAGGCAGTTAGCGATTACGTATCCCCTTCTGAAAGAGGAAAGACAAGTCCTGGGAGAGTGTACTTCCTAGGACTACCTAAGACATATACCACAGTTCGACAGATAAAAGGTAACCGAAATGGCCAGTCTCTGTCGGACTGATTGTCGGGAAAATAGTCTCGACTGTTATTTAGAAGGAAGATTTCGTAAAACGACTTTCACCGTCAAAATTATTTTCTTCCGCTCAATTTTTAATACTCTCTGATCTATTTCGAGCACAGTCAAGGGACAACAACTCGACGGTGCTCAAGAACGGTCCAAAACTAGAATCGGTTTCCTTCAATATTACTGGTGCTACCAGGTCAGGCCGTCTGAAGATATTTGCTTCTTGACCCAAATTGCAACAAACATTGATGTTTTATTGTTTCTTTTTTATTTGAAAAAAAAAATCAATCATTTTCTCCCCTTTCCCTTACCCTTCCTTTCAGCCTCTTCCGCCCCTTTCACTCAACCTAACATCATTAATAAATACTTGGACATGTAAAGTATTTAAAGCATAAAGTATTTTACCAAAATGACCGGATCCAGCATTAAATAAGCCGAAAAGGACTGATATGCCGTAAAACAAAACAACCAAACCTTCAATATTAAGTTTTAAAAAAATACTCTTTATTTCAAAATATAATAATATTGCAGTATTTTTCTTTACCCCTCAAAATCCTTACTTTATTTCAACAATTGTTGAGTATTTCTTTTATCTATTTATTTTTTCATGTAATGCCAATAATATTTTCACCCCACATTTTCTACGCTTTAATTCTAGTTATAGCGGAGCGTTTACGATTTGGTTAATTTGAATTATTTCAGAGTGCTTATTGACTTACCTCTCAACAAGAGCAAATTTAGACGCAATCGCACTTATTTATGTACGACATATTACTCTTTAGCATGTTTTTAAAATCCTACGGACTTTGCCTGTTAGACTTATTTTTCTGAGCGAGTCAACCGACTTTCCGACGATGGTAAAAAGAACACACGACTTTGTTCGTATTGTTCGCTGAGTGGCGCATCGTCACCGTTGAAACGGTGACGATGAATTAAGAAGACAAAATAAAGGTGTGTGAATTAATATCAACGTAAGGTTTCAATTTTACGTTGACATTAATTCGCACACCTTTATTTTGTCTTCTTAATTTTTGTTTTCTACTGGAATACAGTATTTCTTGTGTATAATTCGTTTTGTCGAGTTAATTATTTTGTGTATTTTCATGCATTTACAAGTATTTACCTGTCTTTTAATGTCTAGTATAGTCGGCGTTTCTAATATACGCTGACACACTGTAAATAAACAAAACTATCATATGTAACAACGCTGTTTCGTTTCATCGTTCGTTCTAACACGTGTGCTGTATTTCTTGATTCGCAAATACAAACGAACGATAATGGCTGCCACGGTGTCAAACGTTTCTACTAGCGACATAAAATATTTTAAAGGAAATACAGTTATGAAATTAGTTAAAATAATTTATTTTGGTCAAACTACTCATTTGGGACCTATTTGTGACAAAGAATTCAATAGATATTCGAAGACATAAGCATTTGCAGTTAGCGTAAATATCGGTTCTCAGCAAATAAACCATATTATTTAGTCAAAGGAATAAAGGTACTTATAATAAACAAGTGATGACACAAGATGGCTACTTGGCCCAGAGCATATATTTATGGTAACTTAAAATGATTACAACGAGGTTCTCCTCCTCTGACTGAAGATAAAATAGATACTACGCTTTGACCCAAAGATCGAGTGTTGAAGAGTATTCACCCAATTTATTCCCGAAAATCAACCACTACAACTGAAAGAAACACCTGTTTTTGTGTAGGTGGACAAAGTTAGCAACGGTTCAAAACTGAATGTTCTTGGCCACCTGACAGATGGCTGCAAAACATACACACTTGGACAGAAACATGCATTAGCTAACATATTTCTTCATATAAAAAAACTATATATATTTGGTTAAACACGCATATTAAAAAAATATATATATTAATCATAATAGTGTGTGTGTGCATGTCTGTCTGTCTGTCTCTCTCTCTCTCTTTCTATCTCTCCCCCCCTCTCTCTCTCTCTCTCTCTCTATATATATATATATATATATATATATATATATATTAATTTTAAATAAATAATATTAAAATATTTTACCACATACGCTAGTTTTTCGAGCTTTCGCTCATCAGTAACCATAATTTGGAGATATTTTAAATCTGTATTTCAAGAATACTCAATGCAGTAAATAATAGAGCTCAATAATAATAATAATAATTTATTATTATTATTATTAGTAGTAGTAGTAGTAGTAGTAGCAGTAGTAGTAGTATTGCTCACTAAAAGTTATTAAGCAGGGCCTCGTCAGTGACTGCTCACCGCCAACAACTAGTGGCGTTCCCTGGAGTCTGAATGACAACAAACCTCCCCAGATTTCGAGTACCCTCCACCTCTTTGCGGTAACCACCGCAAATAACCTTGCGGTATCGCAACAGCCGCTTACTATTGATTTCTTGTAGGTAAGATTCATTCGTCTTCTCTGGGATTTGGGTGTCAATAAGCCTGGTGAAGGTCCCAACATTTTCCGCATTCTTCCAGTGGAGGTCTGGTTTGTGCTGAACTTCCTCGGTCTTCTAATCTTCCTTGACCCTTTACAAATATTTTGTGTGCTTAGGGGGGGGGGGTGGAGAGAAAGCGAAGGAGGACAGCGGAGAAGGAGCGCGTATGGTGTTTTTTGCTATTTCTGTTCATTGGTTCATTTTTGTGTGGTGTCATCTAAGACTGGTGTAATTTATTGTGGGGAGGGGGGTCATGAAGTGATGATCCTTGCATTTTCTGTTCCTTGGTTTGTGATGTGTTCTTTCTGTGGTTTTGTTTTCTTGCTGTTGTAGATTCCATGTGGCATTTCGTAGCTTATGCTGGTTGGTTTCCTCATTCGAGGATTTTTCTAAAAATTGCCGCTGTTTTGATCATTGCCGTCCTTTGTATAGTTTCAGTGATCCATTTGATTCCAATTTCTCCCAGTCTTTTTCCAGTTTTTTTTTTTTTGACTGTTGCTAGTGCTCCTACGATTATTGGTATTATACTGACTTTCTCATGCTCCATATTTCTTTCAGTTCCGTGACTGGTTCCGAGTATTTGCTTCGTTTTTTCGTTCCTTTGATCTTAAATCAGTAGACTGCTGGAACGGCAGAGCTTACGGTTTTGCAAGATTTTTCCGTCTTGTTGATTTTATAACATCCGGTCTCCTTGCTTGTATTAGTTTGTCTGTTTGTATATCCGTATTATAGATGATTTTGTATTTTTAGTTTTCCAGTATTGTTTTTGGTTTATGTGTGTACCATTTGCCTGCGTATTCGAAATTCAATTGTTTGCACAATTCCTGGTGTACTGATTTCCTCACACATTCATGTCTGTTCTTTAATTCAATTTTGACTAGTTTACTATATTCACTATTTACATGAGTTACTGTTTCGTCTATTTGTCCACACAGTCTGCATTTACTGTTTTTCTGGGTTTTATCTATTTTAGCTTTAATGTAGTTTGTCCTAATCGCATTGTTCTGTGCAGCCGTCAGTAAAGATTCCGCTTTTCTGTCCAAGTCCCTTTCTTAGTCATGCCCAGCTATTATCGTTGGTTTCTTCTCTTGTCAGTCTTCTGAAGCGTCCATGTAGTTGTTTTTCTTTCCATTTTTCTTTTCTTGTCGTTCTCTTTCTGGTTTCGGTGCTTCGCGAGTTGCTCGGTGGAACGGTGTCTCTTGCTGCGGTGATTAGCCTTTTCGTGTTTTCAGTTATGTATTTCTCCAGCTCTTTTTTTAGTCTCCCACACAATATTTTATACTTACCAGTCTTCTCCTACCTTCGTTTCTTTTCATGTAGAGTCTGTCCGTATCGTCTTTTGGATGTAGTGCGCTGTGCATGGTCATTAGTTTTCTAGCCATCTGGTCAAATTGCCTGAGTTCTTTAGTCCAGTCTATGCATTATTATTATTATTAGTAGTAGTAGTAGTAGTAGTAGTAGTAGTAGTAGTAGTATTAGTAGTAGTAGTAGTATTTGTACTCAGTAGGATTTCTCACGCAAGTAATCATCAATGATTGCTCAGTCTGGAGTCTGAGTGAAATCAAGCCTCCCCAGATGTCAAGTACTCTCCACCTCTTTCTGATGACCATTGAAAATAACTTTGAGGTATCTCAACAAATACTTACCATTGATTGTTTGCTAGTAACGGCCATTCGTCTCCTAGAATTTGGGTGGTAATAAGTTTTTTTCAAGGTTCCAGCATCCTCCGCACTCTTCCACTGGAGGTCTAGTTAGTGCACTCTCTCCTCGGTCTTCCCATTTTCCTTGACCTTTCACGACTATTTTGTGTTGTATCAGCCGAAGCTGCTACCATGACTTTCTTTTGGGGGGTCGGCAGTTTTCGAGATGTCTTGCGGTATGTGTTACTTAGGTTCATGTTGTGGTTTTCTTCCTGTGGTTTTGTTTTATTCCCATTGTAAATTTCATGTGATGGGTTACCGTTCGTAGCTTATGCTGGTTGGTTTTCGCATTTGAAGATTTTCCTTAAGATTTCAGCTGTTTTCATCAATGGCGCATTTTTCATGGTATAAGTTTTCACATTCATTCCAATTTCTCCTAGTCTTTTATCCAGTTTTTTTTTTTAATGTTCTTTCTGCTCTTACGATTATTGGTATTATATTGACTTTTTTCATGCTCCATATTCCTTTCATATCTATGGCAAGTTTAGTGTATTGGCTTCGTTTTATTGTCTCCTTGCTCTTCACTCTGTGGTCTATTGGGTCGGCAAAATATACCATTTACCATGATTTTGCTTCTTTTTACTATTATTACATCATGTCTCCTTGCTTGTATGAGTGTATCTGTTTGCATCTCAATTTTTTGATTTCCATTGTCCAATATTCTCTGATTTTGGTCGATACCATTTTCACGCGTGTTCGAAATGCAGTCGTTGGCATATTTCCCTATGCACTGCTTTCCCCATGAAGTTGTGTCTGTTCTTCTATTCTTTTTGGGTTAGTTTGCTGTAAATCCGTATCATGTGATTTACTGTTTCGTCTCTTTGTCCACACAATCGGTATTTACTGTTTTTCTGGGGTTTATCTATTTCAGCTTTTATTTAATTAGATAGTGTCGCATTGTTCTGTGCATCTATCAGTAGAGATTCCGTTTCTCTGTTAACGTGTCGTTTACTTAGCCATTCCCATAAATGTTGTTGGGGCCCTTCGCTTGTCATTCTTTATCTTCTTCTTCTTCTTCTTCTTCTTCTTCTTCTTTTTCTTCTTCATATTATCATTATTATTATTATTATTATTATTATTATTATTATTATTATTATTATTATTATTATTATTATTATTATTATTATTATTATTATTATAAGAAAATCTGCCAGTGAACTAGAAAAGACATTGCATTTGCCAGAGAACTGAAAAACTAGACATCTGGGGAGAACTATTGTCAATCATATCTCAGGGAGACCCACAATTTGGTGTAGTGAGCGATCACTGATCATGACTTATGTGAGAACTCCTTGTAAGTAACCATTACTACTACTCCTACTACTACTACTACTCCTCCTCCCCCTACTACTACTACTACTACTACTACTAATAATAATAATAATAAAAAGAAGAAGAAAAAGAAAAAGAAGAAGAATAGGGTAAAATAACGGTGGCATCGATACCGGTTGGTACCACACAAAATATTCGTAATAAGAATAAGTGTGTGGAAAGGTTGAGAAGAGAGACGACCATCTATTCTTCCACTGTGGAAGTTTATTTTAACTTAAATTCAATAATGACTGAACAGCCATTACCAATGCGAACTTCGTGGTAAACGGATTTTGCAAGAATGCAAGTGATTTAAGAAATGAAAGATAAAACGTTTATATTGCATTCCCGAATGAATCTTAAAGGCTAAATGCATGGATTTATATTTTCAGACCCTTTTTATAGTTTAGCAGTCATTACTCCTAACTTCAATCGATTAGCAATTATTATAATGTCTCATGTCCTTATTCATTTTTATCAAACAATAAAGTTTTGTTTAATTTTTTTTTTGTAATCTTGTTGTGCTTTATTTTTATTACTGTTTAACAAGGAGCATACTCTACAAGGCAATAATATAGACTACTGAAAACCCGAATAACAAAACATACAACATAGGAAAACCCGCATTAGATTTATATATATATATATATATATATATATATATGATAATTTTATTTACACAGACATGTACAAAATCTGCGACAGTGGCATGTCGATGTTATCGATCAACAGTTACTATAAACTGAGATCTCATCAGGCAGAGTTAGAATCGGATTCTAACTCTGCCTGATGAGATCTCAGTTTATAGTAACTGTTGATCGATAACATCGACATGCCACTGTCGCAGATTTTGTACATGTCTGTGTAAATAAAATTATCATATATAAAGCTCTATTTTGATATTGAGCACTTTTTATAAACCCGGTTCAAATTCTCTGGATTACCACCCTGTGGATATTTTTCACCTGGATTATTACCATTATTATATATATATATATATATATATATATATATATATATATATATATATATATATATATATATAATAGCACATTAAATTACAAATAAAACACGGTGATATTGTATATTACAATCTAATTGCTTTTTTGAGGACTTAAGGACAGCGGACGGTCTCCGGCAGTTTACTGGAAAATCTGAAGAGTGTCTAGGGTATGTAGAGTTTTAGAAGATCTGTGAAAATTATGCCTGACCGGGACACAAGAAATTTTAAATTAAAAAAATAGGAAAACTTACGTAATCATAGCAAAGGAGTAGCCCCAAACTGTAGAGATAGAATACACATTATTTTAAAATAACTAATTAAAACGATTCATAATTAACACACTTAGATATTAAAAATCTTAACTAAAGTGAATGAAAACTTTTAGTAATTTAAAAAATATATGAAAATCAAAAAGAAACTAAATATAAAAATAAGAGCAATAATACAGATTTGTCTCTCATAATTTAGTGCGTGAAATAGTAACAATATATATATATATATATATATATATATATATATATACTATCTTACTGTCAACTCGGTATCGCTTTGCAAAGTTCTTAACTTGAAATACTTATTAAACATAAATTTAAATTAATAAACATTTAATTAATAACTTTGTCGTAAACACACAAAAAATATTTCTCATTTAATCACGTATATTCTCATAATATAGTCTTACGTCTTACTAACAATCTCATTAACCCTCATCCTCGAGTTGCTTCTGGGTCTTGATAAATAGGGAAGCATTAGTATATATACAAGAATTAATACTGGGAGATGGCATAGGGTCTAACTTCTTACTAAGGCGAGTGATGACCTGGGTGCGCCTGGTTCGAAGGTGTGCGGACAAAAGCCCACCGGACAAAAGCCCACCGGACATAAGCCCACCGGATAAAAGCCCACCAAAATAAGTCAAAATAAGTCAAACACGGACAAAAGCCCACCAACGTAAAAATAAATTAATTTTTAAAGATAAAAAAAAATATTTTTATATTTAATTTTTTTTTACAATTATCAATAACTCTTTGTCTGCAATTCTTTTTTCGTGACAATTTTTTTTAATTTCATGTTTAAACGTATTTCCGGTACTTTATATATACTGCATTTATTTTACAGATTACATCATAAAAAAACACGTACCCTTTTTACTACTAACCCTAAGTCCGGTGGTAAAACGAAAAATACATTTTAAAAAATTATATGATGCTCATCTTTTGCGGAAAGAAAAAACAATTAGTTTAGATTGAAATTGGGGGATCAGTATTGCATATAATTTTAACATAAAATGATCCCCCATTTCCAGCCCATTCTGACTTTTTAGGGGATTAACCATTTTTTTTGCGATGAGAGATACATTCTATGCATTGTTTTTCACCTAATTTAGTTAAAATCGCATCGGTAAAAATGGCACAAGTTAATAAATAAGAAAATATGGTACAAGAGAAAAATAAAGATACGTAAAGTGAAAAAATAAAAGTACCCCCACCTCAAACAAAAAAATGAGATTCTAACTTTTTTATGCGATAACGTGTGAACACTGAAAAAAAGAACCCAATTATTTTTTAAATTTAGAGTAGGGGACTAGTTGCACATATTCTTACTTTTTTACCACTAACACTAAGTCCGATCGGCAAAGTCGTAAAACCACACGTAATCGCATTAAAAAGTAGAAACCACCAACTCATCCCAATGCATATAATTTATATCCTATCGTAAAAGAAAAATAACTAACTGCCCTAAATAGTTAGAATGGTCCGGAAATGGTAGATCATTTTATGTGAAAAGTATATGCAACACTGATTCCCAAATTTCAATCTTACATAATTGTTGTTTTTTTCTTCCCGCGAAAGATGGGTAATACAATATATAATTTAAACAAAATGTATTTTCCGTTTTACTACATAGACTTGGGGTTAGTAGTAAAAACGGTGCGTCAATTTTTTATGATGCAATCTTTAAAAGAATGCAGTATTTACAAAGTACCGGAAAAATGTTTAAAAATGAAATGTAAAAAATTTTGTCAAGAAAAGAAAATTACAGACAAAGACTTATTGATTATTGTAAAAATAATAAATATCAAAATATATATTTTTTAATTTTAATAATTAATTTATTTTTACGTTGGTGGGCTTTTGTCCTTGTTGGACTTCTTTTGGTGGGCTTTTGTCCGGTGGGCTTTTGTCCGGTAGGCTTTTGTCCTACCACCGGGTTCGAATCCAGCTGGCTCCACAGAAACACTTTTATCTAAACCCACACTTGACCTTATTAATTCCATCATTCTGGACTGATTCTATTTATCTTCCTCCCACAAGGTAAGATGTGACACAAGGTCGAGAAAGTGGGAAAAAAACCAGCGCTCGAGAATTTGAGCACTCTTGCTATTTAAAAATTGCCTGGGCAGCCCCGTCGGCATTCACCGGTAGGGGTGACATTCTACAGTTTTTTTTTTTGGTTGTCGTCTCTTTTGGATAACGGAAAACTAACAATATTGTAAAAACGATCTTATACGTTAAACATACCAATTAGAAATCACGTTAAAATTTACTCGTGAAAATTTATCTTTGATCTTGGAATAGGGCTTTATTTAAACTTACATCCTTGATGAGCGCGACAGTGAAATACCACAATATCTTGGGTTTAAGCATTAAATAGCGCAAAGAGTGGTGTTGATGGTATGTTGTAAAAATAAAGGAAACAAACCTAACGAAGATTGAAGGGCATCAGGCATTTCGGTGGTAAGGCGAGGAGGTCAGAGGGTAGATGACGGGAAGGTTAAAGTTCGAGGTGTAGAGTTTGGTAATCCGTACGCCGAGATCTTGTGTCTACGTAAAAAAAATTAGAAACCAAACAAAAAGAAAATGAGTAAGAAACAAACAAAAAGATGAAGCGTTACTGGAAGAGACATACAACATAAACAAAGGGTCTGGCTTTAGAAATAATAAAAACACTAGAAAGAGGTGTCTCTGTCAGCATTGGACATAGAAAAGGGCGATGGAAGTCAACTGTTGTAACAGGGATGAGTGGTTGGAACTTGTTCATAAGTACAAATGTATTTGGTCTATATATACACACATAAGTATACAGCTATAAATATGTGTATGTGTGTTTATTCGCAGTTTATCTAACCGAGTGAAGTGTTTTCATCCCTAAACCACCTGTAACAGTGTTACGGGCAGCTGCGGACGTCATGTTATGACAAGCAATATTGACCAGATTTACCCAAATGCTGACTTTTATATATGCATGTACACACACACACACGCGCACACACACACACACACACACACGCACGCGCGTATATATATACTAGCCGGCTTTGTCGGCTCGCTATTGCTTCGCAGATTCCGCTACTTGAAATACTTTCAACATTAATTTACAATAATAAGCATTCCATTCATAACTTTGTTATATTAACAAAACACAATGTTTCATTTAGATAAACATAACATTGTGATAATTCCGATACATTTTCTAAAATCGTTTAAATGTGACCGTAAAAAATATAAACAAATAAATTTGTCGCTTCACTTGCGATTTAGAAATAGCTCGAAACTGATTGGAAATTAAGTCGTCCCCTCTGAAGAAAGGAACATTTGAACACAGATGCTAAATCTTTGTCCATGAAATGAACAAATATTGTGAAACAGAACTAATTGTTATATTAAAACCAAAACATTCATTGAATTAAAAACAATAACGCATCATAGTTATTTAATAAAATGCCCTTTTTCAAAACAAATATGCAAATGATTTACATTGGGATTTATATCGCATATACATAAGAAGTATATACAAGTTGGTGCGTCTATTAAATTTAAATTGGAATTATATTGTGACAAGCCGATGTTTATTTACCGTTATATATGTATACATGTGTGTATGTGTAGTTTGACTAGGCATAAGAAGATCGTAACAATATATATATATATATATATATATATATATATATATATATATATATATATATATATATATATATATATAGATAGATAGATAGATAGATAGATATACATATATGGTTGAAGACTACGAAATTTTCGCGTTTTGTAATTTTTTAAATTATTTTCTCGATACGAATAGCAAATTTTCGCCTCTTTGGTCGTAATTGGTGTAGTATGGCACCGGGAGTTCTTACATTGACCATTTCAAGCGGTTTCGATCGTTGCGATCGTCGCCAGGAGTTGGTTTGTTATTAGTGTTTTTGCTGAGGTTGTTGTCAATTTTGTGTTTTTCTTATTTTTTCTGAAGTTTTGCCGGCACAAGAGGGAAATAAAATAAAAAGAAGGGGTGTGATTTAGCCAGGTGTTCATTTATGTATTTGAGTATTTATTGTTTTTATTAATTTTGTTTACTTATTTTATTTATCTATTTATATACATAAATTCATCTAATTAAATTATGGAAGACGTTTAATACATTAGTACCAATGTTAAAATACTATTTTGTGAATACTATTATTTCATATATAAGGCTTTTAGGATTTTTAATCGGCGTTTACAATTGTTTGTTTGTACGATTTTATTTGTTAGTATTTTTCTTATCTCGGCTGACTGGTGTTTTGTTTATGAAGTGTTTACCATCGGAGACCCGAAAACTTGCTCGCAGTGTCGATAAAAAAAAATTGTAATTGCAAAATGCGAATATTCCGCAGGTTTCAACTGGACCTATATACATTTCTACTTGCTGCCTACCTAACAGAAGACCCAGTATTTACTTTGATTTCATGAAACCACGTTTAGCCCTTTTGCGCACATAATAACTTATGTTTTACTTGCCAAAATATTCAATCTTTGAAATGGGGTGTGAATGAATTGGTATTAATCCAAATAATTGTCGGTAAATTTATAGTCGATTCTGCTATAGTCTACCATTTTTAGTAGCAGTCCCATTCGTTTTTTTATTTTAAACATGTATAATTTACAAATTACAAATGAAATAAAATGAAGTAAAACATCGTCTTTGTTTTTTATGAATGTAAACCGTAAATACACACTCATCATTATGTGGTCCCCTTATATTTTACAGGCAGAATGTCTGAAGACGAGCGATGTTTACTGACTTAAATGCTTGGTGCTGATGTGAGCAAATATTTCACTTCGACTGGGATTTAACCAGTCAAGAACAATCTCTCACGCTAGCAGAGCACTGTTTCACGAAGGATATTCAAGGAAGTTATCATGCGCTGTTCGACTTTTTAGTGACAGGAGGGTCCCCAAATATATAGTCGAAAAAGATATACACTTGATTTCAAGTGAATGACAAAATCTAAATCTATACATAATATGTTATACTTTTATTGGCCAGTCTTGTAGCATTCTTCAAAGCTCATTTACGCCACAAACGGGTAACACTTTGTCAAATATTTGTACTTGTGTGTTATTTCTTCAAACCAATCATCCGGAGGAAGTCTTGAAATAAAGACGAAACGTTGACGAATACATAAATAATATTTTTTGTGTGCTTTTTTCATTTTCGTTATATATATATATTAAATTCCCGAAACAGTTTTTCATGGTAAACAACTGATGATCCCTTAAAATAGTGTTAGAAATAAACTAATATAATAACTGTAAAAAATAAATTGACTTACATGAGTGATTTTCCACTGGAAGACTTGGGACTATAAGTTTTTTTTGTTTTTTTTTAAAATATAGTTTTAATGGTTGAGAAACTTCCGAGACATATATATATATATATATATATATATATATATATATATATATATATATATATATATATATATATATATATATATATATATATATATGCAAGATAAACATGGAATTAAGGATAAGCGAATCAACAAACTAACAATCATATAAACAAAAACACAAGCTATTTTAGTTGCTAGAAAGCAACCATCCTCGGTTGGAAGTAAGAATTTTAATGACATAAATTAAAATTCTACAAGACGCGTCGAAAAAAATGATATATATATATCTATTCGTAGAATATGGTATATTCGGACTACTATTCTTATCTTGGGTGTTTTTATCACAACGTTTCGGCCGATGTAACCTCATTTAGAATATTTGTTTCGTAATTTTTTCAGATGAGGATTGCTGATTTGTATTATTTATATTATCCGGACTACTCTTATCAAAGTGTAGTATCTGTTCCGATGGATACTGCACCCCATAGACTGGTATTGTCTTGGCCTTCGGGGCTTGATTTACGCCGGTCTATGGGTCTGTCCTGTGCAGTTCTAGGAGGTCCACCCTCCCAGGCTTCGCCTCCCCTCTTTGGGGAGGAGTAAGTTTATTGCTTACTGCCTGAGGCGCCCCTACCGGGGAATGTCGACGGGGCTGCCACGGCAATTTTTAAACCCCACTTTCCCGACCCGACCTTGGGTCACATCTTACTTGTGGGAGTAAGATAAAACATGGCCTTGTGCCTAACTCCTGGAGAGGAGTAAATCAATACTCTTCGCATGTTGGATATTATTCTAACAACGTTTCGACCGATTTACTCTTCGACTTTCTTCAGATGCATTGTGTTAGACTCGGGAATATTCCTGTCATACACATCCTCGAGTTCGACAAGACACACTTGTAGGATGTCGGAGTTTACATCGGCCGAAACCCTGTGAGAATAACACCTACGATGATGAATTTAAAATTGTATTTTCTAACTTTATCCTGCTTTATGCTTCAGCAAAACTGACTCCATGGGCGGAAATTATGTTCTCAATCATGTAGTAAAAAAATTATGTTTTCAATCATGTAGGAAATAAATTATGTTCTCAATCATGTAGGAAATAAATTATGTTCTCAATCATGTAGGAAAGAAAGTATGTTCTCAATCACGTAGTAATAAATTATGTTCTCAATCATGTAGTAAAGAAATTATGTTTTTAATCATGTAGTAAAGAAAGTATGTTCTCAATCATGTAGTAAAAAATTATGTTCTCAATCATGTAGTAAAAAAAATATGTTTTCAATCATGTAGGAAAGAAATTATGTTCTCAATCATGTAGGAAATAAATTATGTTCTAATTCATGTAGGAAAGAAAGTATGTTCGTAATCATGTAGTAAAGAAAGTATGTTCTCAATCATGTAGTAAAGAAATTATGTTCTCAATCATGTAGTAAAGAAATTATGTTCTCAATCATGTAGTAAAGAAAGTATGTTCTCAATCATGTAGTAAAGAAATTATGTTCTCAATCATGTAGTAAAGAAATTATGTTCTCAATCATGTAGTAAAGAAAGTATGTTCTCAATCATGTAGTAAAAAATTATGTTCTCAATCATGTAGTAAAAAATTATGTTCTCAATCATGTAGTAAAAAATTATGTTCTTAATCATGTAGTAAAAAATTATGTTCTCAATCATGTAGTAAAAAATTATGTTCTCAATCATGTAGTAAAGAAATTATGTTCTCAATCATGTAGTAAAGAAATTATGTTCTCAATCATGTAGTAAAAAATTATGTTCACAATCATGTAGTAATGATATAAAATAAGAACTTGCAGTTCGTTCGTGATATATTCAATTTGTTAATTGAGGTTAAACTTGATTTATTTTAGATGCTTATTCAATCGTTCAAACCAAAGTCGTGTGTTATTTTAAAGCCTGGCCGCCCTGTCTGGTGACCTAACTTGTCTTTATGGTGATGTTTTTTCGGTAATGATATCCACTAGAGGTGGGTCTTCAAAATGTATTTATTTTCAAAAATTCTTACAACTATCAAGGATTGTTACCTCTTTTACACGTGTCGTCTTTACTCTGGGGAAACCAACATAATTAAGGCAGGATTCGATTTTACGTAGCTTCACAATAGAAACTAGGGAACACATAAGCACTTTTTATGCACTAACAAGTCACCGCTTATCAAGTCCAAAATGCTACTCGAGGATAATGGTTACTGTGTGGCAGGTGGACGATGAGACAAAACAATAAGGATTGGAGACGATGGGTGAAACTGGGCAGAATTTGCTTATTTAAGAGGACGGCTCAACACTAATTTGTTTACATTGGACTTGAAAACGTGGTAGTCAACTCAGAAACAGCCCCATGTTCTACAGACGGGTAGTTCTTGGAAAGAAACGTTGCTTATGGAAGTTACGTTTCGTATAAGGTACACAGAAGAAGAAGAGTACATTATTTACACATGCTGTAGCTAGACGAGTCTTGTTGTGAATGCTTTACAGGGGTAACAATAGATTGCAGCTTAGTCGAGCACCTACAACTAAAGAGGTTTAATATTTTTAATCGTAAATAATGTTCAAAGTAAGGTAATCTTGTGTATTCATCAACGTTTCGTCTTTATTTCAAGACTTCCTCCGGATGATTGGTTTGAAGAAATAACACACAAGTACAAATATTTGACAAAGTGTTACCATTTTGTGGCGTAAATGAGCTTTGAAGAATTCTACAAGACTGGCCAATAAAAGTATAATATATAATGTATAGATTTAGATTTTGTAATACACTTGAAAGCAAGTGTATATCTTTTTCGACTATATATTTGGGGCCCTTTTGTTACTAAAAAGTTCGAACAGCGAATAGTAACTTCCTTAAATAACCTTTGTGAAACAGCGCTCTGCTAGCGTGAGAGATAGTTTTTGACTGGTTAAATCCCAGTCGAAATGAAATATTTGCTCACATCAACACCCAGACAACAAAATAGCGCACGACTTTGGTTTGATCGATTGCATAAGCACTTAACAAATTCGAGTTCAACGTGACAAAGAAATTGAAAGTATTACGAACGAACATCGCCGAAGAAGTTCCGCCTACTGGGGTGGGGTGGGGGTCGTTTTTTCATAATACAAACTTATGTGTGTATTAGCAGAGCTGAAGTACTTCCTTAGGAATATTCAATGTTCTCTATTTTTGGGGGAGAGTTGTATCGCTGTCCTTTCAAATGATCACCCATTTGGCACCGTCCAGGCTCAACATCGCTTTACTTCTGTGATATAATGAGAACCGATGTGTCGACGTGATTACAACGTTGTAATGTGTTCCACAGATGAGATTCTGTCTAGACAATTTCATAAGCCGTGACAGTATCCATTAGGATACTCAGTATCGCATCGTTCCGACGGTTTGTCGTGTGCCTCGTCTTATTGTATCATCTGAAGTGCACGAATAGGTTGGACGTACTTTAGTCACAGTAAAAACAATGTAAGCGACATAAAGTTAAGTAAATATGAATGCTGATTGGTCGAATCAAAAGAAGGCGATGATTATGTCATCAATCCCGCTAGAATAAACCAGGTTCTCTTCTGTACCAGGCGCCGACGGACGGGAATGTTGACATCGCGTGACTCGCTGATTAAAGATGAAAGACACCTGCACCATGGCTATTTATGAACGTTTTTTTTTAACTCTTTTGCATCCAACGCGACACAAACACACCGAGGATTGAACAGTTGTTGTTTTGTTGTTGTTGGGTTCTTTGCTTTACGGCAAATCAACCCCTTTCGAGTTATTTAATATCGATTTTTTCTATTTATTTTGTTTATCCCAAACAAGGTATATTGCCACTGAAACCGTAACGGTCTACTGTGATAGGGACCACATTTATAGTGAGTAAACTTGGGTAGGGAGTTCGGCAGCGAGATGGGATTTTTTTTTTCACATTTAAAGTACTGCATGTTGGTACGGTCGGGGAGACAGTAAACAGGAAGGGAATTCCGAGGAAAGAAACTATCAGAGTAGAACATTTTCTAGCATTTAGGTGTCTCTACAGTGAAGGGGTGGGATTTTGTGCTAGTATGGTATTTTCGTTGAAAGGGTCAAGTGCAGTAAATTTATCGGAACAAATTTCGTTTGAAGTACTTGTATTATAAGCAAAAGCGACAGGGTCTGGAACTTGGCAGACAATGCGGGATCTATTATTTAAAAAAAAATCTATTTTTGACCACTTGTCCAAAAGGGAGAGATTAGTGATTGCTGCACCAGCCCAGATGTGACAACAATATTCCAATACTTTGTTTTATATAAATAAGTACATTGTAATATTTAATGTGTGCATTACATATTAATAATATGAACGTTTTCCGATCATTATCTCTCATAGCCAGGTTTACTCTGTTCACTAGTAAATGTTGTGAACTTTCTTCGGCGATAAATATTTAATATGAGAGTGAATTTGAGATATTGTCTTCTGCTAACTATGTGTAAAACGTACCTCTCATTTCTAAACTAAGCAGCAGCAGCTAACCTGAAGTATTAATATCGTCTACTCCCACTTGAACAAAGTGTAACACTAATTTCTAACCTAATTGATCCCGCACTGTTTGCCAACTTCCAGCTGCTGTTGCATCGCCGCAATTTTTCTTTCTCGTGCTTGTTTTACAAGTATCTCCATGAAATGTGCTCCGATGAACATACTTCCACAAATTTAAATTAAACTAAATATAGCCCATATTACCCAGAAGCTGTGTTCACAAATTTCTAACGATCGGTTAATTCATTACATCACATACAAATGTATAAACATATAAACATATCTAACGTTTTTAGTAAATTTTACTCGTCCTGGGGTGGGATTCTTCTAATTCTTCTTGTGAGGTTCGTGTTCAATTGTCCATGAATTAAATTGTTTGAGGCATTCTTTTCCCTATAATTGTTAATCTGACCAAATTGTTTATCTGTCAGTATATTTATAATTGATGTTATATACTTATATGGTTGTGAAATAGTGAATAATGATGATTGTAGAACACGTTACTATGGGACTATTTCGCTGCAGATTACACCATGGTCGGCTTAAAATCTAATGTCAACAGACTCCTGCTATAGGCCGCCTAGTAATTAGAATTTGGTCCCTCTCATTAATCTTCCCAAGCATCGCATAAGGTACTTGATCTTTCAACTGACACGCATTCCATTTCAGTAAGCCGCCTCATCCTCTAGTGGCTTTTGATCATGATAAGTTGTGATCCCCTTAGTAAAGAAAAATGAATTTCCTGATGTAATCTTGTTTTTATAAAACTGTGTCGTGTTTGTTTCTCCCGTACGGAATACCACATATATATAAAGGACACATGTTTTTGTTCGTATGTTTCGTGATATAGTAATCGATATGCTAACATAAAATTTAAATTAGTTTAAATCAGTGATGGGACGATTCCAATATATTTTCCGATTCCGATACAATGACCGATTTAGTTTTAAATTCCCGATTCCGATACAATTAGCGATTCCGATTCTGATTATCAAATCGCCTATAAAAGAAGATTTTTTATCTTTAGGGTTGAGTGATTAAACGGATAATTCTCATTTACTTTTAAATATATATATGACACTTATTACCTATCACCAATGCTTAAAAAAAAAAAGAACGAAAATAATTTGAATTTAACTCCCAGCATGCCCGCTGCTTCAGTTCTTTCTACCTACAAACGCGAATTCCATCACACAGCGGATAAATACGTCAGACCAACAAGACGTTTCTTAAATGAACAAAACTATAAGTTTGTTTATTTAAAAAAAATATATCTTTGAAAATGGAGTGTTTCTCCGAAATATATAAGATAACAGTAAAAAAAAAATCTATCTTGCATTGTAAGGGCTTTCTATTGACACTTATTATTATTATTATTATTATTATTATATATATATATATATATATATATATATATATATATATATATATATTAATTTGACAAACTTATTAATGTGTTTCCTTTATGTATTGTTGCCAATATGTTGATAAACTCACTGAGAATTTCATCTATACTTTTCACTCGTGTCATTTTTACCTGTGCCAATTTTTCCCAGATTCGTGATTGTGATCTATAAATTTAAGTTTTACTGGTAGTTGAAATTTACTATTTTATAATTAGTACTAGCAATAGAAAGTTAAGTTTAAAAAAAAATAAAAGAATAGTTTTTGGAGTCGGAAATCAGGCAAAAAAATTTCTGAGGTCGGATACCGATTCCGATCCCCCCCCCCAAAAAAAAAGTTCCCATTTTTTCGATTACCTATTTCGATTGATCGTCCCAACACTAGTTTCAATAAAGGTTATATTTTTCAGGTAAAGAAGAATAAAGAAGATAAATCCATCGGAACAGATACAACACTTTGATCTTAGCCAAAAGGCCAAGCATTTATATTATTATTAAGAGTAGATAATAAAGATTGATGTAGAAAACACCGTGGAATTCCCACGGGGGATTTGTAGTAAAAATATAAATGTAAAAGAACGATTTAATAAAAAAAGAAAGAAAATAATCTAAAGATAGCAACATATAGAAAGGAATGAAACAAAAAGAACTAAATAAAAACTGAAACAATTCGGTAATACACATTGTAGAGACGTGATCGTAGTTCAGTTTCTTGTTTCTCCAGTGTCTTCCACTTGAAATGTCCTTTAGTCAGTGGCCCAAGACAAACAGACAAAGATAATTACAGACAAACGGACACAAATAAGGAGATGAAAAAGCAAAGTAAAAGAAAAAGGAGGTATTTTTAAATCAAAAGAGACACGGGTACTTCTAATGGAAAGTACAAAACGGGAGTAAGCACGCCTATATTTATAATACTAGCCAAACAGCAATCCAACGGACAGCGTTAGGCTATATACGTGAATCTGACAAATCTCACACATTTTGAATGCATATAAAACAAGAACATAAGTCAGTCATGAGACTGCATGGCTCCGCCTGACAACGTAAGGATGGGCCAAAGTCTTATTTCTACCTTACTTGTATATATTGTTTAAAATATTCCCGAAGTTATGCCATGAACACGAAGATAACTTAAAAACGATGATAACTTAAAAAAAACAACCATTGAACTGATCAAGCTGAAATTTGTCATGGAGCATCAGATCCACGCATCTCATTTATGAAAAATCCGAGGTTTAAATTCCGACAAAATACTTACAGCGTTTCCAATCGGCGTTTATATGCTAACTGCTGTTTTTTTATCTTTCTTTTTCTTTTTCTTTTTCGTTTTTAACATTTCTTTCCTTCTTTCTCTCTTTCTACTGTTTATTACACGTGACTATTTTCTTTGTATAAAATTGAAAACTTTTCTGTTTTTAATCAAAGTTCCGCTACCGATTGATCATGATTGTATTTTAACAAGCGAAATATTTTGGTAGAACTATTCAATATGTGTTTTTGAGTTTATTTTTGCTAGTTGTTGATTTGTTTATACTTTATTCCATTTTTATTCTTTACATTTGGTCTGAAACATTGTTTCTTTTATTCCTCATATCTATCAATATAATTAATAATATAAATGTCTATGACATATTGACATTGAGAAAATAGTTCAAAAGGAAAATATCCAAAAAAGGCATAACAGACAGGTACATAAGTCAGTTGTGAGATTGCATACCCCCGCCTGACAACGTAATTTGAAATTCCGTTAAAATGTCAAACATGATGTAACCTTTTAAAGTCAAGTTCAATGTGGACTTCATTGTCTATAATATGAACCAAGTAGCGAGTCTCTAAGAACAGACGTTATCAGCAAAATACTTTATTGAGTAACGATTGGTCAAGCAATGTGAAAGGTATGCGACTATTGGTATGCAGTTTCACTATTGACCTATGTTCAGTATATCTTTGTTTTTGTTCAGTATATATTGAAGACAAACGTAAGCATCATCAGCAGTGATGTAATAGTAATATTAAAATTCAAACCAAACGATAATTGTTTTTTCCCATGCGTATTTAATTATACAAGTTCTAGATATGCGAGAAAGCACAATTTTAGATTCATCAGGAGTTAAGTTTTATGTCATACAATTTGCAACATACGCGTGTTTTGCATTTATAGAGCCAATACTCTATTTTAATATACATGTGCAATTTTTAGAGGCAAAGTATGTGTGCTAATCTTTCTTTGTTTATATATCTGCTCGCCGAGCGATATTTTACCAGGCATCATCATCAGCTCGCTTGAAGCGTTAATATTAATGTAAACAAGGCGATAATTTTTCTTTACATATGATGTTAATTATAAAAGGTGTATACGAGTTGGAAAGCAAGGAAAATAGTATGCCGTGAAATATCTTTCTGATTCCAAACATTCTTCGGTGCTATATAGATGAAAGCACATATAAAAAAAACGCGGTTTCACAGGTGAAAAACGCAGTTCCGAATAAATTAACCGGAAAACTCTTTCATAAACATATGCATCAGGACAAAAATAGGTATCTACACTAAAAATTAGCCAAAAATATCAAGTAGAATTTTAATTAAAAATCAAAATATTTTATCGTATTTTACGGATACGCCATTAATTAGAGCGAAACCCACGTAAAACAGAATGACATAAATTAGTGTATCATGTAAACAAGTAATAAATGAATTGCGGTCGGTAAAATACGATGAAACTGTTTTTAATATTTTTTAATTACAATTCTACTCAATAATTTATCCTAAATGCTTGTGTGAGGATGCTTGATTTTGTCTGATACGTAAGTATAAACAAGTGTTTTTATTTGGAATTTCGGTTTTCATATATGCTTTAATCTATATAAGCGCCAATTTTAAAAAAAATTATTTGAACTCCGATGTTACTCAGAAATGAACTGTGTCTGTAGATGTCTGTGTCTTTGTTTTTCTTCTGATTTTCTCAAATGAAGTCTGTTTAGATTGCTTGTTTCGTTTTACGGCATATCAGCCCTTTTCGGGTTATGTGATGCCTAATCCAGTCATTTTGGTAAACGTTTTTATGCTTCAAATTATTTATATCTTCAGATATTTATTCATAGTGTTTGGTTTGGTTGTTTGGTTTTACGGACTATCAACGCTTTTCGGGTTATTTAATGCCGAATCCAGTCATTTTTGTAAAAGTTTTATGCTTCAACTTATTTATATCTTAAAATATTTATTCATGGTGTTTGGTTTAATTGTTTCGTTTTACGGCATATCAACGCTTTTCGGGTTATTTAATACCAAATCCAGGACAACTTTGTTTTTCTTTTTCCTGAAAGGTGTTAAAACTCCCCGAAATAAGAAAAGCTATTTGGAAATGAGTAAAAATTGAAATCACTTTGCAAATATTGAAATTTCCTTTCATTTTATTTATACTTAGGATTAATGATTATTTACATAAATCAAACAGAATGCAGGAAATCTTTGACTTATCACCAGGAGTGACTGAACATATTCTCCCATATTTTTGCTCTGTATTAGTTTACACAGATTATATAATAGTGACCCTAATACACTCTGGGTAAACATACCTCTTAAATTGGCAAACATTACATTTAATCACATATACTTACAAATACATTCATAAAATGTTTGTTTTCTTTGAGTTTGTTTAGATTATTAAAATACGGGTTGATTAGTATTGCCATTAAAATGGGTTCACACATCTGTTCACGTCCGATCAGCGAAGACAAGCATTTGGTAAAACTAACTGATGCTAGCAAACAGTGTTTTCATGGGACCAGCTTTTTTTTGTTTTGTTTTATGGCATATCAACCATTTTGCGGTGATTTAATGCCGGCTGATATGAATGGTCATATCAGTAAAATAATTTTATGGTTGAGGTTCATAATATTATAAAATGTTTAACACATTTCAAAGAATTTATTTTATATGTATATATTTCTTGAGTAAACAGTTCGCAATTGATAAAAGTTTGGTTTATTGAACTTAAAGATATTAGATTTTTGGGGTATAAACTCACCATTTTTAGAATAGACATGATGACTTCTATTTTTAAATAGTTCCTTCATAGTACAAACATTGTAGTGGTTTCGTCGCATTGGAGCAACATCCACACATTCAAACATAAAGTGTTTCACTGTGTATGGTACTTTACAAGTCGCCCACCATAGTGGTTGCTTCTGCTGAAACAGGAATGAATGTGTGGCTTTTGTGTGGCAAATACAGAATCAAGGGGATGAATTCTACCTTTCGTGACTTTCTACAGCTCTGCTGATCAGGTTGTATTGTCAACAATTTATTGAATGTATTACTGCTCCATCTGGACTTCCATTACTTACTGATATGTGACTGAATGTCTGTTTTTTTAAAACAGTAAAACAAGCGTACTGAAACAGGTTTGGTTTGAAACCAGTGCCCACCAACCTTTTGAATTGCATGCAGCACTGGGCGTTTTATTTTAAATTTGGCGGAATGCTAATATAGATTTTAAAAGCTACTTCTTTCTTCTTTCGTGTGAATCAGATGATTTTGGTGTTGGCATAAGTTTCCCCGATGTTTTTCTAGTTAGAAATCTTTCTGGAAAGACATCGGGTACTTACGGGAAGGACCACAAGAAGGTTGCCAACATCCCTAAGTTAAAGTGGTACTGTGGAACCGACTGGATTCGAACTTGGTCTTCAGTCCGTGTTGTTATCCACTTAACCACCGTCACCTCCCATTTAAAAATCTACCAACATTTATTTAATAACCAGAAGAATACCCGTCTCATGACACGTAAAATTAATTCCCCGAACAGAAGAGTTTGCACCAACTTATGTCCCTTTACAAAGATTAAACTCAACATATAATGCTATCAAACTAATGTCTAGAATCCTTGTTCCAATGTTGATTAACATCCACTACATGATTTTTATTCGAGAAAATGTCTAAAATTTAAAGCTTACGTATTAAAAAATAATTGAAATTCAGGGAATCCTGCTTCATGTGTCTCTTATGACTATGAATAAAATGTTATGCAAGTCTAAAATATTTGAATGTTAAAATGTTAACTTATCGCCATATTGTATTTCCTTAATATCTGTTTATTATACGCCAAATGAACTGAAATTTTGTGAATATGTATTCTATTGATCTCATGTATTTGGTAACATTTCACAAAAATCGGAGGTATCTCAATTTCATTCCCTCTTTTCCCACTTTGCATGAAACTAAATTAAACAAAATGTAGAGCACAATACCACTTTTACCACATTTACACCAAGCAGCTGGGATCTAAAATTCGTAATGATCGAGTTATTAGTTCATGAGTGAATCCTATACATAGAAATTTATAAACATATTACAAACATACCTAAGTTTTTATGAATACAGATAATCGGAAATCTATTATTTGTTTAATACAAAATGCACCAAGTTATAGTGTGATTATTTAAATACAAACAATTGAAAGTTTGAAGGTTACTTACGTTCAAGCAGGAAAGCTCGACGTTGTTCGGGATTGAATGAGGACCACTACTATGTATTTTTTCACTATTCTCATAACACTATATTACTTCTTTGCTTTTAATGACCCCTTCCTTCCGTTTCGCCTCCTTATATTGTTGGAGGAAGCTTAAATGTTGGAAAACTCTCTGAATTAGTGTTTTGTACATATGGTTTTAAATTTTATTCAAATCTGATATACGTGTTTTATGTTTTAAGGGGAGTCTGCCCCCATGGGTCACTTAGATGTGAGTGCATCTAGATATTCATCACATAGACGGTAACGTAGAGATTCATGATCACTTTCATGGTCTTCGCCTTAGATTGTATACATATGATATACATTTCATTAAAATATAATATACTTGAAGTTTAAAAGGAGGTTCGACCCCCAAAGCTTCCTTTAGGGTAGGAGGGCAGGTAGAGATTCGAAACCACTTCCACTGTCTTTCCTTGTCAACTTTCTACATGATAAAAAATTTCATAAAAATAGGATATATTTGAAGTTTTAAGAAAGGCATGCTCTCATAGTCCTCCTTAAGGGTGCACTTAGAGATTTGGAAACACTCCAATTTTCCTTTTCTGTAAATTTCACATAGTGATACACTTTTAGATTTTATGCACTTTGATACCATTGTACTTGTCTTCCCACGAGAGCAGAGTAAGAGACAAACTCGGTTTTTTAATTTTTAGAAAATCTAGCTCCCCACAAAAAGCACTCTGGATTGAGACAAAAATAAAAATTATCTCAACCCCAATTTTTGTCTTCCAACTAGAGCAGATTTAAACACGTCATTGGTTTTAAATGTCGAGAAAATCAAACTCCCCAATAAAGTGTACTCTGGATTGAGAGAAAACAAATATTTCCTCAGTCCCTATATAGTTGTCTTCCAATGACGGCACATTTAGACACATAGTCGATGTTTATGTAGAGAAAATTTAGCTCTCCCAAAACTGGCATTGTAGATTAAAACAAAAATTTAAAAAACTACTTTAATCTAGAAAGGTTTCTCTCTCAGTGACCGAGAACGGTAAAGATAAATTGTAGTATAAGAGCAGGCACTAAATTTTGCTCTTAGCCAAAAGGCCAATAGGTGTCTTTGAAAATACCGAGAACGGTGAAGATAAATTGTAGTATAAGAGCAGGCACTACATTTTGTTCTTAGCCAAAAGGCCAATAGGTGTCTTTGAAAATACCAAGAACGGTGAAGATAAATTGTAGTATAAGAGCAGGCACTACATTTTGCTCTTAGCCAAAAGGCCAATAGGTGTCTTTGAAAATACCGAGAACGGTGAAGATAAATTGTAGTATAAGAGCAGGCACTATATTTTGCTCTTAGCCAAAAGGCCAATAGGTGTCTTTGAAAATACCGAGAACGGTGAAGATAAATTGTAGTATACGAGCAGGCACTATATTTTGCTCTTAGCCAAAAGGCCAATAGGTGTCTTTGAAAATACCGAGAACGGTGAAGATAAATTGTAGTATAAGAGCAGGCACTACATTTTGCTCTTAGCCAAAAGGCCAATAGGTGTCTTTGAAAATACCGAGAACGGCGAAGATAAATTGTAGTATACGAGCAGGCACTATATTTTGCTCTTAGCCAAAAGGCCAATAGGTGTCTTTGAAAATACCGAGAACGGTAAGGATAAATTGTAGTATACGAGCAGGCACTACATTTTGCTCTTAGCCAAAAGGCCAATAGGTGTCTTTGAAAATACCGAGAACGGTGAAGATAAATTGTAGTATACGAGCAGGCACTATATTTTTCTCTTAGCCAAAAGGCCAATAGGTGTCTTTGAAAATACCGAGAACGGTGAAGATAAATTGTAGTATAAGAGCAGGCACTAAATTTTGCTCTTAGCCAAAAGGCCAATAGGTGTCTTTGAAAATACCGAGAACGGTGAAGATAAATTGTAGTATAAGAGCAGGCACTAAATTTTGCTCTTAGCCAAAAGGCCAATAGGTGTCTTTGAAAATACCGAGAACGGTGAAGATAAATTGTAGTATAAGAGCAGGCACTAAATTTTGCTCTTAGCCAAAAGGCCAATAGGTGTCTTTGAAAATACCGAGAACGGCGAAGATAAATTGTAGTATACGAGCAGGCACTATATTTTGCTCTTAGCCAAAAGGCCAATAGGTGTCTTTGAAAATACCGAGAACGGTGAAGATAAATTGTAGTATACGAGCAGGCACTATATTTTGATCTTAGCCAAAAGGCCAATAGGTGTCTTTGAAAATACCGAGAACGGTGAAGATAAATTGTAGTATACGAGCAGGCACTATATTTTGCTCTTAGCCAAAAGGCCAATAGGTGTCTTTGAAAATACCGAGAACGGTGAAGATAAATTGTAGTATACGAGCAGGCACTATATTTTGCTCTTAGCCAAAAGGCCAATAGGTGTCTTTGAAAATACCGAGAACGGTGAAGATAAATTGTAGTATAAGAGCAGGCACTAAATTTTGCTCTTAGCCAAAAGGCCAATAGGTGTCTTTGAAAATACCGAGAACGGTGAAGATAAATTGTAGTATAAGAGCAGGCACTACATTTTGCTCCTAGCCAAAAAGCCAAAAAGTGTCGTTGAAAATACCTTTGCTCTGAAAGACGAGATAACCATTGGGGATGGTGGGCACATGCTTTACTCTTAATGTCTTTATGTTGATAATTCCTGATGACCCTTTTAAATTAATAACAGCAAAACATGTAAGTATTTCCTGTCCCTAATGACAAGTTCAATGATAGTATTTGGCTTTATCTTCTTTCATCCAAGAACGGTAAAACTGAAAACCAAAAATAAATAGGGTGGTCAGTAAATGAAAAAGAAAAGTAAAAAAGAAACAAGGGGCCACAAAATTATCAAAATAAAAATGTCCAGTAAAAAAAACTATAAAGTGAGCATCTGTTTGAATGCGACGGTCGTTTGCATACACTTTCGAGAGGAGGAAAGGGAAATCACGGGAGAAAGAAAAGCAACTGAAGTATTTTTTCAAATCTAAGAAATATATAAAGAAATCAAAAGCTTAGAAAAACACTTCAGTGACCGAGTGTCTAGTGCAGAGACGGACCAAGTGTCCCCATACACAGTCGGACGCGAATTGAAGCCGAACGATGCACTATTAAGAGATTGACCGTCTCAATCAGATGTTATTATACAACAAGTCAAGTGGTCAGATTACATAGCCAGACATGGACACATACTGACAACATATATATATATATATATATATATATATATATATATATATATATATATATATATGTATATATATATATATATATATATATATATATATGTATATATATATATATAGAGAGAGAGAGATAGATAGATAGAGAGAGAGAGAAAGAGACAGAGAGTGAGAAAAAGACAGAGATTGATAGATAGATACATACATAGATAGATAGATTTTATTTAATTTTTTATTTTATTCACGATTGTTTTTTAAGTAATTAAGTTATTTATACGGAAGAGCATTTACATTATTCTTTTCACCAATGTGATGTTTGTCTCTAACATTATATATATATATATATATATATATATATATATATATATATATATATATATATATTATAGTTACATTCTAATGACCATAGGAACAATCCGTCCATAAACATAATTTCCATGTATGCTTTCAATATTTTAATCTTCATATATCGTCGAAAAACCATCATTTTCATCTGTTCTTTTAATTTCATTATTTTCATATATCGGCGAATACCTGTAATACCTCTTTGTCTTTAACAAAATTTTTTCATATAATTACATTTTTTTAATGTTTATTTATGTTCAAATTCAATACTTTTTCTACATCATACGCGCGTTTTACAGCAAAATCAATCGAAATGCATAGTATAGCTCTTAACGTCGTTGATCATCAGAGAAATCGTTCATTCAATAGTTATAGGAAAAAGGCATGATTCCAAAGACATGCGAAAGGAAGATGAAAGAGGTTTTAAAAGAGTTCTTGACAAAGGTAACGACAAGTCAGAATACACCAACAATCTTACATCGAAAATTGTGACAAATATACAGGACCTCGCCCTCCTAGAAAAAACTGGGGTTTGTTTACCAATCACGGACAGGAAGTAGACATCGAAATATGAACACTGTTCAGTGAAATAGTCAAGTATAGTTATTATATTAAAATATGTATGAATAAGATAATAGATAATACGCTAAAATAAAAAATACATTATTAAAAATAACTAGTATAAGATATTGAAATCATAAATCGGTATGATACGTACAAAAAACATAAGAGCCATAGATGGAAACAATGCTTAATATACAGGACTAGACTATATATATTTAAAAAACATGCTTTAAAAAATACAATTAAGAGATATCGGAGACATATAAAATTTATATACTACATTATCATTATTGTTGTTATTGTTATTGTTATTGTTATTGTTGTTGTTGTTATTATTGTTATTGTTATTATTGTTATTGTTATTATGTACCTTATTTAAATTGAGGATCGAATGATAGATTAAGATTTTTGTACTGGGGATCGTACGGAAAAGTTTGTTTGAGCGGACAGGAAACGGAAGAGTAGCTGCGGCTACTAAAATAAAGTAATTAGAAAATTTGAAGAAAAATGCATTAATAAGAAGTCAAATCTATGTTAAAGGCTAAGAAGAAACGAACAAAAAGCTTAGACCGGAAGAATAGCAGTTAGTAAATCATTTATTTATATTGCTCCGTAATTTGGAGCGAACATTAATGTCGATGTCAAATTGTTTGAGCAATAACACTTAATAATAATACATTGTGTGTTGATGTCGCGATTTGAATGTACGGGTGTAAACTACCCAATTTGTCAATATAATAGAAATAATGATAATATGACAAGAA
Organism: Sepiola atlantica; assembly: GCA_963556195.1. NCBI lineage: Eukaryota > Metazoa > Mollusca > Cephalopoda > Sepiida > Sepiolidae > Sepiola > Sepiola atlantica. The sequence continues at coordinate 55,567,313 of OY744516.1, forward strand.
TGCTTAGATAAACAAAATATATTAAAAAAGAAATGAGTGCGGGTTGCAATTTAGGTCTTTCCTGCATGGAGGAGTACCTCTTTTTTACGAGCACTGAAGATAACCTCTCCAAGAAATAAATGATTTGAACACTTGTAACATTATCATATACATTTCGGTGGTAGGCTGAAACAATTGTATTTTCCAAATAAAAACAATTGAAGTTTTTGCTGTAATTGGTAAGAATTTGTTTCCTGCATTTGATGTGGTTTGAATAATATTAAACTATTCTCCCCCTTTCTCTCTCTCTCTCTCTCTCTCTCTCTCTCTCTCTCTCTCTGTATATATATATATATATATATATATATATATATATATATATATATATATATATATATATATATTAGTAGTATGTTGTTAAAGGTTGTGGGCAATGCAAACTCCGGGTAAGATGCAAGTAGTAAGGAACAAAAACAATAAATCGAATACGAAATATGACTTACTATTTATTTTTACTAAAATCTTATAGAACAGCAAGAGTTTTGTTAGCTGTTTGCGTGATGTCCGGATGATTAAAAAATCATTATTTAACACTTCGGGAAAAGAAACCTCCCTTTGTCAAAAATAACCAATAACAGACGAAAGCTCCGACTATGCAGAGAATCTGACAAAATAAAATTTAAAATTTAGTCAGAATGCAGAATTGCTTCCAACGACCATACTTTGACTTAAAAAGACTTAATATCTGAATGTAAAGAAGGGAATTTTTCACGAAATATTATGTTATACAAACTCCTTCATCAAGTGACATCTCCAGCAAGTAAGGTTTGGTATATCAAAGAAATAATACAAAAATGAAAAAGAGGAAAATCAGAAAAATTCATTTAATTTTCACCTTTGTATCTATCCTTTTTTGGTTTCAATCCGTTTATACCCGACATATCTGCATTGGAATCGCCTCCTATAAATTCCCTCTCTCAAACTATCTCCTCTCTCTCCCCCCTTCTCTCTCTCTCTCTCTCTCTCCTTCTTTCTCTGTCTGTCTGGTGAGTATGCATACAAAGAAAGAGAGACCTACATTAATTGCATAACTACTAAGTCATTCTACATATTTTGTAGAATAAGGAAACCCTATTTCCCCCCTTTGCATATTTTCTTTTTTTAATATAGAGCTAAATGATATATTTTCTGAAGAAATAATTTGAGAGAGGCATTATTCAGTTCCCCTTTGAAATGATATCGGCAAACGCTGCCGCGCACACGAATATAGACATTTATACGATGGCGACTGGATTCCCGCCCATAGACTGGGCAAGCATGCGCAGACATGACATGTGGCAGACACAGGGGCGCTCTCTCTCACCGGCTCACTCTCCTGCTCGTCAGCCATTAATCTTTCTGGTTGCTCGTCCAAATGCTTATTTAACATTATGCGGCGTCTTGAATGCTTCTCAAGATTCTTGTCCAGCTTTTGATGTTTTAAAGAAAATATTCCTTTTTTGTTCAAGTGAAGTAAATACAATAAAAATTCTTGCATGTCTTTGTCTGCCTTCTCGGATCACGGTCCGTACTATTTCCTCCCACATGAGCGCACTTCTATGTTTATCAGCATATGCTAAGTTTATAGGTATTTTCTTTCTCCCTCTTATTATCTCTCTTTCTTTCTCTCTCTTTCTCTTTCTCTCTTTCTCTCTTTCTCTTACTAACTCTTTCTCTCTTTTTCTATCTCTCTCGCACGGCCTCCTCTCTCTTCACAGAGCAGTGATTTTTGAGCTAGCTTACGAAATGGTGAAGCTTTTGATAAGTCGCTTCTTACTGTTTTGGAAAGACAAAGGATATTCTCTTAAAAGAGTGCCTGTCGGGTGAGAGGTTTTGATGTTTTTAATTGACTTTTGTTCACTCAAACAAGGTATATTGACAGGGAAGCGTAACGGCCAACTCTAATGAAGGCCAGATTTATAAAAGGTTAACCAAAGTGGGGAATCTGGATAGAATACGCTTGTTCACATTACATTTAAATTTCTTCATCTTTGTACGGTCAGACCAGCACAGAGCAGGGAGGGAATTCCAAAAGCAAGTTGTTCGCGGAAAAAAAGCTACTAGTGTAGGATATATATATATATATATATATATATATATATATATATATATATATATATATATATATATATACATGAGAAAGGTAGTATGAAAGTAATCCGACGTAATGGGGAATGAAAAAGGAAAAAAGCAAGACATATTTTTTTTATATATACATCAACGTTTCGTCTTTATTGTAAGACCTCCTCAGGATGTTATCTGAAAAAAAATGTCATGTTAGTACATCGAAATTTTGGGTTGACATGACGGAGTGATAAAGGAAAAGTAGTAGTCGTGGCTACTGTGAGCGCTTGAGGAGAGTCCAGGCTGCGACAATTCAGATGTGACGAAGAATGAAATGAATATGGAAAGATTTGACTGGGTACTACTAAGGCAGTAGTGAAATAGGGAGGGGTGAGAATATTAGTGAATTTGCATTAGGGTGGGAGAGATCAAAAGGGAGGGGGCTGAGATTTTGTGTCGTGGTGAGGAAGTCTTCCAATAAAGACGAAACGTTGATGAATATTTAAAAGTATATCTGGGGTATTTCCTTTTTCATATATATATATATATATATATATATATATATATATATATATATATATATATATATATATATATGAAAAAGGAAATATATATATATATATATATATATATATATATATATATATATATATATATATATATATAATAATGGTAATAATCCAGGTAAAAAATATCCACAGGGTGGTAATCCAGAGAATTTAAACCGGGTTTATAAAAAGTGCTCAATATCAAAATAGAACTTTATATATGATAATTTTATTTACACAGACATGTACAAAATCTGCGACACTGGCATGTCGATGTTATCGATCAACAGTTACTATAAACTAAGATCTTATCAGGCAGAGTTAGAATCCGATTTTAACCTCAGATCATATTTGGAGAGAATGAAATGGAGGGATAAAGAAAGAGAAGAAAAAGAAAAGAAATGTAACATTTCAAAAATTGGGGCCGTTAAAAAATTAAAAATTAAAAATCTAAAAAATCTAAAAACAAAAACAAAAAACAAAAAATCTAAAAAGTCTAAAATCTAAAATCTGAAACAAACAGGACAAATAAAAAAAAATGAATAAATAAATAAATATATAAAAAATATATAAAAAAAAATAAGGTGGAAAGAGAGGCATCTAATGAAGGGAGAAGTTATAGGAAGGTAGACACATAAAGGAAAAGAAGGAGAAGAAAAGAAAACGTTTGTTGATTCAGATCGAGAGAGAACAGATAGGAAATAGAAAGTAGGAGGGGGTGTACATGCACGAATCAAGTGTAAAAAAAAAACGACAGTTATTTTCAAGCAGAGCTTATAAATGTATTTTTCAAGTAAACTATAATATTGTGTATATGAGTGTATATGTGCGTGCGGGCAAACCGATCAGACGCGTGTAATTGGTGTGGTGGTGGGGTGTAAATCAAATGTGTCGCCGATTCTGAATTAATATTATCTTTGTATTGTGTCTAGAGTTTATTAGCTTACCATTAATAAATTAATAAATCGAATAAATATATTCGTTAAGTATAACAGGATTAGTAGTAGTAACAATAATAGTAATAATAATGGACACCCATAATAATTGAGATAAAATAATGAAAATAATAATGAATGATAATAAAAATAATAGTTTAATTTAATTTAAAAGTACTAAAAAAATATAACTAAAGAATAACTAGAAATTGCCGGCTTTATTAATTATCATTATTATTATTATTATTATTATTATTATTAATAATAATAATAATAATAATAATAATAATAATAATAATAATAATAATAATAATAATAATAATAATAATAACATCGACGACAACAACGATAATGGTGGTCAATAATATTTAAGAATTTATTTAAAAAATAATAGTTTAGGAAAGAAATAAAATAATTAAGAAATATTAGACATACTAGGAGGTAGTGATAATCATAATAATATTTAAATAATAAGATAATGTTTGCTGATATTGTGATATGGGTTAATGGTTGCAATAATGCTACTCATATAAAAATAGTAATAATATTGGTTTTACCGACATCAGTAATTAGAGTGGTAATCCCAGTAATCTTAACAATAGTAATAATGCTAGTGAAAGATTAATAAATAATAATAGAAAAGTACAAATTGTAGTAGTAGTTATAATGATGATAATAATAGCAATACAAATAATGATAATAATAATAATAATAATAATAATAATAATAATAATAATAATAATAATAATGGTAATAATAATAATTGAAATAAAATAATAAAATTATAGATAATGATATTATCATTACTATCAATGACAGTGGAAGCAAAAGTCGGATAACGGTAAAACATGGAAATATAAATATTATTAATAAGTAATACTGTTAATTTCACTGCCGCAAATAATAATAACTATGATAGTAACAGCAGACATGATACCACCACTAACAACAATAATAATCTTGAATAAAGTACAGAAATGAAAAATAATTCAATGTCAAATAATTAAGTTTAAAATATTAATAATAGAACTAATAATTGATAATGATAATCTAAAAATAATCTAAAAAAATATAAAAAATATAAAAACATTAATCAATAAATGGATAAATATATAAGGGGATATTTGAGGGTAAAGAAAAATACAGAAGATGACAGTTAGTATTAATCGTTGTGGGTATAATAATAATAATAATAATAATAATAATAATAATAATAATAATAATAATAATAATAATAATAATAATAATAATAATAATAATAATAATAATAATAATTAATAAAACTATTACGAATACTAATACTACCACTACCACCAATAATGCTACCACCAACAATACCACTACAAATAATACTACTACTAATAATAATACTACCAATACTACTACTACTACTAATAATAATAATTAATAAAAAAAAGTATAAGATGATAGTTGTGTTGACAAGGTTACCAGTTGATGGGTAGGTGAAGTTTTTTTTATTTTCTTAATTTTTTTATAGTAACAGCCTAAGGGGTTATAAGTGGATTACTAAGAAGGAGTAATCTATTATGCCTACAGTTAATTGATGTTTCTTGGTTTTTGTTTAGAAGTTTGCCACTATCACTAAATTTAATTATTTCAAGTGTTTCTGTTAGGCAAAGGTAACAAGGTGAGTTTAGGGAACCACAGGTGCTAGTTTTTCTGATTATGTTCCAGGTCACTGTTGGTGATTGGTTATTGTTGTATAGTTCCCAGTAATATATAGAAAGTGATGTTCTTTTTTTATATGTAGGGTTATCTTTTGATATGTAGGGTTTCTTTATCACTCCATTTCATTCTCTCCAAATATGATCTGAGGTTAAGATCGGATTCTAACTCTGCCTGATGAGATCTCAGTTTATAGTAACTGTTGATCGATAACATCGACATGCCGATGTCGCAGATTTTGTACATGTCTGTGGAAATAAAATGATCATATATATATATATATATATATATATATATATATATATATATATATAGGTAAAAAAAGAGTCCCACAGCATTTCATTTTCATGACTTATCCTGTACCTTACCCGATATATATATATATATATATATATATATATATATATATATATATATATATATATTCGTGCGTGCACAGAATGTGACTTATGAAATAATTAATTAAAAAATGCACGTATAAATTAAATTATGAATGAATGAATGAACTAATATATATATATATATATATATATATAAATATATATATATATATATATATATATATATATATATATATATATATATATATATATGTATATATATTGCTCAGCTATGGATATAATAATCTGGTTTCAAATTAGTCTTAAAGCAATACTCTACCGTAATGGAATTGAGTACTATTGTTTATCACTATCGTAAAAAAGGTAAATGAAGGAATAGCCTCATTTAACTACGATACAATTTCGCCCACTTCTACATTGCTACAAAACTATAACTAATTTTGGTCCTTTCATGTTTTTTAAATTTATTTATAAAATTATTGGATTTTAATTTTTAAATTGATTCGAAACTATTAAAAAAAATAATCCAATGTGTAATGACCAAACTTATCCTAACGCAAGAAATATACAGACACGTGAAGTTGTCTCATAATTTTAGAAAATTCGAGAGGTGAGAGAGCAAGGGAGAGGCGGAGTCGTAGCCCAGGTTTTGTTTAGAAAAAGTATTGTTTCTCTGTGTATTTCCGCCTGAAAACTATTTGTTTCTTTTCCTGAATCCATTTAATAATTATGACCTTCTTTTGAACTGTCATTTCAAAGCCCATCGTCGGGCATGCTGAGCCTTTCAGCTGACAACTTTATGAAAATAACAATTCGCCCATAACTCAACCCGTTCTAAGGCTGCAATTATAGAACAACATTAGTCAGATGTTTATGAAGAAAAAAACATGAACATTTATACGGTATGACATAATTAACCCTAGAGTCATCCAGATAGTTTGATAAACCACACTTACGGCATACCTTTGTCAAACCTTTGATGTGATGTGAGTTCTCTTATAATTACTAGCTGAAATTGTGTATATTACACAGGACTTTAAATTAAAGACTTAATATTCATATTTTTATGGAAATCGCTCCAGACAAGACATGAAACAATTTGATGTAAGGGGCTAAAAGTATACTACTTCAATGTAAAAAGAAAAGAGCAATACCACCCCCTTTGTCGGAAACAACGCGCATGGAATGGGAGGACTACAGGACAAAATAAGGGAAGCGAAATTACGAGGCTGTTGAAACTCTTGGCCTTTTGGCTAAGATCAAAGTGTAGTATCTGTTCCGATGGATACTGCACCCCCATAGACTGGTATTGTCTTGGCCTTCGGGACTTGATTTACACCGGTCTATGGGTCTGTCCTGTGCAGTTCTAGGTGGTCCACCCTCCTAGGCTTCGCCTCCCCTCTTTGGGGAGGAGTAAGTTTATTGCTTACTGCCTGAGGCGCCCCTACCGGGGAATGCCGACGGGGCTGCCCAGGCAATTTTTAAACCCCACTTTCCCGACCCGACCGTGGGTCATATCTTACTTGTGGGAGTAAGATAAAACTGGCCTTGTGCCTAACTCCTGGAGAGGAGTAAATCAATACTCGCTTAATATAGTGTTTAATTATAGTTCATTAATTTCTCATGAAGTGATTCTATTGTTGACATAGGTTCCCCTGATATCCTGTTTGTTCGAATTGATCTTTTAAATACATAGGGTACTTACGGGACGGAACACGTGAAGGTTTCTAACATCCTAAGTGAAAGTATTTCTGTTAAACAAACTGGGTTCAAACCTGGCAGACACAGGTTGTCAATTTGTATCGTAAACCATTTAGCTACCGTCATCTTCCTTAATTCTAGTTTTAAAAACGCTGGAAAGAGAATTTAGTACTCTTAAAACGTGCACGTGTCAAGTTTATTGAATTAATTTGTTGAACGTAAGCAGTATATCATACAGGATTTGAAATTCGTATAGTGCACCATTTCATTTTAAAGTTATCATCTAATAAATATTAACAAGGAAAATATCAGAAATTCATTGAGTTAAAACTCTATTACTCTTATTATATTTTTACTTTTTAAAATTATCCATTTGCAAGTTATAAAGGAAATAATATAAAACGCGTTCTTTAGTGTTTATGGATATGTGGCGTTAACGTAGACCCCACGATATTTCTGTAAAATTCCAATGCAAGATTAAAATATATCACTGTAAATCTGAATAGTTAAAATAATATAACTGTATTTTGTACGTTTTCAGCATTCAAATTTCTAGTTTAAAAAGCTGGAAAGAGAATTTGGAACGCTGAAAGCCTATACGCGCCAAGTTTATTGGCGAATAACCTCAGCTAATAAATGCATATTTTTCCTGAAAAAGGACAAAGTAGAAGTTTAGCAAAAACGTTTATTTTTTCCTATCTAAATATATGTTAACAGAAGTAAGCCTTACACTTGTAATGCTTTTCCGCGTTACGTTTGTACTTCCATAGGAAAAGACGAACGGGACATGAAAAGTAAAGAGTTTATTTTCTGTGACAATTCTAATTTTTAAAAGCTGGAAAGAGAATGTGATACGCATAAAACGTATACGAGTTTATTGGCGAATAAGGTAAGCGAATAAAATTGTTTTTTTAATAAAAATGTTCAGCGTCCCAAATTACGCATTTCAATAAATAAATATACAACTTTAGGAGCGGAACGAGTACTGAAAAAAAGTTTAACAACTCACCTTTTTTTTCTATTTAAATATAAGTCAACTGAAATAAGCGTCATGCTTGATTTTTTTTTCGGTTAAAAAAGATGAAAGGGAAGTAAAACAATCAATTGCTTATTTTCTGTGACTGTTCGAACAAAAAATAGACTAACTTAACAGAATTAATGTCATTATTGTTAATAAATGATATATAAGGCATTGGTGAAGATCGACTGACTCTAAGCAAAGTTGTTTTCAACCGGAAACGGTGTCCGTTCTAAATTTTTTCCGATATTTTAAACTTCCTGTTTTGGCTAATCAAGTAGGTGTTATGCTTTCTCAGAAAATATAATGAAAGTTTTGTACTAAATTTTATTTTAAATAATTTATTTGACAAAAATAAATAATCACAGTTTAGTTTTTTACATAGTTTGATTTTCTTTCGGAAAATAAAATGCAATGTTTTTGCTAATGAAATAGTTTTGATTTGGTGGCGGGAAAATATTAAAATAGGTTGTTTTATTTTCTTTGGGAAAAATAAGAATGTTTCAACCATCATAGTGCTGTCGGGTCGCATATATCATATGGCCGAAGTAATTTCGTTTTACTTGGAGACGCCAGCGAATAGCAATTAGGTGCTCTTTTTCCGTTCGTGTCCATTAGTAACACCTCCAAGGAGGTAGTGCACAAACGACATTCAGTTGCGGTTAGTACGTCTTGTACAATACTATTCATTATTATATAAAGAAAATACAAAGAAAATTAAACTACAGAATACCGGAAGTAGTTATCTACGAAGTTTATTATCGGGTACGGATCGCGGCCTGACACCGTAGCAGCGACACAGAAACTGCTCTTCGAGTCGGTCGTTCTTCACCAATGCCATACATAATATATTTACTTTAATAAAATAACATATCTCTTTACTCTATGTTATAGCAATAAGTAAGTTCGAAAATAGTTCTATAGCGCTTGTATTAAGTTGTTTACTATTAACGAAAATGTTGCGTTAATCTATACACTATTAAAAAGTTATGATATATTTGGAGTCTGTGCGTGTTACGATACAGATCTTCTTTTTCTAATAATTCGGACCACAGTCTTAAATCTTCACGTATCAATTTACGGCCCTTCAGGCCTTTTTAAAACCACGAATCTGTTCACGGCATCTCAAGCCTTTTTCAATTACGGCCTCTGTTCATTTATACGTATCTTAAAGTCTCTAAAAAGTTCTCAAATAAATCTCAAGGTTTACCTTATCTTCTTCTCTCTTTTTTGGCCTGTGATTCGTCTGGTCTTCGCTGGCTGTGTCGTCTTGATCGAAGGAAGAGGTCTGTCTCAGACAGAATGAATACACGAGACACGAATTTTTGAAGGGATATTTCACACAAATTTCTTTATTCTCACACAAGCTTCTTATTTCTTTCTGGTTCGTTTGCTGTCAGGGGGATTCCGGCTTCGACTCTCTCATGCCCCGGCTATTTTCCGATTCCTTTTGGGATATCTTCTGCCCTCCCAGAACGGGGCCTTACCAGTTTGCCGGCTACATGCTCGCACCCGGTCTGAACGGTATCGCCTCTAAGCTCAGACTGATTCTAAAAAGCTAATTTCTTGTTCTCTGTGGTGACGTAATCATCATTCCCACGCACGATATGGGGACAAATACGACTCACTCTGATCTCTGACTCAAAGGTCACGTCAAGTGTCTAAATTTATTATGACTATTCTTGGATCAAACTCTTCTCTGACTCATTTCTGAGTCCAGAAACAAAACCTATTTTTCAATAACAAAATTAGCTATTTGATACTAGTTAACCTACTGTGCCTTGCATAATGGGGCCCTACGGTATTGTAACACTCCTTCCTTCCCTATAAACAAAAAAAACAAAAAATCCCAAGATTTTCTCTTTTTTTTTTAAAACCAACCCTTCCCTGGGACTGGTAAAAATCCGAGCCTGAGCACTCCTGGGGTTAGCATCATTTCACCCCTGCCGGAATTTCCTTCGGCACCACATGACAATGTTTCCGGGATGTGGGAGAGTTTGCTCCCTACGGTCGTTACCGGCTAAAAAGAAGCCATCCCCTGTCATAAATCAACATCAGGCGTTTCTCGCCTATATCTCCTGCAAAATCTACCACATAAATTCGCTCTTGCTCACACACGTTCTCCGTGCTCGACCACTTCCCAAAAATTCCCGGTATGTTGCACTTTCGGGCCACCATCACTTTCTTAGATAACTTCAACAAACGGTCGGCACACAACCGATTAAAACCAACTGCGCGTTTTATTCTCGCGAAATAGGGGAACAAAAAACAGAACAAAAAAAAAACTTCATTAACCTATTCTCTAATGGTCAGCCTCGAAGCTTACTGAAGGTACCGTCGCTATACTGCTTGCTATATATGGACCATACATTTCTGACACGCCCGTGCTCCCGTCGCGAATGACAGCGAACAAACACCCAGTTTCTAACTCCCAACCCCATTGGCGTGGCGTGGCACCCATCCCATGGCTCTAACTAAACGGCGTGACGGGGGTGAAATGTCGACACCACCGTTCCTGGAACACATCGGGTCACCAATCCAGGTCCATCATTTTCTTCCCTAAACCAAAATTAATTTGACTGAGGTACCCTCTCTTAAATATAAAGCTTAAATCTATTCCACTTCCATACACGGTCTACCGACGTGATTGGGGAGCAACCCTGGGTCACGAAAATTAATCACAACTTCAATATCGACCACCGTTATCGTGGCGCACCAATACGACTGTCCTGTCGTCTAACCACCGGTTCGCAGTTTTAACGCGTGTAGAGTTCGAGCACCTTTGCCCATTCTTCTCCGAGCCAAAACCCATGGCCGCCTCGTTTGCGAAAACCACGCAAGCGAACTTTATTCATCCCGCAGACCCAACTGGGCTGCACATACTCTGTGCACAGGGATATTCTGCGAAATAACCTTATTGACCCCCGTCCAGGGTCTCCATAAACCGACCCAAACCTGCTATCAGTGCCCCCCAAACAACTCAAATACAAGATCACTTTAACTCTAACACTTTGCTGACCCACGTAACATTCAATTTAAAAACTGTTTTTTTTTTTAATTACATTTTTAAATTTCTCCATCCTCTAAGTAGTAAAATATCATTCACTCAAGCATTAGGAACCCGGAATCCTCCATGTAACAAATACATCAATACAAGAATACAAAAAAAAATTCATTCCACCCAACAACAACAAAAAAATCAAACCGAAACCGACAGAACCAATGGAGAACATATCTCCACAATACAATACAACATAATTCAAAAGATAAAGGGAAAAGAGAACAGCGCCCGACACCATAACGTATTGACATGTCGTCAAACTCCAACCCGGACACCATCAGATCACCCGCCGCTGTCGTCGTTATTTTCCTGCAACACTTTTTAGCAGTTTTCAAAACCCACGGGCGCTTTCTTTCCCTCTCTCTCTCTCTTCTCTGTCTATGCGCTCGCGCTTCTCCCTTCCTTTCTAACAAGCATATTCTGACCTCGCGCGCACATTTTTTTTTTTTAAACAATCTCTTTTAACATTTCAATTCTTCTCTCTCTCTCTCTCTCTCTCTTTTTAAGACGCATATACATTCTAAAAACAAAAGATTTCGGCCACAGAGTGGCATATCAATCCCTTTCTTTCTATGCTCTTTCTGTCTCTGTCTCTCTCTTTCTAATACATTCTTTCTTTCTTTTTTCTAAATACGCATATTCTGTCCTCGCGTGCACATGTCATTTCAGCACATCCACCCTTTTTAACATTTCCATTCTTCCTCTCTTTCTCAATTACATACTTCCCTCGTTTTTTTTTCTTTTTTCCGCCCGTTATTGCTTTCACCTTTGTCCCCCACCAACACAAACCAGAAAAAAAAATTACAGCAACAAATTCTTAAAACACAACACAAAAAAAAACATAATTACGGCAAATCGTCCTTTTTTCTAACTAGAATGTTCTTTTCCTACAAAGTCTTAACAATTGTTTTTGCGCGTGTGTGTGTGTGCGTGCATTCTTTTTTTTCTTTTTTTTAACAAAATGTGTCTTTCTTTTTTTCTTTTTTTTTTTTTTGAATCTTAACAATTAACAAAATGTGTCTTTTTCTCTTTCTGCGTAATTTAATAATGGTCTGTGTATGTGTGCGTTCTTCTTTTTTTTCTTTTTCTAACAAAATGTGTCTTTTTTCTTTTCTTTTTTCTTTTTCTTTTTTCCTGTGTCTTTTAATTAACTAAGTGTGTCTCTCTTTTGTGTATCTCAACAATTTTCCTCTCCGTGCCTCGCTCCTTTTTTTTCTTCCTTTTTCTTTTACTTGGACCACACGATGTGTTCGTACTTCATGACAGCACCAGATCGATATCGAACCGTTTCATGTTGGAAACGGCAGGTCACGGCTACCAAATTAACCCAATGTAACGATACACCAATTTACTCATATCATTTTGTAACCACAGTCTTAAACCCTCACGCATCAATCTACGGCCCTTCAGGCCTTTTTAAAACCACGAATCTGTTCACGGCATCTCAAGCCTTTTTCAATTACGGCCTCTGTTCATTTATACGTATCTTAAAGTCTCTAAAAAGTTCTCAAATAAATCTCAAGGTTTACCTTATCTTTTGTTCTCTTCTTTGGCCTGTGATTCGTCTGGTCTTCGCTGGCTGTGTCGTCTTGATCGAAGGAAGAGGTCTGTCTCAGACAGAATGAATACACGAGACACGAATTTTTGAAGGGATATTTCACACAAATTTCTTTATTCTCACACAAGCTTCTTATTTCTTTCTGGTTCGTTTGCTGTCAGGGGGATTCCGGCTTCGACTCTCTCATGCCCCGGCTATTTTCCGGTTCCTTTTGGGATATCTTCTGCCCTCCCAGAACGGGGCCTTACCAGTTTGCCGGCTACATGCTCGCACCCGGTCTGAACGGTATCGCCTCTAAGCTCAGACTGATTCTAAAAAGCTAATTTCTTGTTCTCTGTGGTGACGTAATCATCATTCCCACGCACGATATGGGGACAAAAACGACTCACTCTGATCTCTGACTCAAAGGTCACGTCAAGTGTCTAAATTTATTATGACTATTCTTGGATCAAACTCTTCTCTGACTCATTTCTGAGTCCAGAAACAAAACCTATTTTTCAATAACAAAATTAGCTATTTGATACTAGTTAACCTACTGTGCCTTGCATAATGGGGCCCTACGGTATTGTAACATGCGTACGTATATATAAACATGCTATTTGGTTGACAAAAAATAGGCGGTGTACATATTACTATAGAAGAAGTGTTTACTATGGTAATCCACGGGTTCGAATCTCACTTAAGTCAAAAGGATGTTTTAACGTTTTTTAATCATTTTAAAGAATTTAAAATAACATAATATCATGGAAAACATAACACAAATATTTATAAAACTACGTAATGTTTTTAATAATACGTAAAAATAGACATAAAGGGCATTCAGCATTTGTCCACGCGAATCATTTCTGTTTAAAAACATAATATACTAATATGTTTGCCAATTTAAACAATACATAAGTACATTCATCGTAGTTACTTACTTTCTAAGAAAATACTATGTAGCGTATTTTTCCCCCACAAAATTTCACAGACATTACTTTTCGTACTAAATATAAAGCGGTAGAATTTAGGTAAAGATGAAAATTGACATATCCTGGTACTGCACCAACACCGCTCTAGGAGCCGGTATAAACTATACATGTAAAAATATTTTAGACGAAATAAAAACAACAAAAAATTCTTTTTTTTTCGTAGCTACATGAAAAGTTGGTGGTAGGACAAATCCCACCGGACAAAAGCCCACCGGACAGAAGACCACCAAAATAATTTAAAAACGTCCAAAAGTATATTTTTTTCGTATCTACATAAAAAGTTAAAAGTAAGAAAGTCACGTTTGTATTTTAACTCTTTTGTAATAGTTAATTATTTAATTTTGTTTAAAAAAGAAAATTGTTTCTATGACTATTCAAAACAATAAAAACAAAACTCGTTATCTAACATAAATCTAGAGTCATTATTGTCAATAAATCTGGTATTTAATCTAATTAAATCACACTTTATATGTCTGAATCTTTGAAATAAGGATTAATAATTTGTATTACTTGGATTATTCGAAGTACTGTTCTGATCTTAAATATTATTCTCACAATGTTTAAGCCAATTGAACTTCCGATCTTCTTCCAGTTCCACTCGCCATAGACGAGTATATTTCTGTCGAACTCGGGAATTTTAAACCATGAAGGTAGCTTTCTCTCGTTCCGTAAGCCATACATAAAGTAATTCGTAATTGTATTCTTAGTATCGCCCCCACTGAGTATTGAACCTTCAACCTCTAGAAGCGTGTCACTTTGAACGGATTATCACTAAGTACGTTATCCGTGGCGTAACGTATGAAGTGCTGAGTGATAATCTGGAGGTTAAAGGTTTACTCCTAAGTGCGGGCGATGCTAAGAATATAATTACAAATCGCTTAATACTTCTACTCGGTCATGTCTGATGGAACGAGAGCAAACTACTCCGTGGATTAAATAACGGGTCTGTTCGAAATTGCATAACATAAAATTAGTAGATTTTATGCCCTAAATTTCTGACTTGATAATAACAATGATTAAACAAGGTGGCGATCAAAATAAAATATTTAGACAATTAAATAAGGTAATTACTCGCCATTCTGACGCTTTTAAGTCTTATGAAATATATCAAAATAAAATGATAGAGCATATCCAAAGCTATCTAAATAAAAATAATGTAGAATATGTATAAACGTATATATATATAACACATATACTAATTATATATATATAAAAACATTTTTAAATGCATGTATATATATATATATTTTTTAAAATAATTTTTACATATTTTTAATATAAAACTAAAACTAAAAATACATTAAACTATAAATTCACCTAAAAAGTAGTGTAATAGATTCGTCCGCACACTTTAAAATACAGCAACATTTGTGTAATTAACAGATACATTCTATTAGACACAGACGAACAACACATGTAAGGAGGACATTTTTTGATAACTAATATAAGTTTGCTAAACATTTATCTGTAACAAAAATCAAATAATATAGATTTGGTTTGCACATATCGGGATTTTGGAATTTTAATTGAACTTTCTATATTATTTGATTTATTTATCATTAACATTGAATATTGACACATTTCGCGACTGGATAACTTTGTCAGCTCCTTCAATTTCACGTATATGGACTGCTGTTTATAACTTGGAGTAATGTCTTTCCTGATTATGTTTCTCAATGTGTATGACCTAGATGGACTGTATGGATTAAACAAAAAGTATGTTTTTGGGTTGATATGTTTGATGTTATGTATTTTTATGTATTTGTATATACAATTTTATATATTTTCAAAGCGTAATTTTATTACCTGTAGTAGTATAACTGCGGTAATGGTCCTCTGAAGAGAATAATTATCTTTGAAAACTCATGAGCTAAGGACTTAAGGATACTTTGCTTGAACTTTGAATTCTAATAAAATTTGATTGACACCTTATTTTATTACTTCATTTTATATTATAATATATATATATATATATATATATATATATATATATATATATATATGGGAGGAGAGTGAGAGAGATGTTTGGTACATGGTGAAAATGGTCATCAGCAAATACTTGCGCAGATTTGTTGCTTTCTGTTGACGCTCAACAGACTCCCTCCCAACCCTATTTTGAGTAGGTAACTCCTCTGCCGCTTGGCCTGGGAAAAGACGAAATACTCAACAATTAATTATTACAATAGAAGCCGTTCCCAATTAACAGGTGCGACTCGCCGCCGGCGGAATACGCACAGGTAACACCTGTGTGTGAAGCATCACCTTCGTTTGAAAAAGAAAAGGAATAAAGGAAAAGATAAGGCCGTTTTACTGTTGTTTTTAGAGAAACATTTTTGCGGCGAAAAGCTTCCTTTTAACATTCACGGAGTCTCGCACTGTCTCTGTCTCTACCTTTGTCTCTGTCTCATACTCTCTCTATCCCCCTCTCTCTCTCTATCTCTCTCTCTCTCTCACACACACAAATACTCTCTATGCATTTCTCACTGTGTGTATCTTGTTAGTTATCATGTCTGTGTCATCCACCTATCTGTCTTTTTACTTTCTCTTTCTATCCCTAATACTCCCTCGTCCCTCTCTCTCTCTCTCTCTCTCTCTATCTCTCTATCTCTTTCTCTCTCTCTCTCTCTCTATCACACACACAAACACTCTCTATGCATTTCTCACTATGTGTATCTTGTTAGTAATTATGTCTGTGTCATCCTTCTATCTGTCTTTTTACTTTATCTTTCTATCCTTAACACTCTCTCTCAATCTCCCTCTCTCTTTCTCTTTCTCTCTCTCTGTCTCTCTCTCTCTCTCTCTCTCTCTCTCTCTAGCTCGCTCGTTCTCCCACTGTCTTGGTCTATTTTGCGTGTGCCATCACTATATATCTCTTGAGCTGTCTTTCTTGCACAGTCTTTTTGTGAATGTCAGAGACGCCATTCTTACCATGTCGAGGATTCGTTCTCGACAACCAGTCCGATGGAGGTTGACCATTATGACTGATTGGTGCCTTTCTTTTGTCGAGCTTAGTACTCCTAGGAGGTCCACCCTCCTAAGCCTTGCCTCCTCTCTTTGGGATGGAGTTAGTTTATTACTAACTGCCAGAGGCGCCCCCACCGCGGAATGCCGATGGGTCTGGACAAGTATTTTTTTTGCGGAGCCAGAGTGCATAAACTCTAGTGCTCTGATACACCAAATCCCACTTTCCGACTTTGTGTCACATGTTCCTGTGGTGAGAGGGAGGTAAATACTCACTGTATATCTCTCGTTTTTGTATCTTTCACTCTCTTGCCCCCTTCTTGCCTCTCACTTGCTCACCCTCCCTCTCTCTCTCTCTCTCTCTCTCTGTATATATATATATATATATATATATATATATATATATATATAATGCTGGTCTTTCTGTGAATGCCAACTATTTCGCTTCCTACCTTTCTGCCGCTCTTCACGCACATTCTGTCTACTACGAGAGCCTGTTGATCCGTGTGATCTCTCACATTTGCTTTTCTTTTCGCACTCTCTCTCTCTCTCTCCGTTTCTCCTCCCCTCTATCTATGTATCCCCCTCAGCCTCTTCTTGTTAATTCCATTGCTCTGTATATTACGTTACTCTATCTGCCTCTCTTTTATTTCATTTACCTCTATCTATCTATCTATCTATCTATCTATCTATCTATCTATCTATCTATCTATCTATCTCTCCTTCGATTCAATTTGTTCTTGTATGAGTGTAATCTCGTTGTCTCTGTCGCTTTCTCGCTTTCTCCCTCTTTCTTCCTCTTATTACTCCTTTTATCTCTTCTCATTCTCTCTCTCTCTCATTCGCGCTCTTATCTAACTCTCTATTTCTCGTCTTACTCTCTCTCTCTCTCTCTTCCTATCTCTCTTTCATTGTTTCTTCTCTGTCTATTCGTTTTATTCTTTTTGTCAATGTAATATCTCTATATATCTAGCATATCTATCTCCCCCCTCTCTCTCTCTCCATTCCGTTGGTGAGTGTAATCTCCTTAGATCTCCCGGTCTCCCTCTAATCCCACTCTCCACATCTCTCTTATTTTCTCGGTCTGTTGCGTTTGTGTTTATGCTTGTGGAATATCTAACCCTCACGTTCCCTGTATATATCCCTGGGCCCCTTTCTCTTTTGCTCTTTCTCCTTTTTTCTCTTTGTTTCTCTTGCTCTCGCTTCTTTTTCACTTTCCCTCCCGCCTTTCTCTTTCTCGCTCACACACGCACACAGATACAGACAGACACATAAGTTAATTTATTTAATCTGTGTTTTCATTTAAAACACATATCTTTTTTTTTATATTCATGTTCTTTGTTTGTTTCTTTCTTTCACTGTATTTTCTTTCTCTTATTGGTAATCTTTATATGCTTCTAATTCTTTAGAATACTTTACTATTCACATATAAATTTAAATAAAATACAATGAGTGTATGTAAATGTCTTACATGAATAGCTACGGAGGTTTAATTTATATTCAAGTCTACATATCTATCTATATATATATCGGAAAAAGACGAACAGAATGATGTAGGTAAGAACCTCGCCATTCATTCATCTGCAATTCCAACTACTTTATTTCCACGGCAAGATGATGTGGCACAAGGCCGGAAAGTGGGAGAAGGAGCCAGCGCCCCAACAGAAGAGCCAGGCTGGCCTATTAAATATCCCAAGCAGCCCCGCCAGTATTACACTGTAGCGGCGTCTCAGGCAATTGGCAATAAACCAACCCCTTCCCAACAAGGGAAGGCAAAGCCTAGAAGGTTGGACATCCTAGAGCAACCCAATACCATACTTCTTCAATCCAACAGATCAAGACCACTGAAATGGTCAGTTTCTGTTTGACAGATTGCCGAGAACGTATTCTCGACTGGCATTTAGGCGATGCAATCATCAGCCAACTTTCATCGACTGAATCATTTTGGAATATACAGTCCGAAAAGCAATGTATTCCGACCAGTTCTATGAGACTTGAAATGAAAGACTTACATCAAATCCGTTGCTAAGCTCGCTTGAGGAATGATTGGGTCATTCTATCGCCCCAGAAAGTATCTCCCGCCGACGCAATCCTCTACTTGTATAAGAGTCAAATACGTCCTAAGATAGGGAACTGTTGCCACATCTGAGAAGGTGAAGCTCAGAGCACATTTTCCCGTACAAAACCAACTTCAAAATCTCACAGAAAAATCTAACTAGTCTTTCTTTGCTCTATCTTTATTTTCACGGTAGGTGCTCGACTGAGCTCTAATCTAGGGTTCCCATCCTCGTAAAAAGTCACAACAAGAACAACTTGTCTAGCTACAACCACTCTCAATAATTTCCCTTTCTCCCTTTGTGTACCTAAAACTTAACAGAGCTTCCATGAGCAGAGTTTATTTCCTAGAACTATCTGTCTGTGGAACACAATACTGCGGGGTTGTTTACCAGCCCACAACAACATAGTCGTCCTCAAGTCCAATGTCTGGTGATACCAGATCAGGCTGCCCTGTAGCTCCCTGAGATGAAATTCACCTACATTGACGTTTTTTTTTTTTTTTTTTTTTTTTTTTGTAAAACTTAATTATGTTCTACAAAACCAAAAACAAAAACAACAGCCCTTCTCCCTTTCCTTTTTTATTTTATTTTTCCTACCCTACTCCCAGTCCTGGATATGACCTTAAACTACATCCGATGGTGAGATCCGGCTTACGGACTTTGGGAAATGTGGAGCCTCCTCTTAATTACCATTGCTCCCAGGTCCACCCTGACCCGGAGTGGTAGTACCTGTTAGGGTCCCAACTATGGGTTAAATAGAAACAGATATTAAAAGGGGAAAGAAACAAAAAAGAGAAGAAAACAAATATACTTTAACAACCAAACCAAACACCATCAATAAATATTTGAACGTGTGAGGAACTTGAAGCATAAAAACTTTCACCAGGATGACTGCATTCGGCATTGAGTGGCCTGAAAGGGGTTGATGTGCCGTAAAGCGGGGCAACCAAACTAGGCACCATGAATAAATATTTGAAGATATAAACAACTTGAAGCATAAAAACTTTCACCAAAATGACTGCATTCGGCATTAAATAACCTGAAAAGGGTTGATATGCCGTAAAACAAAACAACCAAACTAAACACCATGAATAAATACTTGAAGATATAAACAACTTGAAGCATAAAAACTTTCACCAAAATGACTGCATTCGGCATTTAATAACCCGAAAGGGGTTGACATGCCGTAAAACAAAACAACCAAACCAAACACCATCAATAAATACTTGAAGATATAAAGAACTTGAAACATAAACACTTTCACCAAAATGACTGCATTCGGCATTAAATAACCTGAAAAGGGTTGATATGCCGTAAAACAAAACAACCAAACTAAACACCATGAATAAATATTTGAAGATATAAACAACTTGAAGCATAAAAACTTTCACCAAAATGACTGCATTCGACATTAAATAACCCGAAAAGGGTTGATATGCCGTAAAACAAAACAACCAAACAACCAAGTCCAATGTAAACAAACTCTTTGTTGAGCCGCCCTCTTAAATAATCAAATTCTGCTCAATTTCAACCATCGTTAATAATCATCACGGTGGTGTCTCACCGTCCACCTGAACAAACTCATTAACCGTTTAACTCGAGTGGTCTTTGGGATTTGATAAGTGCTGGCAATTTATTAAAAACAAATATCTAAATTATTAAGACCAACTTAAACTGTAAAAAAGCCTTTTACTGACTTTGTGATTTTGACTTCTTCATGTTGTGTGGTTTTCCTAACTTTGTTCCAGGTTTTAATATCGATGATACATCTTCACACAGCATTGCGTGGAAGATGCTGTCGACTTCTGAGTTAATTTATAAAGATGCCCATCGTTTACATAAACAAATTAAAATATGAACTGTGTAAAAAAGTTATGATTTGATTTAGTACATCACTTAAGTAGTGAAATTAGAAGCAAACCTGAGGCTAGGGCAACACCGAGAACCTCAGCAAGCCTATTTATATTAGTTACGTCATTCGTTGCCTTCGTCTTCTTCTTCTTTTTCTTCTTCTTCTGAAAGTGTAACTGAAATAATGATTGGTCCGGATGAGTAATGGGAGGATTCCAATATTTTTTCCGATTCGGATAAAATTACCGATGTTGTTCTAAATTCCCGATTCCGATCAAATTACCAATTCCGATTTAAAAGTCGCCTAATCGCCTAAATACGTAGAATTTTATTATTGGGAGAGGGGACGTAGAAGAAAATACTCATTTAATTTCGAATGTAGATATAATTTTCTTTTTAATTTGACTAATTTATTAATGTTTATCTTTTATGCATCGTCGCCAATATTTTGATAATCTCATTTGTGAGATTTTTATGCATAATTTTCACTTGTGCCATTTTTTCTCATGCTATTTTTACCAAAATTCGCGTTTATAATCGATACATTTTAGTTTGACTGGTATTCTAAATTTATCATTTTATCATGAATAGTTAATGATAGAATGATAAATTTAAAATACCAGTAAAAAAAATAGAAACTTAAGTTTTAAACAAAACGAACAAATTAAAAGAATCGTTTTTGAAATCAGAAATTAGGCTTAAATTTGTCCGATTCCGATACCTCCAAAAGTTCCGATTTTTTTCGATTCCCGATTCCGATTCCGATTAATCGTCTTTACACTAGTCCGGATAGAATATGTAATGGATGAAATCGATTAAAATATTTTTTGACCTAATTAACGCAGACCGATAATTTCCGTAATTGAATGGCTGTTCAAAATGAAATATTGATTTTGTAGAAAACAATTTATCGATTAAAATGTTTTCTATATACGATATAAGTTGTAGTTATCGTCTTTTTTAGAAATGTTGTTATTTGTTTGTTGATTAGTTGGTTTATTTATGGACTAATAGGGTTCTGGAGTTACTCACCCTTATCAATATATATTATGAAACTATTTTACCTAGGGTTATAGCTAAGTACATTCCATTTTTATGAAAGGGTGCACAAAAATATTGTGGAGTCCGCATTCGCGCTTAATATTCATAGATCGCCATGCTCAAGCCG
This sequence comes from Sepiola atlantica, assembly GCA_963556195.1. NCBI lineage: Eukaryota > Metazoa > Mollusca > Cephalopoda > Sepiida > Sepiolidae > Sepiola > Sepiola atlantica. The sequence goes on from OY744516.1 coordinate 55,589,251, forward strand.
TATACACCGTTACATTATATAGTAACACGTGTCGCATCGCGCATTCTGTGAAAATTACGCAAATCTCGCTATGAAACGTGGATTCCTCATGAGTGCAGACATATATCCACTCAGTTAGAGGACCATATTTTACGGGTCCAGAGACAGCGAGAGTGGATTCTAGGCGGCTATACAGGGTTCGGTAAAGTGAATTTATTAGTTACGGGTCAAGCGAGATTGAGGGTGAGGGTGAGGGAAACAATTCCGTAGAATTTTACGGATTTCGATAGTTGTATATTTTATTATTTTTTTGGCTTTTTTTATATTTTTCTTAAGTAATCTGAAACGCGAAATTCCTCGTCATATGAATGAAAGCGGTCATTTTGTCATTTCTTTTAAACGCCGAAGCGACCGATTTAATTTACAAAGCGAAAACCACTTCGAGTCTATCAGCAAATGATGAAATACAAGCGAAGGTATTGAATATCAGATGTCAGCGCCGGTGTCAAACAGGCGACTCTCTCTCTCTCTCTCTCTCTCTCTCTCTCTCTCTCTCTCTCTATCTATCTATCTATCTTTCTTTCTCTCTCTCTCTCTCTTTCTCTCTCTCTCTCTCTCTCTCTCTCTCTTTCTCATTCGCAGGTGTAAACGCTTTTACTATTATTATAAATATAGCCGCCCTATCACACCCCAATATCAGAAAACTTGCATTAACCTACATTTCATTACTAAGCTTGCGGTGTAATCGTCATCACGTGAATTTGTGAATAGAAAAAAAAATTCATAAACATGGGCTCCGTATTCGTTCAGCAACTGTGGACGTTGCAGACATCAACTGAATTATTGAGAGATTGTCGTCTCGATTCAGCGTTGATCAATCTAATGATGATAAAGATGATGTTGCTGCGTCTGCTGATGACGATGATCGTTTGTTAAGAGAGGCAGACATATGCATAGAGCCCACGAAGATCGTGCCTCAGGATGTTTCTGGTCTGCAGGAAGTCCTCGTCGTTGGGCACAGCTATTCGTTAATCGGAAGAATTGCAAGTGTTAACTCCCGACCACGAGAATGGTAAGGCTCAATGGTTGCATAAGGAGTTGGAGAAGATTTGGCCCAGAACATACAAAGGAATGGCACAGAAGCAACGTTGCCACTTTCACTCGCTTGATTTGCGGTTCCACGCATGATGATGATGATGATGATGATGATGATGATGATGATGATGATGATGATGATGATGATCTCAAAATATATGGATGAGATAAGACTTACTTAGCTGTATCGTAGCTACCCTTCTGCTTGGTTTGCTATTTTTTTAGTGCGTGGTTCTTAATTAGGCCTGTCGCTAGTCAGATTGTCGCTAATATAAATTAACACAAGAACGTTTCTACCCAAATACATACTGTTAATTTAATGTATTTAGGTACATTATTCAGGCAGAGAGATAAATATAGAGATGTTGTATATTGATGGGGACGTCACAAGCGTTGGCAGCTTGAACAGGCTCTTTCCTTAACTTGATTTGAAACAGAATGGACGTCTCAAAAGCTCGTAAATTATACCCCCCGGAAATTATGTGTACATATTAAGGTCGATTTGGTACTACGGTTCACAAAATGTTTACCATTACCATGGTTTAAATAAAGGATTAGACCCCAATTCATTGCGTTTTGTTGATAACACGCCAGACAATGAATGCACCTGGTTACATATAAAAATGGTGATATATGAGAGAGAGCTACGTAAAGAGAGACATAGATAGAGAGATAGAGAGATAAAGTTATTTTGAAGAGTGTACATTCTAACACGTGCGTTCGCATCATTGATAAACGAATTTACTTTCTACATATTCCGACATGCTAATTGATATCTCCCCCTTTTCTCTACCGTTCCAATAGGTTATTTTTTTAAATCTCTATTTCTTGATAATTTACATTCTGCATTCGGCCTCCTCAGTGCCACCTTAATATAGCATAAGCGGAGAAAGACTTGTGTTATTACACAGTTTTTCTTTGTTTTGAACTAATCGTAGACAGAAGACTTGAGAGTCTAGTCTACCGTTCTATTTAATCGATAGCTGGGAGTGTAAGATAGTTGGGGTGCTAGAGAGAGAACGCCTTAAAGAGTAGAGGATGCCCTGAAAAGGTGTGTGGGGTGTAAAGCGGCAGTCATCAATGACGTCATCTGTTCGGGGCTGATTCTGCTCTTGTCCCTGACCACCAACGTAGGCAGACGTATAAAAGGCCGGTCCTCTTCCACTCTTCCAGTAGGCAAGGGGCGGAGGAGTTGTGGCGCAGTAGCCCTAAATAGCCTGACGATATCTCTCTAATACCTCCATTATCTCTCTCTCTCGTGCACATGCAGTAATTTCTGTCTCTTTGTTTTACGTTAAATAAAACTTTAAAAACCAAACTCGGAGTCCATGTGTTTGTCAATCACGACCGAAGGCCAGGAGCATGCAGCTCAAAACCTTCCTCAAGTTAACGTGATGCAGGAGTCGAACCCAGTACTATTACATATACCTCTCAAGTGAGGGGTGCATGTTCATAGCACGTTTATTACGACACGCCTTTCTTACGTGTCCCTGCCCGACTAACAAAACGCCGTCTTCAAAAAAGTTAGTTCATACCCAGAAAAAAACCCAAAGACAAAAGAATGGTTAAAGACAAGAAGAGGTGTATTCGCCTGATGTCGTCTGTTCTTAACCACTGACCAGTGGGGCGGGGGTAGACACAGAGGTAATTACTGGTTAATCACATTTTAACAGGACATTTCTAAACGCATGCGTTCGCATCACAAAACTTCCGATCGAACTCCTACTCCTCTCTCTCTCTTCCCGCTTCGTGTTATGTGACGTCACGTCTGCTTCTATCAATTCCTACAGCAAGTCGAGCTAACCTTCGCGCAACCTAAGCTAACAAAACTATACTCGCCCAATATTTATCAGTACGTTGAGCCTAGAGTCCACGCCTTTAACCACTATACAACACTACTGGCATACGTATTACATCTACAAAAAATGTAATATTGTTTATTTCTAAACCCATTACTTTTTCATATCACGATGTTTTTCAAATGTTTGCAAAGGTTTCAGTTATCAAGTTCTATGTTTAATGGCTAACGTAATTATACAAACACACTTACACATAGAGAGAAGTAACTATATATTAATATATTAAAAGAACACATATATTCCTTAAAACGTTATCTATTTGTTATATCTGAGTGTTATTTAACAGTTTTTCTTTGGAAGATGACGTACAAACGCGGTAAGTTAACTAATTATTACTTGCTTTACTACGCCTTAACTATCTTGCTAAGAAAAAGTAATTTTTTTATTTTCTATTTAAATTTCTATATCAAAGTTTTTTGTTATCTGCCATATTTCACAGGCTCTTGTTTTTTGTCAAATATTTCAAACCAAAAACCGGTTCACCGAACATAAATGCCAGTGCCAACCGAAATTGATATCTCAAAGCTTTGCATGGGGAGAGAACTTACATGCAAATTCCCCGGTTGTTTTTTTTTTCATCCATCTCCATAATTTACTGTTAATACTAATATTTCCCTTCAAATAATAAATCTATGTCAGGGTTTCATAGATAAACAAAAATGCCCCTTTTCCTCTCGTAAAAAAATAATTGCCATTGTCAGTTAAATATGCTTTAAATAAATAAAACGAATGGTTTCTTCTTTATCTATTCATTTAAAATTGTAACAATTTATATATTTTTGAAACAATGAATATTCTCTTACTTCTTGCCGTAAAAAAGTAATTGTCAGCTAAATATTTTGTTTCAAAAAATAAGAAAAAGTTTTGACTGTTTTATTTAATTTATTCATTGTTACGATTTGAATCGTCTGAAGATAAATACTCCCTTCTTAACGTAAAAATAATTGTCAGCTAAATAAAACAATGTCACTTATGTAAATGTATGTATTTGACATTGTAACGATTCGATGTGTAGAAAATTGTATTAACATAAAAATAATGCAAAAAGTAAACTTCTAAAACATAATAATCTGAAGGGATGTCTAAATTCCATTTTCCGACATTTCTGTTTTAAATAGGCACATTAATTATATATAAACTTTACGACATCAGTTATTTAGCTCATCTTCGGTGATCGGGCGATTTTATTTTAAAAAACGCATATGAATAGTTATACTGTATTCACCTAACGTGATGAAACGTAACCTCTGTCTCCCCCCACCCTCTCGCTCTCTCTCTCTCTCTCAAATAATCTTACATTTTACGAGCGCTAAATCAATTACGGTAATTAAAATAATTGAAGTTAGGAGCAGATTAACTAATAACTATTTATATGCAAATAAGGTTACGGAAAAATATCACAGAAAAAAATAACAATTTAGCGCTTTCTTTCTTTCTTGGCTCTTTAACCAGGATCAACGTGTAGTATCTGTTCCGATGGATACTGCACCCATAGACCGGTATTGTCTTGGCCTTCCGGGCTTGATTTCCGCCGGTCTATCGGTTTGTCCTGTGCAGTTCAAGGAGGTCCACCCTCCCAGGCGTTGCCTCTCTTCTTTGAGGAGATGTAAGTTTTTTTTTCTTTGTTAACTATCGAACTCTAATTTTTTGAAAAGTACTATTACATACGATAAAACTGCTAAACGTAAGTTTCTACAAGACGAATTACAATTATTGAGTGTCGTTTTTTTCTGTGACTTTTTATGTGTGTTATTTATTTTTGTGACATTTTTGCAAAAGTGTCATTTGTGTAACTATTTTTCATCCGTATACTAAAAGAAACTATTTTTTGCACATCTCTAAATTATATATATATATATATATGTATATATATATATATATATACATTCCCATTGACTCAAGGTTATGGGAAGATTCTGTCTGCCTACATAAAGTCAGGAGCCTACAGCTTCTAATATTTTAGGTGATATTTAGACAGTACTCTGTTAAGTACAGAAAACGCCTCGTCAGTGTAGGCTTAGGGTTAGGGTGATATATAATTGTAGTTCCTGCCTGTATCTTTCTGAATCTTTATTCAGGAACTCTTCCTCGGGCTTCGGTGATACACTGCACAATTTTAAAATTTTAATTATATATATATATATATATATATATATATATACATATATATATATATATATATATATATACATATATATATCAAGGGAGGCGCGAGAGCGCTCTATCCATTAATAAACTTCAAGAATGGCCTATGCTGGAAATCTCATTTCTTTGATCAATCATAACTCAAAAACCAATCATCCAAATTAGTTCAAACTTTGCACAACATTTTTATTTGATAGGTTCTATAAGTGTGTAGAACTTCAGCATCATTAGTAAAGGCAACCCAGAGATCCAGAAAGTTCAATCATGAAATCATGTTATCTGTGTGTACGTACGTATGTGCCACCCTGTATCTCATCAACTATTAATGACAATAAAAGCGTAAACATTTGGTAATTTCCTTGCTTTTGTACATTTAGTGTATATGAATTTTCATCTTAACCCTATTAAGGGCATATGATTTCAGTATACTGGCATTTTTCATGGAATATATATATATATATATATATATATATATATATATATATATATATATATATATATATATATTAAATAACACTGGTCAACAACAAAATTTAAGGCTCTGCCGTCTGGAAAAAGTAGATGATTCTGGGTAAGTTCAAACCGCCGAATGCTAATATAACGTAAGTTTTGACCAATCAGGTCAAGGTATCAGATTTTGGAATTGATATTTTGTCACGTATTGGCTTACTGTACTATATCCGCTTAGTTCTAGAGGGCTTCATAAAAGCTATTTAAGCAAGTTATCACCCTTTTTAATAGAATTGACACCTTTTACATGAATCATAGTAAGTTAAATTGTATAGTTTGCATGATTCCTGTAGATATTTTCATTAGGATATTGTATTAGCATGAGCAGCTCTTCAGCACTTGAGGCACACTTTCCATGAGATTCCACTGCTGTTGTGTACATAAAATATACTTGGTTAATATAGTTTTTTTAGTTCCAGGAAAATTTTCTTTTGATATCTCAATTGGTAAAGTTATTAATTCTATAAATTTGTTTTAACTCTTTAATTCGTTACTTTCAAATGACTAGAGCAATTATTATACCTTAAACATTTGTAAAATGAATATAAACTCATCAAACCAGACATGCTTGAAAACCCCTGATGTTTTTATTTTTTTTATTTATGGTTAATTTTCTTTGGTGGGAAACAGAATAACAAATGATTATAAAATACAAACACTTTATTTTGTATAGTTTGCAGTGATTCTTGGAGATGGGAACAAATTATGGACACCTGACATAGTATGCAAATGTTGCAAGGAGGAAATTAGACAGTGGTCCCAATGTCTACGGAAAGGTTTAACATTTAGCGCGCCAATTGTTTGGAGGAAGCAGAAAAACTATTATGATGACTGTAACCTTTGTTGTGTCAATTTGAAATGTGTAAACACAATTGTTCCTAAAAACATGATATTGATGTACAATAAAGGATACATTATGAGAAATGTTTTTTATTTAATTCTTATTCACCCCAAACATAAACATTGGGACATAAGGGGCTTCTATTATGAACCATGCCTACAGGGGCACTTTAAGTAGGGGGTTGACCAGCCAGATGTCTGTTAGCATCACATTTAAATGTCTGCATGAGTGTATAGACAGAGAAGCAGGAAACAGGGAGATAATTCCAAAGTTTAGCAAAATGTTGGGATTAAAATAATCCTGAAAATAAAGTTCAATTCTCCCCCGTGTGCAGATAAAATCATCAAAAGAGAGATATAGGACGGAAGTCTGAGAGAAGGAACACAAAACACAAGAATGTAATTTCATAGCAATTTAGTAAGAAAGAAAACGTTGGAGTCATAGAATATTTACAGTTTTAAAAGTTCATTTAGGCATTGGTAAATTTGAGAGAGGATGGTTTGCGAAGACGTGGTTCGCGTGAACTTATCTGTTTAGAGTTCGGGTAACGGCGGGAGGTCATTCTCTGAGACTGCCGTCTTGGGCTGCGTCACGAAGAAGACCAGCCGATGTGTTGTTGACTGGAGTGGAGTCGTCGAAAAAGGGGTCGGGAAGCCGTATGCAAGGGTCTTTAAGGGCTTAAGGAAGAAACTGTACGAGTAGAAAGCATCTGTGAACTTCTACATTGAAATGGTGGGATTTTGCTGTTTGTCGAGTTAAGCGGTTGTATTTACGTTGAGAGGGCACAAGTGCCACGAGTTCGTAAGAGCACATCCCATTAATTTACTTCTAAAACAAGCACATACATTCAACATTTGTCTACTGACTAGTAGTTGATACACCAGCCTAGATTTGGCAACACTACTCCATGCTTAGGCGAATGATGGCTTTGTAGAGATATAAGATATAGGCAGGTGTGAGTAGTTTTCTAGCGCGTTAGACGAAGGCCACCTTCTTTGCAGCAGCCTTGGCAATGTCTTCTATGTATTTGTTTCAATTCATGTTGCTGTGAATGTTAGGCCGAGGAGTTGGAATGAAGAATTCTCAGGTAAAGTGTTATAAGATTGCCATATCTGCGGTTGAGAAGGTATCTCGTAATTGTTAAAGAAAATAAGCTTTGTCTTAGTAGCATTGAATGTTACCATCCGTTTATGTCCCCATTTCAACACATACTGGGGGTTATTTTCTAAGTTTTCAGTCATTACCTTGGATATGTGTACATTTGTTTCTTCCACATGTATGTTATAGGGCGTGGTGTCATCTACTAATATACCCATTTCGGATACAATTTTATCAGGGAGGTCGTTTATGGATATCAGGAATAAGAAAGGTCCGGGGATCGATACCTGGGCACACCGGCATTCATGTCATGTTGTTTGGAATATTTACTGTTACATGAAAAAGATGAGATGATACCACTAGATAAAAGCAAATGACGAGATTTCATCTCATTAATTTCAGGAAATAGGAATTGATACAGTTCAAATTTGATAAAAAGACATATAAAATGTAATATATGAGAAAAAAGTGATATACATATCTATATATATATATGATATATAAAGAGAGAGATAATAAAGATAACATTTTACCTTTGAAATAATCCTATCTTGAAAAGTCAATGCTCAATATAATAGACAGAGCAATAATAAAATGAAATGAGAGATGATAATTAAAATTGAAAAAAACCCAACATATTTATTAAATCATCAAATAGGTTTAACAAGGAATATATAAAAAACATTTTTTTCCTTTTCTTAACCCATTGGTTCTCAAAAATCCAAGCTTTTATCGCCAGAGGAGCATTTTTTTAATATATTTGTACTTTTGTATATTTTTTTATATTTTAAAATATGTGCTGACAGTAATACAATTTTATTTTACTGTTTCATCCTTATCTCTGATAATGAAAAAATGCATTTTTGAAAATCCATGTAGTTAGGAAAAGAAAAGAAGTTTATTTATATATTCTTTGTTTAAACTACTTGATTATTCAATAAATATTCTTTTTTTCAATTTTTATTCTCATCTATCATTTCCTTATATATATATATATATATATATATATATATATATATATATATATATATATATATATATATATATATATATATATATTACATTTATAATGTTAGGAATTATTATCTGTTTATATATTTGAAGAGTTCAAATGCAAAACGCGATGAACGCTATTTTCAAAATCACGAAACTGTCCCTACAAATAGTGTCGAATTTAAAAACTGGACGACACCCCAAAACTATGTGTTACATTATATGATACCGAAATATTTTATTTTTGATTTCAGTTAAAATCACCTTTCATTCGAAGTCTAGATTTAATATATTCGTGTTTTTATTATTTAAGGTCTCAATTTAAAGGAATTGGATTGATCGCGTTTTGCGTTCGTTTTTTTTTTGTATGTACATGATTCAAAAGACAAATTAACCGATCATTATATATTTTGGAACAAATGTGCTAGGCGTAAGAGATCGTAATATAGGTTATATTTAGTTTGAATTATTTTTATGCAACTAGGTAAAAAAGGTAGATGCCCTTCGTAAAAATGTTTGTGGAATTTTACAATAAATATTAAACATTCATTTATAAATATTCCTTAGAATTTAACTTCTTTGGGGCATTTAAAAGTGTTTTAGTTCGCAGAACGTGGGCATAACCCTCCACTTAAATATTCCAATGTTTCAGACTTTCATTGGTTTTGATCCATATTAATTAGACATCAATTAAGAAAGATTTTCTGAATTCAAATTTATTTTTAAAACCCCTTCAGCTTAAACCTTGAATTTTAGACATTTCCGAGAATTAAATCATGCAATGGATTTTGATCAATATTAGAATAAATATTCTAGACATGAGGTTTGGTATCATTATATCTTCAATTTAATCTTTGTAAGGAGACATAAGAGTGGTGAAAAACTCTTCCGTCTGAGGGATTTCTTTTACCTATTCTGGGACGGGTATTCTTTATGTATACATATAGAGTCTTGGAATTCTTTCAACCGTTAACACTATATAAAAAAACGTTTAGTTCCAATCCCTTCGTTGGAAAATTCCCTTGTAACAATTTAGGCTCGTCCTCATGCAGTTAGATATGTGTATATGTTTATATATTTCTATGTACTCGCTCACTGTATCTCTCTCTCTCTCTCTCTCTCTCTCTCTCTCTCTCTCTCTCTTTCTCTCTCTCTCTCTATCTATCTATCTATATATATATATATATATATATATATATATATAGTACGTTTATGAAAATATATTTATGGAAATTAAGCTACACAGAGGTTCCCGCGTTTCCTCCTCGGGGCGAATCGTCAGGTTAAATGCATGGAGTTAGTTTTGCCGGGTGTTTTTATATACACGACTAGCTAGTTAACCAATCAGATTATTTGTTGTTCTCTTAGCCAATCGGTGGGCTTCTCACGACCAAAGGTTCGGTGGGTTTTACTTACTATTTCCTATTCTATTGTTTTCTTTTTTATATGATGATCTATCCCACTTTCTTTGTTGTTGTCTTAGCCAATCATTGGGCTTCTGATAAGAAAAGGTTCGGTTGGTTTTACTGCCTATTTGCTATTCTATTTTCTATAGAGTGGCCTATCCCTGTTGTTTTGTTGTGTCAATATAATGGGTGATTTTATTTTTACACGTAGTTCCTTGTATTTCTATTTTAGGTTTTAGCTTTGAAGTTTTTAGGTTTTTGTTTAGGTTAGTTTTTTTACTTATTTGTTTGTATATTTATTTATTTATACATTTATGTATGTATTGTTAGCGTAAGGTAAATTTTATTCTATGCAGGTAGCTGTTTGCTATCTCACTTCTATAGTTTCTAGCACTGTTGAAGTCAATACTGAAAATTGATACATAAAAAAATCATATTTCCTAATAACATTTCATGTAGATAGGGTGTCTCAGAAAGATGTATGCACCCTTTGAATCGTTATACCTCTTTAATTTACTGATTCCGATTTGCAAACAATATTGATAGAAGAGTAGAATAGTAAGAACACAAATTCAAAAATACTTACAGTAAAATTAACAAAAACATTTAAAATGAACTTTTAAGAAAGGTAAACGCCACTTGAGATAATTTCAGAATGTTCATAAAATGAACTTTGATCTCAACCCTTTCCCAACCGTTCGTGAAGAAATGGACCTAAAACCTGTATTAATTTTACTGTCAGTATTTTTAAATGTGTATCCTCATTTTTCTACTTTTCTATCAATCTTGTTTTCATGTCAAAATCAGTAAATAGAACGAGTTATAACGATGCAAAGGGTGTATACATTTTTGTATATATCCGCTTAACCAGCAACAGGTGTGATAATGTTTGTATTGTTGTTGTTACACAGGTTATTCGGTCTTCCCCACTCCTGACCTCCACCCGAATCCCCACCCGGACAACGATAGAGCGACAACGCTTTCTCGTAAATAAGAAAACACGCAGGCCTTGAAACGTACACCTGACACATCTGCCGGTACTAAACAAGTTAGTCGTATCGTGTGTACACAAGCGGCCCTAGAAAGGTTTGTATTTCAGTGAAATATTGGAGCGTCCTGGTGCGTCAGGCACCGGGATGGATAACGGGTGGAAATAGAGAGGAGATAAGTAGAGGCCTATACAGAAAGAGAGTGGGATATTTGAAGGGTATTACGACATTTCCACGAAGGAGTCTTTTATTTTGGGGGAATGGAGGTGATCAGACACGCCCATTTTTTTTTTACATTTTTACTCATGAATCGACCCCCGCAATGGTTTGTTTTGCTTGATCTTCATATCTGACTAGGTGTAAGCGATTTTAAAAGTACGACATGACCTAGTGTATTCATTAAGATGAATGGTGTACTAGAGCGTTTACAAAAAGTCTAAAAGTACGAGAGATATTACTGTGTTAAGTAGAAGTTCATCAAAATTAGAATAAGGATTCTAAACATAATATCAAGCATCATTATATCTTAATTATCATCGCAAGGAGCATTTAATTGGTTTTTAACTTTTCCGTTCGGTGAATTCATTTTACCTATCTTGGGACAGGTATTCAATGGTAGGGTTACGTCATCCATAATTACGAGCATAACATAACATGAAACATATATATAGTACTATAGCTATTAAAACTATCAATTTATAGAAAAATAATTGTTAAGCTCTGATACGTTAAGCACTTTGACAAATATTAAATTGAAAATTCAAGTTTAGCAATATGTCGGGGTTCTCTAACTTTAGGAGATTGAAACCCTTTTTGAATCTCATTACTTGCGTTTATACTTAAAATAAACACATATTTTTCTTGCATTTCTTAACGTGATCGTCACAACGACCTGACAATCAGAACTAAGGTTCTTAATACTTGGATCCGTGGTTCAAATCGGCTGGCTGGCGGTACGGTTACGTACTCTATTCTGACGAATATAACGAACACGAAACATAGATATGTCTACGTATATTAATAATTATATATATATATATATATATATATATATATATATATATATATATATATATATACATATATATATATATTTATACATAAAAGTATTAAATAGTTTAGCAAGTAAATATATATATATATATATATATATATATATATATATATATATATATATATATATATGGGAAATGAAAAAGGAAAAAACCAAAAGATGTTTTTTATGTATTCATCAACGTTTTGTCTTTATTTGTAAGACTTACTTAGAATGTTCTCATTAACCCATCATGTTAACCCAATATTTTCATGTACTTGCATGACATTTTTCTTAAAGTTATCATCTTGAGGAAGGCTTACAAATAAAAACGAAACGTTGATGAATACATAAAAAAAAACATATTTTGGTTTTTCGTATTTCATTTCCCATTACGTCGGATTACCCTCACCCTTCCTTTCTCATATATATATATATATATATATATATATATATATATATATATATATATATATATATATATATATATATATATATATATATACATAAAAGTATTAAAATAGTTCAGCAACTATATATATATATAGTTATATATATGTATACATGAAAGTATTAAAATAGTTTAGCAAATATATATATATATATATATATATATATATATATATATATATATATATATATATATATATATACATGCATATATAAATGAATAAATGCGAAAGTTGTTTTTTAGCACAACTATATTACAATCGAACGGAGTTATTGCTATTTAAATCAATGATACAACTATGTTATTAGAAATATTGTACATACTGTAGAGATGACCGGCTCATACACACAGAAGTTTGAATGTGCTCATTTGCATAACGTTTTTGAAACAGTTGATAATACATTAATGTTTGGTGCTATTCATTTGTAATTATCTTGTTCTATTTTACAATTTATATGCAAGATTATTGTTGGTATTAACAGTAATGACTTAACATTATTTAATACAAGGATCTGATAAGTGTTTTATCTTTACTTAAACTTACATCGCTCACCACAAATCATAAGCGAGAAGAAAAAAGGAGAGGAAAGAGAGGGTGTCTGGCACTTTCTCTCTCTCGCCCTATCTCTCTCTCTCTCTCTTTGCAGTTTCTACATTTTACATGAAAAATTAAAAAGATACCTTTTCTAATAAGCTAAATAAATGCCTTATTTGTAATATAAAATAATAACTTATATCTTAATTGTTTACAAACCCTTTTCACTATTCTCATTGACAAATGAAAACAAAATTTTGGTAGCACTGATTTGTCCAAATGACGAAAAAAATAAAAGGATTCATACTCCCTTAAATCACATCACCTCACCATCTGACAAGCATTAGATTCTGCTTTTCTTAGACGATTACGTGTCAACTTTCTGAAAAACAGTAAGAAACCGATTATTTAAGAATTTAAAGTTCGGCATCAGTTTCGTATATTAGTTCAATGTAAAATGATCCACTATTTCCGGGAAACTCTAGAGCTTTGGGTCACTTAACTAAATTCTTTTTAAATCTGGGAGCTGAATCCGCTGCGTTTTTTTTTTCGGGGGCGGGATATTTTTAGGCGATTACGTGTAGTTTTACCACAAAGACTTAAGGTTAGTCGTCAAAAATTGGGTCTGCCCTAAAACGTTAGAATGGCTCGGAAATTAGGAACATTTTGCGTTAAATATATATTAAACTGATCCCCCACTCATAATTCTAAACTGTGTTTACATTATTTCCCTTTTTACGGTGTTTACGCGGAATATCCTGAAAAGTAGACTCTCATTTTTTTCGAGGAGATGGTAATTAGCAAAGGGTGTTAATCTTCTAATTTACCAATATTTTTTTTAAATCTTATATTTGTTTTAACTATTCGTCTCTTGATATCTTATTTTAAGGATGTAAATAAAAATATTAAAATAAAAGTTGGGTATTATTGTGTAACCCCCTCAGCTTCCCACTACTGCCCCAAAATCAGATGCTACTTTTTAGGTAATTACGTGTGAAAACTCTGAAAAGCCTGGCGGGCTTTATAATTTAGTGTGGGGGATCATTTTCGTATATAAATTTAACGCAATATGATACTCCATTTCCGGGTCATTCTAGCAGTCAACTTTTTTTTACTATTGAAGATACATTATGTGAGTAATTTTGGGGGTGATCCACATTTGAAGGCGAGTTCCTGTGGTTTTACAAACTTGCCAATCGGATTTAGGTTTTGTATAAAAAGTATATTAGTTGATTTAGGTTTCGTATTAGTTGATTACCCTAATAAGTTAAAATGACTCTAAAAAGTAGACTCTAATTTTAGAGTTGAGAGTTTAGCTGAGGGTGTTTATCTACAAATTTACCAAAGTTTGTTGTTAACCTTATCGACTTCACTGAGTAAAACGTGTTTTATTCATACAAACATCTACAAAAATACCGATACACTGGCATGTAGTTATTAAAAACTAAACGTCTTCTCAGGCGGAAAATGTCCGCTTAACAAGTAAAAAATTACTAGAACGTTTTCAAAGATTCTAGAAGTTAAAGATGCACTAGAGAGTTAACAATGCTTTTTAGAAATGCGTGTAGCTCTAGAAAAGTAATTCCGACTTTTAAAAGTGCGTGTTCTAGAGATTTTACAAAGATTTTTATAAGCACGTCTTCTACTATCATGTTAGTGATAGTTTCTCAAAGAAGAAAGTTAACAATTCGTTCGGAAATTCGTTTCGTTCTAGAGAGGTAAATAAGATTTCTAGAAGAGCATGTTTTACTAGAGAAGTAATCAAGATTCAGGAGTTGATGTACTTTAACGCTTATAAAATTCTATAGGTACGATATGCATTAGACAGTTAACATATATTTTTAAACGCGTGTTTGCCATAGACATTTTACAAACGTGTAAGAAGTATGTGGTGTCCTAGAGAACTCTAAAACGATTTTGAGAAATACGCATTATGCTACAAATACAACAAGTGTTTTTTTAAAAAACGCGTTGTTCTAAAGTGTTAAGAAAGATCTCTAGAAGTAGATGTTTTATTAGAAAGTTAATAAAGTTTATGGACGCGAGCCTTTGCCAAATTGTAGAAGTACTGTTAATCACCCAGGCCTGGTGTACTTAAAAAGTCTTTTGACAGAAGTATAGACACGAACCTGACCGGAAGAAAACAACATTACATGATTGATTGTCAAAAACTAAATAATCGTTAGTTGAAGTCAGACCACTAGGTTTAGAATAACGAATACGGTGGATTGATTAAAATAAAATAATTGTTGATTAGAATCACTTGCCAAAAGTTGGCGACATAAGTAAACACGCCGAATATAACATCGTGGAGACGTGGCTAAATTGACAGCGTAGTCCAACAATAAACGCCTTTAGGTGGAGGCGCTATGTGTGGGTGGGAGATCACAAATTGTTATATAATAACAACACGAAATTTATATCGTCAGTTGATTGGCGATGTTAGCCCGATAAAAACATCCAGTCGAATTTGTGTGTGTGTGCGCTTTCTTTCCTCACAAATCCACACTCTTTCACGGCTACGATTTTCATATATCCATGTGTCGGCATTCTTTTAAGCACATTAGTAATACTACAGTACGAGATGTGTGAGAATGTTACCAAATATTTTTCGAAGTTAGTTGTCACTAGACAGTTTTATTTATGGAAGTCGCTCCAGACAATGTATGAAGCCACTGTAGGTAAGGAGCAAAAGGAAATTCTTCAAGGTCAAAAACTAGCTATGGATAAGTTTTAGATGGATATATTCTAACCCGAATACAGCAATTATTCCCCTTTGTCAGAAACAGTGCCCATGGAATGTGAAGACAAAAGTTAAAAATAAGGGAAGCGAGAGTTACGAGGCTACGGAAAGTAAACCCAAATTTCACTTTCTACGCTCCTAGTTTACAGCGATTTGCTAGAATCGCGTGTTGTTCTAGAGATCAAGTAATATCTTGAGAAATATGTTTTCTTCTAGAGAGTTTACTATAAGTTGTAGAAGTACGAATTGTACTAGATATTAAACAAGTATTGCAAAGTTCACAATGTACTAAAGAGTTATCAAATATGCTTCAAGTATGAGATGACATGGAATGTTAGTGTAGAAGTTCATTATTTCTCAGTAATCGCGCGCAGGGGTGATTCCCCTGTGATGCCCGATTGTACGCCCCAAGGACACAAGTACAAGTTGTTTATCTACCTCCCACAGCGATAAGATGTGACACAAGGTCGGGAAAGTGGAATTTGAAAAGCCAGCGCACGAGAATTTGAGCACTCTGGCCTACAAAAAATGCCTGGGCAGCCTTGTCAGCATTCCCCGGTAGGGGCGCCTCAGGCAGTGAGCAATAAAATTACTCCTCCCCAAAGAGAAGAGGCATAGCCTGGGAGGGTGAATCGCCTAGAACTGCACAGGACAAACCTACAAACCGGCGGAATCAAGACCCGAAGCCCAAGACGACACCGGTATATAGGGTGTAGTATCCAGCGGAACAGATACTACACTTTGATCTTGGCAAAAAGGCCGAGAAAGTAGAAGTTTAAAGAAATATTATGAGAAAGTGAGATAGTTCTAATATGATTGGATGCCTACCCACAATTTAAATGTCCGGGGCCACTGCCCCGTTGCACCCCCCAAGACCGCCACTAGAGTTTAGCATTACGATAATGTCACGATGCCCCTCCCTTAGAGTAGGTCAATGAAAGAAAAGCAATATCAAATCATAAGATATGAATTCATACCCGCTCGTTAATACAGTATCTGGGTTTGTCACTTTCAATCTTTACCTAGCTTCTACCGCTTCATAGCTAGTACGAAAGGAAATATTTGTGAAATTTCGTGACAAAACAACGCTGCATAGTATTTATATGAGAGAGTAAGTAACTACGATGAATATGTGTACATACTGTTTAATTGACAAAATACATTAAACATTATGTTTTTAAGCAAAACATAATTCGATTCAAACTAATGTGAATATAAGCTGCGTAAAAGTTTCAGTAATTATTAGTTTCTTGAGACAAAATTAAATATTGTCTTCTGAGAATGTATTTTTATGAATTTAGACAAAAAATGAAATAACTCTCTATTTTAATAAGAACTTACTTGTTTCTGTGTATGTGTGTCTATATGTTGTGTGTACTAATGAGTTACGACTTATTAAGACACAAAGGCCATTCGAGGATAAGGGTTAATGAGTTTGTCAGGTGGACGGTGAGAAAACACCTTGAGGATTGTAACGATCGTTAAAACTAGTCTGAATTTGATTATTTTAGAAAACCGCTCAACAACACCTGTTTGCATAAGACTTGAAAACGACCAGCCCTGTGGTATTGTGTTTCTCACCAGTACGTGAGTTACACATTATTATAATTTTTATTTTATTTACTGTCAATCGATTATATATTTAAATAAAAACATAGCAGAATGTATCAAAAAGAACTTTTAATGGAATGCATTTCTGTATCTTCGTAAGCAACTCTACCATTTTAATCTGTTGTTATTCGTTGTAAAAAAATGAATGTCTACCTGAATATTCGAGATTCGAAAGCTATTTACATCAAACAATTTTATAAATATAGATTAAAAAAACGTTTCATTTATAAAATCAGTTTTACTTTTATAATTTTAATAATTAAATAAGCAACCAATACCATGATAATTAAATTTATTTAAATTAAAAATAATAATTTGATAAAAAAACAAAAAAATCAAAGCATAGTTAGCAAAAACCGAAACAAATGTGAAAGTCACAATACTCCCGGCTATGCCGGGTGAGTAGAGCTAGTGTTCAAATATAGTTGCTCATAATTTGATTAACATTAAAATATTGAAAATCGAATGTTATTGATTACGTAATAAGGTTATAAAAGAGAGACTCATAAGGAAACTAGAGGGATTAAAAATGAATTTTTACACCATACAAGCTCGATTTCGAAATATAATGGAGATTTACAGTTTGTTTCCTCTACAACCACTTTTCGAAAATATTATATGTTGCTAATTTCATTCTACCCTATCCTTGCTTTTTTAAAGGTGCTAGACTCAGTTCCAATATTTGGTTTCTCCTTGTAAGACATTTCTTTCTTTCATGTGCCTAGTCAGGCGGACTTTCGATGGACATAGCTTTTTAGCAAACGTTACCCGTCTGTAGAACACATTACTGTAGGATAGCTTTCCTGCTGATTACCTCTTAGTCGTCTTTAAATCCAATGTCAATGGATTATTGTCACCGAACCACCCAATAAGCAATTGATCGCAGTTCATATCAATGTTAGCCCTCTCAATGTGTTCCTAATCTTTCAGCTAGCACTCATTCTCGTCTCATTAACACTTATGCTCGAGTGGCTCTTGGTCTTGATGATTTGTGAGCCCCCCCCCCCCCAAAAAAAAATATATGGAGGCAAACTTTTCAAAAGTAGTCAGCATACCTAGTTGCGGAGTACAGAAGGTCGACATATCGTAACGCAACTTGTGCCCTTACTCAGCTCTACGTTCCAAGTATTAAGGTTCTGAGTATGACCTTAAAATACATTCACTGGTGAGGCCCTCATTTGGGAGCTGTGGGGAATGTGGAGTTGCCTCTTAGTTGCCATTGCTCCCAGGTTCAATCTGGCTCGAAGTGATAGTATCTATGGGCCAGATAGAACCTACTAGCGCTACCAAATCAGGTTGTCTGCAGTTATTGTCTTCCTGACTCAAAATGCACCAAACATTAATTTGTCATTGTTTGTTTTTTTGCAAAACTCATTCATGTTCTGCCAAATCCCAAAACAAAAAACAACATTTTTTTGACAATTGCTCATTTTCTTTGACAATATAGCTTTTCGGTGGGTAAAATATCATCCACCATGACATCGCTGCACAAAGTTGAACAGTTTTAGAATGTATTTACTTCCGTCCCATAGCGCAGAATGTCGGGAGACTCGGCAAAAGAAGTAGTGCAGTGACCCTTTAAAAATTGCTAGAGCAGTTCAATTCGTCGGTGAGGGCGCCTCGGGCCATTAGCTATAAACTAACTCATTCCCAAAGCCAGAAGGAAAGGTCTGCGAGGATGCACCTCCTAGAACTGAACAGAACAAATACCACAGTTTGGAAGAGAAAGGGCCACCGCAATGACCCAGTTTCTGTATATAGGTATTTGATATTTAATAAGGATGTATGCAATGCGAAATTAGCCGTGACAATGAAAGAGAAGATTTACAAAAAACAAATGATTGGAGACAATGCATTCGATATTTTTATTTCAAATAATTGATCTATTTATTTTTCAGTATTCACATGTTGTTTTGATACATTTTTTGTACTTATTGGTGTTAATAGAATTCGAGATAGTTAAAAATATTTTGATATTTCGAGAGTAAATCTCACATTTTCAAAAGTGCAAACGTTTATTTCACATACAGACGCCAATTAAAAGTATAATCACGAATTTACAAAATAACACGAAGTTTTCTGACATCATTGCGCAAACAAATACAATGAATTCATTTTCTTTTTTTCTGTTATTTCCTCTTATTTGTATCTTATTCATATCTTAGTTTACATTTTACATGAATAACCATCATTTTATATAAGATATTTTGTGGAAAACTAAGGTTTGAAGGCCTAAATAAAATTTTGAATTTAAAATATACTTAACTTTTAGTAAAATTCTGGGTTCTCTGTGAATGCATAAAGATATACCTGCACCCTCGACTCTAGCACTGTGCTACACATTTCCATTTTCATACTTATTATTGAATTTCTATAATTTCCACAATTGTTAATATTTAAGTTCTAATAAAAACGTATGTCCATCGCAAACGCATACACCACAATATTGTTGTAATACAGAGTGACAGTTTTCTGGAAGTTGAAGGTTCAATCCTCAGTACAAGGTATACTAAAATGCAAAGACCAATTACTTAAAACTTCTACCCGGCGATGGCTGACGGGACGAGAGATAGCTACTACCGTCGATAAAATAAATGGTTTCCGTTCAAAATTCTGAACAGATTACCGAGCTTGACATAAAGATTTCTGAGTTCGACAAGACACACCCGAAGAAGGCCAGAGGTTATATCGGCCGAAACATTTTGAGAATAACATCCCAAATGAGAAAGGTTGTCTGAATAGTCTAAATAATACCAATTCCTCGGAAAAATATTTCAGAAAGGTTATATTTTATATTGGTATAGGTTTTTTTTTTCAATTGCAGCCCTGGACAGAGAGACAGACAGAAAATCAGAAAAAAAACAAACGACACCAACTTTATATCATAGATTCTACTTCATAAATGTCAGAGCTATTTATGTGTAAATGATATCACTGAGTTGGGGCATGTCGCTCCATACGTGAATATCGATATAGCGACCACACATTTACCCAATAAGACTCGATCTCGACATGTGTACGATCCTGTATAGCACTTTTATTATCTAACACATCAGCAGTGAAATTTACGATATTTTCTCCCAACTGTCCGACAGCTAGATTATTTTTGCTATCTGTTTACGCAATCCATACTATCTCCGGTTAGATTTATGGATCCAATGCGCACGACAATATTACGACAACGCCCCTAAATGACACCTGCTCGATTAAAACCTTCAGCAGGTTAAATTTGAATCTTTTAAAAGGTATATTTTCAAAAAAAGTCATTGTTATACCTAAAATGGTGATTGTCAGAAGTGAGCGCGACTCTACAAATGGTAAATAGTAAAGGGTACCGGAATGAGGGCGTCCTAAGAGGGGAGTGGTCTAAGCGGAAGTCGAGAAAACACGTCACTTCTTGCAGAAAGGGTTCCGTCTTTGAAGCCTGCAACACGCCGACCGATCTGACGTGAGAAACGTAGGGTCCCTGCCAGCTTGAGGGGCGGGGTCAGAAACTGGGCATATGTGGCCAAAAGTCGGTCTGTTATTGTAACTCTTTCTTCAGTTCATTTATTCTCTCTCTCTCTGTATATCTGTCTGTCTCTCTCTCGCTCTCTGTCTCTTTCTCTCTCTGTGACTCTCTCTTTCTCTCTCTCTTTCGTACAAACTAATTCCAGTTTCTGTCATTGTCTTGTTTTAAATAAACTCTTACTTATAAAAACTAAATCCAGCGGCCACGTGTTTATCATTTCAATGGCTGAAATACACGAACCAGCAGCGACGAATCCTGGGTACACACCCGCGACGGTAGCAATATCCAACACAAATAAAACCGTTAAAAGTTCTACTTTTTAAATTGTTTTATTACTAAAACCGGCGAAACCACTTAGATAAAAAAGGTCTTGAGATGAGACTTGATAATTTGTATAATTTAGATAATTCGGATTGCTGTTCTCATCAAAGACCCGTGCCACAACGGATAACATTACTAAATTATAATCACTTCTAAGTGGGAGTCTTCTAGAGGTTAAAAGTTCAATCCCTACTACGGGCGATACAAAGAATGACTTAGGACTTCTACCCGATCATGTTGGACGAAACGAGAGCAAACTACCCAAATGGATTAACTGAAGGGTCTCGTTCGAAATTCCGCACAGATTGCCGTGTTCGATATAAAGATTTCCGATGTTATGTTTTTGAGATGAGGATTGATAATTTGTAGTATTTGTATTATTCGGACTACTATTCTCATCTTAAATATTTTTCTAACAACGTTCCTATTTAATTGCCTTTCCACGAGAGGAAAGTTAGACACAAGGTCGGTTTTTAATGTTAGGAAAATCCAGCTCCCCAAAAAGGAGCACTCTAAATTGGAACAAAAATTAAAATTGCCTCAGTCTAGAAGGATTTTTCTTTCACTGACCGACGACAGAATAGACTAAGTGCAACATAAGAACATATACTGCACATAAACAATATAATGTCGAATTACTTAAGACGTCTACTCTATGGCTGGCGAAATCAGAGCCAGCTACCTCAGTAGATTAATCAAAGAGTTCCGTTCGAAATTACGCACAGATTCCCGAGTTCGACAGAGAGATTCTCGAGTTCGGTAAGACGCACCTAAAGAAGCCGGAGTTTACATCGGCCGAAATGTTTAAGAATAACACCCAAGATGAAAACAGTAGTCCGAATAATCAACATAATATACACTAAGATGAATTAAGTTTTTACGTTGTTTTTTTACTAATGAGTTACCGCTTATCAAGGCTAAAAGCAACTCGAGAATAAGGTTTAATAAGATGGATAGATTGTCAGTTGAATGATGATGAATATTATGAGAGGATTGAAAATCATTAAGTAAATTGACAACAAATGATTTCTTATTCCTTAATTTCGTATAGATCAGATGATTCTGTTGTTGGCATTGGTTACCCCGATATATTCTTCTAGTTAGACTTCGTTTTAGAAAAAACATCGGATACTTACAGGAGAAACCACGTGAAGCTTGCCAACACCCTGAATGAAAGTGATTCTGTGGAACGAACTGGATTCGAGCTTGGCACACTCAGGTTGGCAGTTCTTGTCGTTAAACACTTAGCCATCGTCACATCCTACTTGATTACTGAAGATCACGGTTTAAAAAATATTTATTGACATTTGATTTGAGAACGATCATGTTGTAATCTGCAGATTGCCGTGTTCTTTGAAATTCCGTTTGACGTAAGGCCGGAAGAAAAGAAAAGTCCATTTTATTGGTGTTAGCACGTTTCCAAATATTTACATGACCATCTTTTCTGCCTTTGATCTCGAGTTAATCTATATGATACGAATGTTCTTTTGTGATGAAATAAAAAGAAAAAAACATACTGCCTGTACTGCGATATAACTCACAGCATTCAAATCAAGAGATTTTTAAAAAAATTCTGTTTAAAATGATAAATATTCTTAACGTAAACATAATTGTCAGCTCAATATTCTTGAAATCACTATGTAAAATATATTTATTTACATCTGTACTGTTTTAGTCGACGGGGCAACATAATTTGGTTTTCGGACAATTCATTTTAAAATTTTTACCTTAGCGACATAAGATTAATCTCAAATTATCTTTGCTAATCGGACAATCTAATTTTTTTAAATGTAAGGGAAAGGTGGTAATGGACGTACGAACACGAAGTGGTTTAGCGTATAATCATATAGATAATTGGAGACTTAACATTCCTAATCCAGTTTTGCTTGTTATGAGGTACAGAGACGAAGAGGGAAAGCAAAATGAAGTAGGGTAAAATGAGGACGAACTGTTTAGTCTAAATATAAAGACGGTAAACGAAAAGCACATTAAAATAGAAAACAAAAGTACAGAAACAATGCAGTAAAATAAAGTAAATGCATAATAAGTATATGATAAATATGATGTTGGGTCCGAACGTGTCTTAATAATTTATTGTTACCATTTAAATAATTTTGAATACATTTTTTATACTTCTTCTTTCGTGCCAATCAGATGATTCTGGTGTTGGCATTAGTTTCCTCGATGTTTTTCTAGTTAGAGATCTTTCTGGAAAGACATCGGGTACTTACGGGAAGGACCACGAGAAGGTTGCCAACATCCCTGAGTGAAAGTAGTACTGTGGAACCGACTGGATTCGAACTTGAAACACCCAGTTCTTCAGTCCGTGTCGTTATCCACTTAACCACCGTCACCTCCCACTTTTCGTACTGTAAGAGTAATTGTCAAAGAAAGAAATAATCCATTTATTTAAAATTGTACTAATTACATGTTATTTAAAATTGCATTAAAATAAAACGAATGCAAAAAGCAGGGTTTTAAAGCTGGTTATGTACATGTAACGACAACATTTGATTTTAGAGCATTTTATTTTAAAATGGGTAAAGTCGAAATCTTTGTACCTTAGTTATTTTTTAGATACCAGTCGAGGATCCGTTCTCGACAATCAGTCGTGGTCTTTTATCTGTCGGGATGAAGTATTAGATCTAGGTAGTCCTCAGAGTTCCAGCTTACCAGATCTTGCCTCCCCTGGTTGAGAAGGAGTTGGTGTATTGGAAACTGCCTGGGGAATGCCAGCGTGCTCTTTCTTTAGGGGCGCCCCCAACCTTATGTGACATCCTTCTGCGATGGGAAAGAGGTAAATGCCTAGTTAATTTTCAATTTCGTTATGTTTGACGACTAGACAATCTAATTTTAATAAGTGTTGATGGTGATAACGTACGTACGGGCACAACATGCCTTAGCGTGTTAGTATAGAGATTATTGGAAATGAGGACGAGCTGTTTAGTCTAAATATAAACAATAAAAGTAAATGAAATTAGAATAGAAAATGCAAATACCGAAATAATGCATGAACTAATAAAATGAATGCAATAAAATAACATGATAGATAAGGTGTTCCGTCAGACGATGTAAAGGACAACAGGATAGAAGAGCTGTCGTCGAGGAACACATTTGTGACAACATAAGAGATAAAGATGAAAAGAAAAGGGTTCAATTTGAATAAAATAAGCAGAATAATAAAAATAAAATCTTAGCAATAAAGACATTAAGTATATATATATATATATATATATATATATATATATATATATATATATATATATATATATATAATTATAATTTAAAACCGAAAATAAATAACGCAAAAACAGCTGAAACAATAAATTTTTATCAGTACCACCCAAGAAAAAGTAATTTTAAAGGTTTCATTTCAAACTAGCTGTATCTATCAGCATCACCATCGTCCCCGTAAAGTCCAACCCTTCCTCCTCGTGGTAGGGGCGATGACATCGCGGTAGTGACATATCTACCCGGCTAACAGGGCGCTGGTGATCAGGATCCGTCGGCCTCTGTTCGTATCTGCTTCTGCTTGTTGCAAGCAAAGATGTCCGGCACGGAACCGTAAATCAATGTCGTGAAAGCGACAACGTTACTTCTGCGTCATTCCTTTGTGTGTTCTGATACAAACCTTCACTGACTTCACATGAACCTGCTGGGCCTTGCTCTTCCCAGTGTCGGGTAAAAAAGCTGCAATCCAGCAGGTTAACAAGGGAACTTCATGCAGACTAAAAACTCATGTATATATATATATATATATATATATATATATATATATATGTATATATATATATATATATATATATGTATATATATATATATATATATATATATATATATATATATATATATATATATATATATATATATATATATATATATCACATGCAAGTAACTCGTCTCACTTTAAAACATTAGCTGCTCTCTCTGGTGTCTCAATGACTTTTATTGTTTAATCAATAAACTTAATTAAAAACTAAACATCAGCGTCCGAGTGATTGCATCCACAAATGCTCAAGGAGCTGAGTTCCCGACGATACCACTGGTGTACAATAATTATAATCGCCACGGACACCCGAAACTGGTACAATTAGATTGGGCTAGTACATAGGAGAGATAGAGAAACGAACAATATTATAGATGATTACAGTCTTCCATAACTGAAAAAAGAGATATATTTGTATAAATGCTTGCAAGTATCATCGTTGAAATTTTATTCTCCGTTGACATTTTTCTTGTGAAACAGACGGAAATTAAATACAAATTGATATCCCATATGATCACTCTATTTGACACCAGCTATGTATTCATTTTTACTATTATTACTTTATTTATCTATTTCCCAGATGTCACCAATTTATATATATATATATATATATATATATTTATATATATATATATATATATATATATATATATATATATATATATATATATATATATATATATATATATATATATATGCGAGATCGTCCTGCTTTTGAAGCTCGTCGAGTATAACTGTCCCAAGATAAAGACACCGTTACTTTGTATAACAAAAGGATCATAGAAAAAAGAAGTGACACACATGCAAACATACAGACCGATAGACAAATGATGCCTCCTACTCGGCACTGAAACCGAAAAAACATCACCTGTTTTATGAATTGCTAGGTTGGCCTACTATTGAATATAAAATAGGGTTTACAAATGAAAAAATAGCTGGTCACACTACTTTATTGTACTTGATCTATGATATAGTTATGTTCGTTTTTCTAGATTCCTTCTATATAGTCTTGTCGATGTGTGTTGCATAGCCGTCCAGGAATGGGCCGTGGCAGTTCTCGCTTAAACAACCGGTCATTTTTAACACCAAAGATGTATATGTTGCATACCTTTTAATTTCTCGTACCTTCTCTCTTTCCTCGTCGCGTGGAGGGGTGTGTCGTCTAGTGGTTGACTTCTTTCTTCGTTTCTGAACATCGCCGTCCGTTGTGTTTGCAACAAAACATTTATAACTTGAAATTC
The DNA here is from genome assembly GCA_963556195.1 of Sepiola atlantica. Lineage (NCBI taxonomy): Eukaryota > Metazoa > Mollusca > Cephalopoda > Sepiida > Sepiolidae > Sepiola > Sepiola atlantica. Next base: position 55,615,378 of record OY744516.1, read on the forward strand.
ACGAGGCAACAATCTTTTACCGTGACTTGTTTATTTCAGGCGTTAGATTTCCGTCGGCTACGGAGATGCTTCACCAACGCTAAGGGAGAGACAAAATTACTACTCTATCGTGGTTAATTTCTAGCTTAAGTCCTTAGCCATTCGAGGAAGGGGTAAGAAGGAATCTCATGCCTGTATTCTATTAGGGAATTTAATTCCCCTAATTATTTAAAGACAACATAGAGAAATCGTGTGGTCGGCTCGCTTCAAAAACCCAGACTGACAAAACTCTGCTTTCCACACAAAAGTCTGTGACGTCACAGAACCCCCATGCGCAGGTGCCCCTTGACCTTTGATCTGAGGTCTCGCTAACGCAGTGCCCCTGTCAACGTATGTGAGCTCCGACTGTGAGGACCAGTTTATTTTGCACTGGACTGTACGGGGCCACCCGCAATAAATCGCGCAAGCCAAACCACTTCAATATGCATCCGGCCCCACAGGGACATTATCCAACATTTGTTGTACATCATCTGTCCCTCCCGTTACTTTGCGGAATCCTTTCCTTTCCTCTTCTATTAAAAGAGTAGTAGACATGTTTGCTATGTTGTGAGCTTAAGACTGTCCCAGATGCTGGTAGGCAGATTATCGGTCAATAATTGCCTCGGATGTTTCCATTCTCGCATAGTTTTGAGCTCCGGTATATCTGTTTCACATATACATTTTCTTTAGTGTGTGTACTATTCTCTTATGTAGAGCAGTGAGTTTAGTGAACCAGGATCAATGTATTCCGTCATGGCCACGTGCTTTCCATGTCGGCATTTTTCTTTAAGTTATCTTAGGTTTCTATGAGTATTTCAATTTATGTGAGTTATCAGTTTCCTGATGGTCTTTATGCGTTTTTTTTTAGTCATTTTGTGCCTTTGTTGTAGTTTTTCTTTTTCCAATATATTGCCCCAGTAGTGTCTACTCTATGTCGGGTTCGATTCCTCTGTATTTGGATTTCTGCATCGTAACAGTCTTCTTACTTTGGTTAGCATCTTTGCGCTATTGGTTCATTTTTTAAGGTAATTATTCTTGTATTGAAGGAATAACATTTTTTTAAAAGAGGAGTAAGATGGTCTATGTTGATGGGCACAACGCACTTGCTGCTGACACTTTTTAACGTGGTAGATTTATCTCTGGTGACACCATATTCAATGCAACAATGTTTACCACTACATCTTGATATCGTCGTAGACGTTTTTATCTAACAACACCGTTTTCAACACTGATTTCAGAAACAATGTACTCGCCGCTGGAATTTAATGGCGTGGTATACTTTTTCTCCAACAATGCCATTTTGTATACTGATCCTCGTATCAACGTACTCGCAACTGAAATTTTGTTACGTGGTATACTTATCTCCGAGAGCGCAGTTTACAATACTTATCTCTATTGCCCACTGATCTTAGCCATTCGAGTGCTAAAAGGCTACCGTTTACTTTTATTTAACCCGCCTTTTATGAATGCGGTGGCACCAGCCTCAGCTGATGTCACATTTCTTGAAAGGTCCAGAAGGATGGAATGACTTAAAAGACAGTAACCAGCCTTGGAAGGGTGCCAGAGTAGTGAGACTAAAGAGTGGCTTATTGTTACGCAAATCCCACAGAAGACCAACGATCGTTGTTAGCAATCAATCATTGGTAAACGGCTCTGGCGATAAGGAAAACATAATTTGCAAAGTTTATTGAAAAATTTGGAGAGTACTGGAAATTTGAAGAGACTTGTTGTTACTCGGAATCCAGGGGAACACAAATGGTTATTGTCAGTGAGTAATCACTGATAATAACTTGTATGAAAACTGCTAGGGAGTAAAATAAGTATAACTGAAACTGTTAGAAATAACATAAACTCCCAGATTTGCACCGTTCTATCGTAAAACAGACACACGTACGTGTTGTGGCATCAGCCATGGCTGGTATTACAAAAAAGGGCCACGAAAGATCAAGAAGTATTGGAAAATTAAGAGAGAGGGATAGAGTAGACCAAGCAGACATCGATGTAAAGGGGCTGAGTTCACTAGAACTGTGGGGAGGCTTATCAACACGAATTCCAGAGAATACCAACGGTCGGCGCTATTACCTATGGTAAACAGCTTTTGCGACAACGCAAAATTATTTGCAATGGTTATCGAAAGAGCTGGAGACATCTGTGGAGACTTGTCATTCAGACTCCAGGGAACACCACTGGTTTGTTTCAGTGAGCATTCTTGTGTAAAAAATCATCAGGAGCAATTGATAGTAATATGTTCCTCATGCGGTTCAAGTAACCTCTTTATGTGGGGTTGATTTAATAATTGCATCATATTAGAATGCCACTTTTCTTTCCGTTTAGAAATCTAAGAAAATATAACCTTATTGTTAAATGGAATCGCTCGTATACAGACCCATATTCTTTACGAAAGTAATATCTATCTGCCTTTCCACGTGGACAAGACGTGGCACGAGGGCGCGTTAAGTGTTGTGAGGATATCATTCCTATAGGTCAGGGGCGGACAACCTCCGGTCCGCGAAGGCTTAGCGTCCGGCCCGCCACTCTGCTATCCTTTATTATTGCAATCCGGCCCGCAGATCTCCCAGTAAAACTCACATCATTTTGTGACATAGACGTAAAAGTAGGTTTCACTTAAAGATTTACAGTGGGATGAAAATGTATAAATATCAGCGAGCGATGATGCATGTATATTTTTTTTCTTTAACTATTATTTCAAATCCCTGGCCTGAGATCAAAATGGAAAAAAAGAAAGAGAGAGGACAAGAGGAAACGAGAGACGAGGAAAGGGCATGAAACAGAGAACGTATGTGAGGTGTATCAAAACGAATGCTGGATCAACTTGCTACTTCCCCCCACATTATTTTTTATGCTTCCAAAATGGGTCTTCGTCGGCGCCTTTTATAACATCACATACAGAAGTCTCTTGAGAAAAAATATCAAATGTGTAGAGTGTTCAATGCAATTTTTCTACAATTTTTTCATGTAAACAAAATATAGTAATTCTGAGATTTCGTTTTTCACTCCGGCCAGCGATCTCCTTCCAAAAGTCTCATCTGGCCCTCACTCTGAAAAGGTTATCCGCCAATGCTATAGGCAGTCTGAAGTACGTTACTAACGAAGTCTAATTGTTTTTTTAGAAATGTTGTCGTCGGTGAGATCATGTCAAACACTTAACCTATCACTATAACATTCGTAGCTATTGCTTGGGTGAAAGGCCAAATCGGACTACAGAAGAAGTACTCGTTTACCAGGTAAAAACTAGTTGATTCTATCGTGGCATTATCCTAGCAACGTAAACATCTATAACGCAAGCTGTAAAGTGGCGCCAAACGCGTTTTTCTTGTAAGTTTTATTTGTCATGATGTTGGTTTGAAACTACGGTTCATGGACAAATTAATGTAGTCAAAAATGTTAAGATGACATATGTTATACATCCACTCGGTGGTAATGAGTAGATATGCCATTAAGTAAGGAGTGGAAAAACAAATAAAAGTAAAATGGACGTAATTACATTGTAAAATTGAAATGCGTAATGCAAAGTTCCGGCTTTACGTGTCGTTGCACATTGTTGCTTTCAGCATTCTAGATGCGCCCGCTTGCTTAGACATCAATAGATCTTAATTATATTTCTTTCAACGTGGTTGGTTAGTTGGCCGCGGTTCTAAGCGTCAGACAAAAGTTAAAATGTTTCGAATAGTGCAACCGGTAGAGCAAGCCTCCTCCGCACTGATTATTCCCGAAAAAGGACGAACCACATTTCTATGTGGATAAGAATTTAATATTATTTATCGTAATATTGTTTAGTTACTTAGGCTGCTATATTTTAATGATTAATGCTTGGTTCCGGTCTACCGTGTCGATGAACACTGTTGCTAACAGCCTTCTAGATGTGTCCGTTGCTTATTCATATACAGATCTTTATTTTCTTCTTTCAACATGGTTAGTTTATTTAGCATCGGGGTCCTAGGCGGTCAGGCAAAAGTTAAAATGTTGACTTTAATCTGACAGGGTTTTGAATTGTGCAACAGATATAGCAATCATCCTCCACACTGATGATTTCCAGAAAAGGATGAAACACATGTGTATGTAAATAAAAATGTTAAAATGTTTATCGTAATATTATATATATATATATATATATATATATATATATATATATATATATATATATATATATATCCTTTTGTGCACGCAACCATATACATACATATATATATATATATATATATATATATATATATATATATATATATATATATATATATATACTAGCAAATATATGTTCCCTCAGGTCGCATATTGTTGCTAACCTGTGAGGATAATATGGTGAACGAATATATACTACACTGACCCACAAAAGAGGAGCTAATCATTGAGAGGATAGTATTCGCCCCCTCGCAAAAAGGACGTAATATCTTCGAGGATTTTATTATGTCAACAGAACAGATACTACATTGCTTCTCCTCAAAGAAAACTTTGTCAGCGACATTTTTTAAATCCTTAATAATTCGTAAGTAAGTAAACATAAACACAAAAAATAGTATTACAAAGCGAAGTACTGATATTGCGAATTATCATATATTTATATAATCTGGAATTCTTCGTAAATAAGGCAAAAACGTTACATGTTACGTTAAATTACTTACGCTGAGCCAAGAAACTAAATAAAGAAAGCATACACGATTTTGATTCGCTTGATGTATTCTGCAAGCTGTTCATTAATATAATCCGCTAATCCAGAATATGTGAATAAGAATGGACGAACCAATGAAAGTGTATTTCTATGGAGCGTTTGTTATTTTGATTTCAAATCTAGTGTAATATTTAGACAATGGAAAGAAGAAAAAACAATTAAATATTTGCGTCGACTTAAACCCTATAGAGGAGATGTCTCCGTTTTTGTGAGGTAAGTAGGAGTAGATATTAATACGAGAGAGAAAATGGCTGCAACTGTATTTGTGGAATAATAATTAGGAAAAACATGTAACGAGGAGAGAATGTGAGAAATTTAAAAAAAAAGCCAAAATGAACGCATATTTCCGGAAACGCACATGAGGACTTGACATATATGGCTGGCTAAACAGATTAGCATTTGTAGGTTTTTGTTCTTAACTTATAATTTTTCTGACAGTTTTGCATTATGCAACGATGTACTCTTGTAAAACGAGAGAGTCGTCATCCCCAAAAAATTACAGAAGAGAATGCTGAAGGCTTTTCACATTGGCCATCCAGGAACAAATAGGATTGAAGGTTTGATGCACAGCTTTGTGTATTGGCTTAAAATGAATGCACACATTAAACACATCGTAAATACGTGTAAAGACTGTGTCTTGTGGCAACGGCACCTAGTATCAAACATAGTCAAGAGTTACGTACCACTACTATTGCTGTATATTATTCTTCTTCAATATACTTGTTTTCCCTAAACCCAGTGTTCGTGTGTTCATTCCGACCCCTAAACAGGTCCACAGCACTTACTTGCCATAGATATATTTTCATACTATATATATATATATGCGATTTTATGAAGGCTTACCAAAGCATTCCTTTCAGGACACCAATGATCACTATTAAAGATATCTTTTCTTACAAATATTATTTATTCAAATTAAATGTTATTTCCTACACGTGTTTCACTACCAAGCAGGTACTTGCTTGGAAGATCATCAGGGAAATTAAATGTATTGAATGAGGGTTTCTACTTCCGACAATACACAATGTACCTGCTTGTTAGTGAAACACGTGTAGGAAAAAACATTTAATTTGAATAAATAATATTTGTAAGAAAAAATATCTTTAATTGTGATCATTGGTGTCTTGAAAAGGAATGTTTTGGTAAGCTTTCATAAAATCCCATATGACTGCTCTGTACTCTGTAATCGAGTATCATCGAGCTTGTTTTTATTGGTCCAACCCCGGTCTTCACTGAATGATCTATTTTATAGTGAAAAATCTAGATCAATATATATATATATATATATATATATATATATATATATATATATATATATATGCATTGCATCCTAAACAAATGTCTTAAAAAACGGTTAATTGTACATGTAAGTAATTAATTCTTCTTGAACCCACTGCTGCATTCTTCAACGGTGATTTTTTTCCTATATTTCTGCTTTTATATAAAATTTATTAATCATACTTGTATTCACATCTTTTCAAATTATGACTTTTGGTATTTATTTTACCAACTTATCTATTTGTATTTCATCAGATGATAAAAATCGATTCTTTGAAAAGCCATGAAAGTAAACAACTATTCTTTAATGGGAAATAAGTTTTTTTGACAA
>OY744516.1:55624191-55626691 GCA_963556195.1 Sepiola atlantica
TATATGAATGAAAATAAAGACGTTTTTTTTTCATTTATAGGCCTATATTACCATCAACACTGATTACATTTATTTAAATCAATAATAGGATATACTATTTTCAAAATATTCTATGAATAGATTAACCTTTCAATGGGTTAACTCTTCACCTAGGTTTACACACGTATTTTTTTAATTGTTTAAAATTTGACTATAAGTCCACACAGTTTTGTAATTTGGTCTTTTTTTTCCTTTTTGTCCATTCTTTCCCAATAGGAATATCTGAGTGAAAGATCTAACATTTTCCGCCTTAGTTTCTAATAACTATTGATCGATAACATTGACAAGCCAGTGTATAAATAAAAGAATAATTATATAAATAGCTGTATTTACTATTGAGCACTATTTAATAAGCCAGGTTACATTTTTTTATCGTGTGGATGTTTACTTTACCTGCATTACTGTATATATATATATATATATATATATATATATATATATATATATATATATATATATATATATATATATATATATTGTTGAATATAAGAGACAAACTCATTTCTGGATATCCTTTGGTAGACCCTTTCAATAGTCTGAATCAGGATCTTAGTTTCGGAAGGGGAATAGGCTGATGAATTTGCCATATTTTGGATTTGTCTCCCAAGTACTTTCAGACCCATCCGGGCCCATCTTCATGGGAATGCGGTTAATCATATATATATATATATATATATATATATATATATATATATATATATATATATATATATATAGATATAGATATATAAAGAGAGAGACAGCCATTTTTTGTTTCTGAAAAAAATTCAATTTCAACCAAAAACAAATTCCAAATTATATTACTTTGTTATTTTAACTGTCTTCTCCTTAGCGTGCCATACTTTTTTACGTAGTTATTTTTCATTATTATTGTACGTTGCAAGATCGTTCGAGCTACATTTGTTGAACAGTAGCGGACAGACAAGGATGTGTTTCATCTGCGAAGAAAATGAAATAATAACGGTGTTAAGAAGAACTAGTTTCAATATGAAGAATTATCACTTGATGGGTGGCTGTTGTAGTAGAGCTGATCGTGAGAATTTCCCCGAGATACTTCATGGAATAGTATGTAAGGAAAAGCTGTCGACCCGGACAAAAACATTACGAATTATTGAAGACGGACGAAAAGGAATGCATATTTTTCGAAAACATGCACAAAACGTAACCTAACTGGCTACCGAACCAGATTCGTATGAGAAGGTTTTGGTTAGTAAAATAAAGGAAATCGTTTCACTTTATTATTAAGATATATATGTGTGCGTGTGTATATATATATATATATATTCATTCACATACATACTATTTCGCTGGATAGCAGTTCTTTTATGTGGTTAGACAAACAACTGTCCCAAGTCATGACCGAAATTCGACCGACTAAACAACAGTCGGCACTACTAACCACTTGACTATCATCTAGCTTCTCCCGAAAGTAAGCGAACCCACAATGATAAACACTGTCAGATGTCGAAATCTCCATCTGTTAAAACCAGGATAATTGCTATATATATATATAACTATATAATAAATAAATATTTGTTATTGTTTATTATCTATGTACGTATACGTTTCGTCCTTAATAATCGGGGCGCATCAACATAGAGATATGACTATTCACTACCGGTCATACGATTCGAAACCCCGGACCACGAGTATTTTGCAACTAAAATCCGACGCCTTAACTGTACGGCCAATTTTGAACAGCGAATAAACAGTGATAATTTTAACACTTTATACGGCGGCTTAACGTCTAGAGCGTTCGACTTTTTTTAATGAAAGGAACGATGCATTTAAAGTAAGTGACGTCATGCTGTGTTAATACTACACTTACAGTGCTCTACTAGACGGGGTTTTCTAGGAGCTATAAATAATATATATATATATATACATATATATATATATATATATATATATATATATATATATATATATATATATATATATATATATATTAGAGTTGGGCGGTTTTGAAATTTTGGTTTCGGTATCGGTTTCGGTTTTTTTCCCTTAAAACCTCGGTTTACGGTTCGGTTTTTCGGTTTTTGAAAAAATAATTTTTACTATGGAAGCTATTCATTCTCTTGTGTGATGATTAGTTATTATTCAATGTTTAGTTGAATTATGCCACTGTTTCGATAATTTTGTGACTGAATCATTCTCCATGATATGAATCATATAAGTTTTAAGGTGTTGACTGTTGTAATCAAAGTTCTGATACCTTTTCAACAGTTAACTCGTTAAAACAGTGACCAAAGATTCATGAAAGATTTCTGAAGAATAAAACTGAGTTTGAATATACATTCTATCTAATTCTTTAACCCATCAGAAGCTAAAATAATGGATGAGGAGAATGAGAAACATTTAAACAAAAATCTTTAACATCAAAAGATAGCGTTAGAAAATGAGCAGTCACAGACATATATGAATCATTAGCTCGGCTGGTCCAATAGTCCATTGTCAATGA
>OY744516.1:55631691-55654191 GCA_963556195.1 Sepiola atlantica
CAATGGACAACTAAAAGTCTCCCACTATCAAATCACAACGATGTTGTTTGCACGGAAACTGATAAGACGAAACTACTTGCCCAGTGTTTCTTCTTTAACTCAACGTTGGACTCAGTAAACCATGGCAGACCGAAGCCACACTTGATAACCTGGTCATCACTTCATCTCAAGTCAGAGAATTATAAAAACCTTGACACCTCCAAAGCTTGTGGGCCTGATTTTATACTGAACTGGTGCTTGTCCTTTCCAAACGTTACAACAAATCCTTGTTGAATCTTGTTTCTCCGATAGCTGAAAAATTGCTTCTGTGGTACCAGTCTTCGAGAATTCTGGAGATAGAACTGACAAACAAAACTACCGCCGAATCAGTCTACACCCAATATTTGCTAAAATCATTGAATCCTTAATCAATCTAGCGATAGTCCAGAACCTAGTTAATGCCAAACTTTTTCTGACCATCAGTATGAATTTACACAAGCACAATCGACTGCAGATATCCTAACGGGCATCTCTGAACGCATATATCATACACTGGAAAAGGCATGTGAAAGTAGAGCGGTAACTCTTGATATATCCAAAGCCTTTTATAAGGTCTGGCATAAACAGTTTCTCCTAAAATTCTCTTGTATGTTATTAATTGACAAATATGTAATATAATTAGATTCTTCCTAACCCCAAAAAATCCAGGTTGTACTCGATGGCCATTCATCTAAGCAACATGGCATAAATGCTGGTGTATCCAGGGATCTATCCTTAAACATTTACTGTTCGTTATTTTCATAAACGACCGCCCTGATGTCATTGAAATTGAGATAGGTGACCACATCGCGCTCAAGTCCTGTCATGTGGGCAAAACGGACGCACTCATATCCGAGGCAATGGCTGAATCCTAAGAAAGTCACCTACATGCTGGAGTTGATTACGGTCATTAATGGATGGTAACTTGTAATGCCGCAAATACAAAGCCCATTTCCTTCAATAACTACAAGACACCTCTTCAACCACCGATTGTCATGGCAAATAACACCATATTTGAGAGTTAAACATTCAAACACCTCGGCCTAACATTCACAGGTAACATGCCAATGCTGCAAAGAAGGTGGGTTCTATCTACAATTCTAGTAAACTTCTCACACCTGGCATTATCCTATATCCCTACAAAGCCACCATCCGGCTATGCATGGAGTACTGTTGCCATATCTGGGCTGGTGAATCATCCACTAGTTTCTTCCTATTAGTCAAGGCCCAAAAAATAATATCCAACTTAATAGGTCCCTCACTATCCATCAAAGCTCAAGCCATTGACCCATCGCCGCAATGTTGCATCCTTGTGCCTGTTTTACAAGTACTTCAATGGATTGTGCTCCGATGAACTTGCTGCTCTAGTGCCCCCTCGACCGAAATACACTAGACCAACCACACAATCATCTAAACCCCATCCATTTACTGTGGAGGTCCCCAGATGCCGGATAGCCTTCTACTCAAATAGCTTATTTCCTCGTGCTGTCGGTATCTGGAACTTCCTCCATGCTCCATGTTTACCCGACTGTACCGACATGCATCAATTTAAAACGAATGTAAAGAACACTCTCACTGCACAGCTCCCAACTGAGGATAATACCCAAAACTAACACTATCATTCTCAGTAGCCCCTTGCGTCTACAGTGGCGTCTTTCCTTGTTTTGGGTGAACTATGTTAAACACCTTTTTTCAAATTTAATTAAAATTCTTTTAAGTTATTATTTAAATTGACAGCCTGCTTTTGCAAAAAATATTAGCTTACCATTATAACTAAAGGCTGATCTTAAAATAGTATGCATAAAATGTACTTTATTTTCGACTAAATGTACTTCTATAAAATATTATCTCCCTTCCAGTGTTTGTGTATATAGACTACTGTTTTAAGACAACAGATCATAGCTTCTACGTACGTATGTTGCAGCGAGTATGAATGTTCTTAGTTATAAAATACTGGTGCTCAAACAACTAGCTTCTCATTCTTGGACATGCCACAAAAAATCCTAACCTAATAGGTAGGCACTGTCTGCCAACCTCCATCCCCTGCAGCATCTCCGTAGTGTTGTATACTTGTGTTTGTTTCACTAGTACTTCCATGAAATATTCTCCGATCAACTTAATGCATTTCTACTCCTTAAAGCTAAATACCACTGAATTACCTGAGTTGCAGCAAAATCCCATCCCTCTATTGTAGACAAGTTGTAACTGATACACAAAGGGACACAAAAAGAGAAAGAGCTGGTGTTAGAGTACAGGTATGGAAAAACACACATCAAAAGAATATTAATTTGTTTTGATATACAATTAGAAAGTAGATGTTTTTTTGAGAAGAATTATCCAAATATATGAGCATATACAGTGAAAAAGATTAGTTAATAGTTCAATTCTGTATCATTCAATAAGGGAAGAGATTCCTTTTAAATAATGCTTGCAAAAGACCTTATCAAAAACATATCATAACAGAAATACAAAATTAAAGAATTAGAAAATTATAGAAATGGAAAAGTTAAATATATATATATATATATATATATATATATATATATATATATATATAATAATAATGGTAATAATCCAGGTGAAAAATATCCACAGGGTGGTAATCCAGAGAATTTTAACCGGGTTTATATATATATATATATATATATATATATATATATATATATGTGTGTGTGTGTGTGTGTGTGTGTGTGTGTCTCTGTGTAAATGTAATTTATAGAAGGCAGAGGTGTAACGGATAAGAACAAACTGGGGAAAAATCAATAAATATACAGGTTTAGTGAGTTTAGCATTTTCCACACTTTAATAATATTTTTTATATATATTACAATCTTAATTGTCGTTAGTGTGGTTCGGTTTGCACGTTTGAAATAAAGTTGACCACCCATCTGAGGGCAGGAAGTTTTCCTTAAATATTGTGTCATACGGAAGTTCGATCGAACTGGACTGACGACAATTAAGATTGTAATATATAAAACAATGTATATTAATAACAGGTCGAAACTGTAAACCTCATTCCATGTTTTATGTCTTCATTTTCTTCAGTTCGTGTTTATTCGTTACACATCTGCATTATATTGACTTCTATGAATTAGTTTTATATACATTGTAAACGATGCTTCAACCACACTAAATTGACCTATCATATATATATATATTTATCTATATGTTTATCTATCTCTATATATGGGAAATATCAGTAATAAACAAATATATCAAGACTGTATATATTTTCCATATTTTCTAAACAGTTTCAACTAAGCATATAAACTCCCTTAAGTTTGAAAAAATATCATTGGAAAATTGAAAAATAAAATCAGTATAATGAAGCTGAAGAATTCTGTTATGTTTTAAAATATTTGCCTAAAATTATATATATATATATATATATATATATATATATATATATATATATATATATATCTGTGTGTGTGTGGGTGTGTGTGTAAAATGAAGAAAGGAAAGCAACACACTATGTGATTTATGTATTCATCAACGTTAAAGACTTCTCAGGATGAAATAAACAATGCAGAAAAATCATATAGCAGGTGAATTTTGATTTGTCAGAAACTGTCCAGATTTTGGCATGGTTGTTTACCTGAAAAAGCAAGAATAAAAATCATATATATATATATATATATATATATATATATATAATTTCATGTAATATCTTATATGTAAATTGTTAATATTCAACTGTAGATTTAACAATATTTTATCAATTAGGATTTTCAATGTTTTGTTGGAGAGTGTGTTTCCATCAGTGTCCTGTTTTGGACAAAAGTTATTTGAAATTGGCTAGATTATATATGTAAAATGTTTCAGATTTCGAGTGCAACACTTTTGTATGGTTGATTCGAGACATGTGCCAACTTTTGATGTTAGTTATTTTGTGACCTTTAACTTGCAATTTACTTTTTCCAAGTAGTCTTCTTGGGCTGTTCTCAGGTTCATTTGATCTGTTTTAAATTCATATGTTTTTCCATTAATATTAAATTAACAATTTACTTTATTATCAGCAATTTTAAAATAAAAACTACATATTATACTTGAGTAAGCTGTGAAATACACGTAAGATTTGAAAATAAATTGGAAAAAAGTAAATATAAATGTTGTCTGTAAAGCCTAGGGAAACACACATGTCTTCATCAAAGTCGTTAAATAAGGACATTTAAAAAAATAAGTAAATAAAAACTTTGGTAATGGATTGATCTTTTCTTTTGGTAATTAAAATATAACTAAAAAGTATATATGATCTGAAGCTTGCAATTGAAAACAATTTTGGGAATTATAGAGAACGTGTACCTTAATATATATTTTTTATACAAACTCATATATATATATATATATATATATATATATACATATATATATATATGTGTGTGTTTGTGTGGGGGTGGGGGTGTTTATGGGTGTGTGTGTATGTGTGTGTGGGGGAGAGAAAGTCTTGGTATGATGTAATTCAGTACATACACAGCCTTCGATCGTTGACCTGAGTAATGTGTTACGTTTAATTAGATAATGAGTTAAATTGGGTGAGATTTTTAATTATAATTTCGAATAGAGCTGAGGCAGATTTAAAATAAAAATTATAAAAAGTGAAACTTAAACCAACAGAATTGCAAATGAAACAAAACAAAATAAAACAGTAAGTAATAGTTTAATTAAATTAAATACGGCTATTGACATAAAATCAAATCGAAATCCGTTAAGACATTTATCATACATTAATACAGACGCATACACACATACATATATTACATATGCATGTAAAGTATATGTATATACATATATCTACATATATTAAGCAAAGTTGTCTCTATATGTGTCTGCTTGTCGCACTGTCATAGTTTAACGGTTGATCAAAGAGCAAAACTAACCGCAGGTTTTGAATCAGCGGCTTCGATGGCAAAAATACTTGAACATTTGAAAAGCTTATTATATCAAGAGTAAATAACGACAAAATAACATTAAAAACAAATGCTCCGACATTTTTAACTTTTCCTCTCTAGACTAATAATTAGCAGACCGAATCACATTCTTTTAATAATCGAAACTTTTTCACTATAAGTAAGAAAAATAAATAAACAAGTAAAAATAATTCAAGTTTCTAAACAAATTTTATTTAAAAATCGAACTTTTCTTTATGGTTTCTTAATTTATTTCAGACAATCGAACTATTCTAGAGCTATGTGGAGAGGTAAAACAGATTTGCACTTGTGTATCCGTACGCCGAACTCATAAACGTTTAAAGTAGATTAAAAAGCAAACTTATTTTCTTTGGTCAAGGCATTCGGTTTATTCTAATATTTTATGTCATATTTCAGGGTTCAAATCTCACACTAAAAAATCGTTTTTTTTTTTTCTGGAGCGGTTTAATTATTTCATAGCCGATATCGATCATCGACATAAACCTGAAAAAAAAAACATTTTAAAAATTATTTTAGTGCGATTTTAAGTATACCTATGTATTTTGATTTTTTCAGCTAGACAGGGGATTTTTTTCCACTGATAAGTCTCCTCATGAAACATCAACTATATTTGTATACCATACAAATGTATGTTCCTGAGATAGGCAAAAACGATTGATTGTAAATAGAAGTATTTTAACGAAAATATGGAACGTTGTTCATTCAATAACTACGGTTTACATGAGTTTATATATATATATATATATATATATATATATAGTCAAAAGAAGCTTTGAGTCATTTTAAACAAAAAAAAAACAACAAAAAAAGTAAAATGCAGTTTAAATTCCCAGAGAAACTTACTAAATCCAAGATATTCCAGACTTAACATTCGTTGGAAAATTCATAAATAAATAAATAAGTAAATAAAAAAAATAAAAAGTGTGGGGGGGGGGGTAAGTATCTAACAGTGAAACAAAAACAGGAGACCTAAAGCGTCTAATATTAACACGGGGATCATCAGCTGTTTACCATGTAACTGTTTCGGAGATTTAAAAACAGGACAGTTATAATATTCATGGCTCTCCAATGGTACTGATTAAACTACCATTTCCCCAACAATCAAGTGTCGAAATAATTCAGCTTTAAGTTTCACAAATATATACATAAATAAATAATAATAATAATAATAATAATAATAATAATAATAATAATATATTACCCTTAAGACTACCGTATGATATGATAATTTTTATATCAAATAACATTAATTATAACAATAATAATAATAACAATATAAAAAAAATAATAATACTAGCCCAAGAACCATTCTGCAATATGGTAGCTAGCAATAAAATTATATAGGAATTAAAGTTGCATTAAAAAATAAATAAATAAAAAACAAAGCTTAAGTACCTTAGGTACCAGAAAGGTAATTAAGTAAGAGGAAGGAAACCTAGCCATACATATCTAAATACCCAATATATAGTCTAAAGAAGCTTTGGGTCATTAAAAAAAAAGTAAAATGCAGTTTAAATTCCCAGAGAAACTAACTAAATCCAAGATATTCCAGACTTAACATTCGTTGGAAAATTCATAAATAAATAAATAAGTAAATAAAAAAAGTGTGTGTGTGTGTGTGGGGGGGGGGGTTAAGTATCTAACAGTGAAACAAAAACAGGAGACCTTAAGCGTCTAATATTAACACGGGGATCATCAGCTGTTTACCATGTAACTGTTTCTGAGATTTGAAAACAGGACAGTAATAATATTCTATGTCTCTCCAATGGTACTGATTAAATTATATATATATATATATTATACTTATTGGTAAAATGGAGTGAAAATAGTGAGTGATTATTATTGTTATTATTCTTGATATCATGTACTTATTTTAATCATAATGTTAACGAAATTTATCTTTATTTAGTCTTAAATAAAAAAAAAAGCAAAATAAAATAAAATGAAACGGCGTTCATTATTTGACAGAACCCACCCACATCTTTACCACAAAAAATAACCTAACTCTGCTCTTCCTTCCTTAGGTCTGTCGATCCCCCCCCACACACACACACATTTCGTTCAAACCTTTAAAACCGGCATAGCTACCACCCCACTATAACCTCCTAACTTATAACGTGGCCCCCAACAAATCTCTTCTGTCACCATCTAAACTTAGGATCTAAGGCCATGAATGTATGTTATAAATAGATTAATCTTTCATTCTGTTAACCCTTCACCTAAGCTTACAAACGTATGATTTCAACTCTTTTAAATTTGACCATGTGACCCTGGTTTAAATTTGGTCTTTTCTTTTTCTTTTATTTTATTTTCATCCCAAGATGAAGATCTGAGTGAAAGATCGGTCTTTTTTTCTTGTCGGATGAGATTTTAGTTTCTGATAACTATAGATCGATAACATCGACATGAGAGTGTAGCGTTTTTTGTGAATGTCTCTATAAATAAGAATCTTTATATATATATATATATATATATATATATATATATATATATAATAGTGATTAGTTAAATTCCAATAACTAAAATTCAATATTTAATCATATTTATTAAGCAGTATCATAATTGCCAATGTTTTTACAATCGTTTCACAACGTTCAAGATGCTATAATCAAAAGCAATTACACGTTGCTCATCAGAAACCTTAAGAAAAAAAATCCATAAGAATGTTATATCATGCAAAATGTACTAGGATGAAATGGAAGCCAGTCAACACTCACTTAAAAGCCCCGCCCCTCTCCGTTGAAATGACAACAAAATTCAATTCAAACGACTATTTTGATTTTACTGTATGGAAGTAAGCTTTTAGATAATCATGAGAAATACAATGATAAAGATAAATAATATATATATATATCCATAAACAAATATAACAGTGGTTACCTTCATGTAAACAATAATAACTTTTGTTAGATGTAATCTTTGATAAATGTATAACATTTTTCCGTTCTCATAGGAGGCAAACCACAGTTTTCCTGTGTATCCAATTAATGTTTCATGTAAATAGCAATACATTCAAACTATTAGTATATTTCGAACAAAAATCTAATTAAATTAATTTAGATATTTTCAAAAAAATGCGGCATCTGAACAATTTTTCTTGCATTTAAACTATCGGATGCCAAACCAAATTTTCCTGGAGAAATTTGGCTCGCACAGTTTTTGAGTTCATGGTCAAATAACTTCATACAAAATTACAACTTATTGAACCAATTTTTTAAAAAATCAGACGACTAATGGAATAAAATACTAACAGAATAAAAAAAACTAACGGAGTAACTTGATAAGCGGGGACATCATCAGGGATCTTCTTAACTCTCTAACGTAACCTCGCCCTGTCCTTCATTACACCAGATAGGTCTTCATAGGTGCATTGTGCGTCTCCTGTTATTTTTTTACGTTAGTTCCTATTTACTTGACTCCCCACGAAGGCAGAGTTAGACACAAGGTCGGTTTTTAACATGGGGAAATTTGGATTTGAACAAAAATAAAAAAATGTCCTCAGTGTTGAAGGACTTCTTTTTCATATAGCGAGGGCAGAACTAACTAAGTGCAGCATCAGAACAGATACTACAATTTGTTCCTTGCCAAAACGCCAATGAAAACACGTCAGCTCTGTGTGGTCACCACACTGACTTATATCCCTGTTTTTACATCGACAAAAAAACATCGCTGACTATTTAATTCTCAGTCTTCAACAGTGACTAGCAAATCTGGTTCCTCTCTCTTTCACTCTCTCTCTTCCTTTCTCTTTCTATCTCTCTCCTTCTCTCTCTCTCTCTTTCTCTCTATCTCTCTCTCTGATCAAGGCTGAGATTTATCGATCTTCTCCTAGAGTTGCCCCCGTGTGATGTGCTACCTCCAGAAAATGTTAAAACAGCTCCTAAGAGTCTGTTTAACACAAGTGTGTTCTCCAATCTTTTAATTAAATTCCAGGTGTTATTTACAGACAAGAGAACTGGTACACCAATGGTTACGAAAACGTTTCGTTTCATCTTGGTTGGAAGACTTGACTTCCAGATTGTTTTTAGCTTTTTCAGTCTAGTTCAGACTCAGCCACACAATTAATCTATTCTCTGCAATATTCACATTGCAACTTTACAGACAAGATAATCAAATTGACATTTTTATATAAGTTTAATTCAAGAAAAATATCTTTCGATGTTGATACAGGAGAACGTGCACTGTTTTGCTTGTATTCCCAAAAAGCCTAATGTGTATGAAGCGTATAAATTAGCATAAAACTCACAAAAAAAAAGATTCCTCTTTTCTAATGGGGTTCAAGTAATGCGTTGGGTTCGATATTTTCTTTTAACCAATCATCCGTGCTGGTCGTGACAGCATTGGGATTATTTCATTAATATGATCGAATAATCGTGCCTACTTTTCGTTCCAGGCAAACGGAAGACGTCTGAGATATTTCTTGTTTGATATATACATCGTTCATGCTGTGTGGACCTGTAATTCAGCTTTCAAAAAGATACGCCCAATACAGGAAAAGTAACAAACTAGCACGAACATGAAGTAAACTAAAGAGCTTTTATAAAGGAATGCACGTTAGCAACGACTCGAAGGTCAATTCTTGCATGAAAATATAAACCAATGTGACAAAATAGAAAGCATTACAGATTTGGTTAATTCTAGTTACGTCAACAACTTACTTAAATCTGAACTATCTTTAAAAGATTCATGGAACTTCATTATTTATTTATATATATATATATATATATATATATATATATATATATATATATATATATCTACAAACTTTTGCTATTTTGCTATCTGCACCATAGCGTCCCCTTTTGCCCTCGGCAATGGCTACTGAATACTGCTACCATTCTCCCTCTCGGTCATTTATTTCTTTATCCCCAACCTTTTCTATTATTTTTTCTTCAATTTTCAAAGTGAAATGGAACAGGTAATATTTATTTATTATAAATACCACATTACCGAGAAGAGTTTTATCTTTGAAAACCATGGTTTAAGGATTCGTGTAACCCCTTGCATCTGAACTTTCGATGTAATAAAATTTGTATCAATTTTATGTAATTTTATATAATTGTATGCAACTTTTTATCTTCATCTTTCCTTCTTTAAAATTGATTGATCTACTCAACGTATTGAGCTTTACTTTATCACGATAGATCACTTTACGATACTTCACTTATCGTTAATTTTATATATATATATATATATATATATATATATATATATATATATATATATATATATATATATATATAGGATCAAATATAAACCAAAGTAAAAACTTTTAGTAGATGGAACCTATTGTGAAGAGGATTAGCTCAATATACGAGATAGAGCAATTGTAGAGATAGAAGAAAAAAGAGTGATAAATATGCGACGATTGTCCAAATTTATTTCAAATTTCAATTGTTCAATGCAAGGTGTATTCAGTAATAAACTAGTGTTTATTATTCTTTCCTTAAGCCAAGGCTTTTCAAAGATCGAAATCTTATCATCTGATGATAAGAGAGAGAGAGAAAGAGAGAAAGAGAGAGAGTCTTATGAAACTATATATTTAAGTATGCACTCCTTATACTATCCGCAAATGTTTCAAATTGCAAGCTCAATGAAGTTGTATTACTAACTTCAGAGTATATATACTTTATATTTGCATTCCAATTACCATAAGAAAATAAACAATCCAAACCGACAATTTTCATTTATTGTTTCAATTTTTTTATTTTTATATTTCATTTAGATATTCATCAACTGAATCCACTATTTTATCATTTGTTTTTTTTCTCTTCTTTCCTCTATTATTCCCTATGAAATTGTTCCTACATCTTTTTTATCCTTTTATTTTCCTTTTAATTGTTATATTATTATTTATTTTCTACCTATTAAATAATTATTGTATTCCATCTTTTTCCCCTATCATTTCCTATTTAATCCGTCCTATATTATCTTTTTTTCCACAGTTTTTTTGTATTCCAATATTTTCTCTTTCATCCATTTTGTTATCATCCCCATCTTCCCCCTTTTCTAACTATTTATCCTTCCTACATCTCCTCTTTTATCCTCTTTTATCCTCTTTTATCCTCCTTCATCCTCTTTTATCCAGTTGTAATCTCCCAATATTATCTCGCCTCTCCTTATTTTATTATTTTATATTCTCCCTTTTCTCCATATTTAATCATTATTTTATTCTCTTTTTTAATCCTGTTTCATCATTTTTTTCTCCCAGCTTAATAATTTTTAAATACACTTGATTCTCTCTATTATTTCTTTTTTTTTTAATTATTTCTATATAATGTCTTTTTCTCCGTATATTATAATTCCTAAATTCTTTCTTTTCACCCTATTGTATCATACATATATTCTCTCTTTTCTCCCTTTTTTATCATTCATGTATTCTCCATTTTCTCCCTATGTTCTATTTCATCATTCTCATATTCGCGACTGTCTCCCTTTTTTACCATTCTTATAGTCTCTCCTTTCTACGTATTAGTTTCTCGATATCTTTCATACAACTTTCTTTTCTTCTTGTTCTACTGACTTTTCTTTTTCTCTGGACTCTTTCATTTTGTCTGGACTTCTCCTTTTCCCACACACAAACAAGTCGCCAAAACAACAAACAACCGAGTCGTTGTCTCCTTAACTCGGCCCCTTCTTAAGAGTCTTTGTCAACACGTCGCATCTTACCCGCCGCACACAGCCACACGGGGAGGGCCACTGCGTTGTATAAACTTTGCAAAGATTAGTCTAACAACCAGCGACAAACGAGATAAACTAATTAAAAAATAATAAAAAAGGTTGGAAGCAGAGTGAGAGAAGAAAAAAGTGGCATTTACAATTATAAAGAATAAACATGAGAGAAAATCTTATAGATTTGTACGTTTCATTTTCATTTAGAGACGAGAGGTAAGAAGGCTATCACGTTGACCACTTTGAGCGTCGGTGTCAACATTTTCTGGGAAGAGAGAGGAGTTATTAGAAAGAAAAAAAAAAAGAAAGAAGGAAGGAAAAAATAATAAGACAAAGAATGAAAGAAGAGAATAAATAAAGAAATAAAGGTGAGAAACGAGGAAGATTAACATGAATAAAGAGGTAAGTGATGAAAAAAAGGACGAAAGTAGAGCAAGGAAAAGAAGAAATAAAATAGATGAAGAAATAAAATGGAAGTAGCGAAAAAGAATGAAAGAATAAGGAAAGAGGAAATAGTAAACAAAGAAAACCAACAAGAAAATATTCGAAAAGAGGAATGTATTAAGCACTATTGGAGCAAACACTGAACGTCTGTACATGATATATCATATCTACTTATAATATTATATGTGTATATATTAAATAATAATAATAATAAATACATAATAATAATTATTATAATAATAATAATAATAATGATAATAATAATACCATTTTTTTTAAATTAAAAAAAGTTAAAAACAAACAAAAATGCTAAATAAAAAAAATTAAAAAATGGTGCCGCCCCAGGCTGAAACCAGATAAACTATCTGTAGAGGGTCAAAGAATATGAGAAGACCGAGAAAGGATAGCACAAACCAGACCTCAACTTGAAAAGCGCGGAGAATGCTGGGACCTTGGAGAGGCTTATTGCCACCCAAATCCCAGAGAAGACCAATAGTCCTTACCAGCGAGAAATCAATGGTACGAAGCTGTTGCTATACCGCAAAGTAAGCGGTGGTTATCGAAAAGAGGTTAAGAATACTGGATATGTGGGGAGACTTATTGTCAATCAGATTCCCGGAAATACCACTGGTTGTTGTCGGTGAGCAATCACTGACGATGATCTGTGTAAGAACTCCTAGTGAGTACAAATAATAATAGCAATAATTATATATATATATATATATATATATATATATATATATATATATATATATATACTATAAGAATACTTGTCCTAGGACGACAAAATCAAGGGAGGCGCGAGAGCGCTCTATCCCTTAATAGAATGGCCTATGCTGGAAATCTCATTTCTTTGATCAATCATAACTCAAAAACAAATAAACCAAATTAGTTAAAACTTTTCACAAAATTTTTATTTGATAGGTTCTATAAGTGTGTAGAATTTCAGCATCATTAGTCAAGGTAACCCTAGAGATCCAGAAAGTTCAATCATGAAAGCATGTTATCCGTGTGTACGTACGTACGTACCTATGTTCCACCCTGTATATCATAAACTATTTGATGGATTCAGCTAATTTTTGGCAGAGATAGAGGTTCTTGAGTCTAGTTGATGGCATTTTAATTTCAGTTTACCATATACCTTAGTCTACAAGAAAATTAAAAAAAAAACTTTAAAATGACCATTGTATTGAAAGATAGCCTTTACAAAAGTAGTGACATTCTATGATAAATGCCAGTCTACTGAAATCATATGCCCATAATAGGGTTAAAAGTAAAATTCATATACACTAAATGTACAAAAGCAAGGAAATTCCCAACTTTTTACACTTTTATTGTCATTAAGGGTATGCGAGCACAACAGGGCTATGTATTTTACTGGTATGAATTTTTCTTCAGCGCACCTCATACACTTCATCCACTCAGGCATAGAGATTTATACTGTAGTGATGTGATAATGAAATGGTTTGGTTGATATGTAGTCATACCTTTAATGACAATAAAAGTGTAAAACTTTGGGAATTTCCTTGCTTTTGTACATTTAGTGTATATGAATTTTCATCGTAACCCTATTAAGGGCATATGCTTTCAGTATACTGGCATTTTTTATGAAATATAATTTAAGTCGAGAAATCGAAAATGGAAATTACAACTAACAACTTTCATCGACCGCAATAACATTTCATCTTCTACAAACCTGTATACATTTAACCTTCTGAAACTGTTTTACATTTTTGTTATTTTAAAATCAGATGTCGTTTTAAGTTCTTTTTCAGAACTAGTAAAAAATAAAACATGGCTCCCTTTGAGATTCAGGATACTGAAACTTATTTTGAAATAAAAAAAACTACTTTAAACATTTTTTTTACTAATTTCCCAACTGTATTTCTTTTAAAATAATTGATGTCAATAATAGTAATAGTTACCAAAAAACATACAAATAATAAGTACTTATTTTCTCAATCGGATTTATAGTTTAAGGTTCGAGCCCTCCGTCCTCTGAATTAAAAAAAAACGCACTGATTATGACTCACTGTTATGAAAGGTCGCCAATCGGGTTAGCCGTATTATATGTAACATTTCGTTGAAGGCAACAACAGGATTTTGCAGAAATATGTTAGGTTAGATTTTGAGGAATGCATAAACTCAATTTGTATGTAGATGCACACCGACGTGGACGAAATAACGTAACGTTTATATTATAGCTGACGGTAGAAGAAAAACTAAAGTAAGAAGAAGAAGAAGAAGAAGAAGAATAAAGAAGAAAAGGAGGGTAAATGAACATAATTTATATCGGTAATAGTAGTGATTACCAGAAATAATTATTGATAACGTATGCCGAGAGAGAAAGAAATACATAGAAGGAGAGAGAGAGAGAGCGAGAGAGAGAGAGAGAGTGAGGGGGGAAGAAAAAATGAAATAAAATGAAATTTAAAGAAAGTAACAACGAAAGAAAATTATAAGGAAAGAAAGAGACAGAAATATATGGATGCAAATAATTATTGGAAATGTATGAAAACCAAAAAAAAGAAAGAAAGAAGGAATCACTTAATAAGAGGTAAATAAAACTAAGGAACAAAGAAGGACTAAAACATACCAGTGAAACGAACACCAAATCCTCCCCCATATCTACAAAAAAAAGACAAGAAAAACCCCCCAAAACAACTAAACTCCGGATAATGTATAAAATAAACGCTCCGCATATCAACACAATGGTAGCAGGGTTCCCTTATCAGATGACAAAATACAAGGTGGGTAATGGGTTGGAGTTCGGTAAGGAACGGTCCTTTTTTGTCAGTCTCTTTTTCATGACCTCCAAGATATAGGGATTCCAGTTACCAGTGACGGCGACTCGTTGTCTGGGATTTTCTCTCTCACAGGATCGAGAACATCGAAGGATCCCCTGACGAAAGCAATGGGCGTTTTTACAGTTTTAAGACAGAGTCGGCGTATTTTTCATAAAAGACATGTCGGCAAATTTCAAACATATATCAAGAAATAGAAAGGGCTATATGTGTCCGACAATCGGCTGGACCCGAAGTTCAGAAGTTCAGAAGAGATCACAAATTCGAATGTATATATAAAAGTAGATATCCTACTAAATCAATTTTTTTTCATAAAAAATCTAGTAAGACATGTGTGGTCCCCTACTTGAATAATATGAACACTCATTTACAACAGCTTTTGTTAGATCCCCGAAGTTTAGCGACGGTGAGCCAGTTAAATACCAGATGGGTGACCATGTGGGAATACCAGATGTTTTATGTACGAGAGGTCTCTTATTATCTTGTCACTGGACTAAAGTAGTGCCGGTTGATGTGTAGTTAGACATTGCGAAACATTTGCTTAATAATATAAGGGGTATCCATTTTATTTCGAGACTGTACAAGGACACCCTCTCCTTCTCTCTCTCTCTCTCTCTCTCTCTCTTTCTCTCTCTCTCTCTCTCTAATAAGAGCTGGGGGAAAAACTAATGAGTGTATTTTTTTTAAATTGTAAAAAAATGCATTTTGTTTAGTTTTTTGCGCATTTTTCAGTAACCCTTAATCAAAGTTTCCCTTTTCATGTAAATAACTATTAATCCGATATTTTGGTTGGTTTTGAGAAATAAAGTATTAACGACATTTGAGATATTTGCAAAAAAGTCCATATTTTGGGGTCATTTTTGTAGCATGTTAGCCTCCATGGGAGATGAACCCATACTCTACTATCAGCCCATTTGACATAATGGTTAGTGTTGGTTAATGGATCTGAAGGCGGGGTTCAATGCTCGGTCGTTTAATACCAAAGAATGAAAAAATGGTACTTGATGCCTTCTTGTTAAAAAAGTAAGCATTATAAGGTAGGGATCACGGGTAAGTCAAGAACTCCCAGAAAAGGAGTGGCGCCTCTCCTACATCTCGGTGTAGTATTGATTTACTCCTCTCCAGGAGTTAGGCACAAGGCCAGTTTTTATCTTACTCCCACAAGTAAGATGTGACCCAAGGTCGAGTCGGGAAAGTGGGGTTTAAAAATTGCCTGAGCAGCCCCGTCAGCATTCCCTGGTAGGGGGGTCTAAGGCAGTAAGCAATAAACTTACTCCTCCCCAAAGAGGGGAGGCGAAGCCTGGGAGGGTGGACCTCCTAGAACTGCACAGGACAGACACATAGACCGGCGTAAATCAAGCCCCGAAGGCCAAGACAATACCAGTCTATGGGGTGTAGTGTCCATCGGAACAGATACTACACTTTGATCTTAGCCGAAAGGCTCGGTGTAGTAGCCTATGAAAAGAGAGCCTTCAGGTCGCCCCTGACTATGGTCGAACACTTGACTTTTTATCAGCCTCCGTGAGAGACAAACTTGTATTTTCCCGAGGATACTAACACAGTAGTTCTCTGCGTTCATGGTCACATGGATTCATGCAGAATTTTGTACAAAACCCTAACATGAATAACTAAAAATAAAAACAGACAATTACAGACACGTCAGTCTTTTCAGATTAAATTCAGCGAAAAGTAAAACATAGTCTACGCATTTTTTACAAGTGTTATTCACCCAAAACATGCCATATTTCAACAGAAGCGTAAATGGCTACTGTGATAGCGGTCATATTTATAGGAGGGAATCTGTGTGGGGAGTTTGGCAGCAAGATGTTTGTTCACATTACATTTAAATTTCCGCATGTTCTTATCTGTCTGGAAAAAAAGGGCGCAGGAATGGTATTCTGAGGTGAAACGGTCTGCGGAGTAAAGTTACTAGAATAGAAAATCTTCAAGTATCTAGGGACCTCTATAGTGAAGGGGTGGGAGTTTGCAGCTAGTCAGGTGCTTTGGGGGTATTTTCGTTTAGAGAATACTAGTGCAGTAAATAAATCGTAGCACATTCTTATTTTATACTTATTTTTAAAAAGCACAGCGATGCAACTGTGCGGTGATGCAACGGGCTATGCAGATTAGAAGACCGTGCGCGATTTATTGGTGTAGAAATTATTTTCGTACATTGTCTAAGAGTAAGCGTGTCGTAAGAAGCCGACAATACACAATGGGATACAATACAATGCACTCAAATTGAGATTAAGATCGGTTAATTATTTTGAAAGTAAATCCTGTACATATACAAACATATAAGCATACCTAACTTTATATAGAGATATAATGTAGAAATATAAGGAAATATATTTGACACTGTTAGATCAAGATGACTTAAACAATTCATGTGACGGCCTTATTCATTCCATATGGAATCTGGATATATTTATATCTTCTGCATACGGCATGATCACATATACACACCAGTTGCCGTTAGATCACTAAAGTTAAGCGACGTTAGGACTGGACAGTACACGATGGGTGACCATTCTGAAATACTAGGCGCTGTATGTTATCTCCTCTAATCGGGATATACATACTAACTGGGGACCGCATGTGAATTTGTATTGCCCATAAACTTCCACTTTAAGTGGAAGTTTGAATGCCCGACGCTGGATGAATACCACAACAAGTATTATCACCTGTTATTCATCATATCTTCTGCAAACATGCAATATCCATAAGAAAAAAGATGTCTACACATCAGAGATAGCATTACAAATTCATAATGGAATATAATTTACAGGAGGAAGGAAGGGTAAATTGTCATACAATACCCAGTTTAAGGAGTTGATAATGCACTTAAATTGCAATTATACAAATCAAAGCTAAGCAAAAAAAATCATGAGCTCATCAATATAATCATACGCTAAGCCATTTAATTATCGTACGTACGTTATCACCGTTCACACATATTTAAATTAATAACATCGCCCGATAATGATTGCTTATTAATATGATGTTACTAAGGTAAACAATTCCGACTCTAATAAATTTTAAATGAATTGTTCCAAAATCGTATTCTGTCAACTAAATAATTTCAAAAAGTGACACCCGTTTTTATTTTATTTGAACAATATTTAGCTAAAAAATATTGTTACAGTAAGAAGACAAAGTATATGTGTTCTTTTAAAAACAACTAAAATTCTACAATTTTACATAAATAAATAAAGAAGAAACATATTTGTTTTATTTATTTAAATAATCTTTAGCTGCTGGCAACAATCATTAACATCCCAGTTGTCTCTTTCGCCGGAGCATCAGCCTCTATGTCTGTAGAGGCCGACGCGGAAGTGACAGTCTCTGTTGTAGAGGTTACCAGTGTACTCTGTCCCTGGTCCGCTGGAGTCGACGCTTCGCTTTCTGTGAAACTACCTCCCTGTGGCAACTTGTGCCAGCTTCACTTTCCCTGACTAGAGCTTTTAGTGAGAGCTCATCTTCATTTGCTTTTCCTGACGACTACAACATCCATTATATTTTAACGATTTCATATTTACGGATCTGGCTTGATAGTCTGAACCTCGCCGGAAACAATATTCGTAAATATGACGAATTTCCCACACAAATTCTACGAACTCTCAAACGACGAAAACATCTGTAATCTCTCGAGAGACAGACTTTTGCACTAGAGTTGGGTGTGGATAAATACAGCGCGATGGGGATATCCTGTATTGATGAACGCGATTGCAAAAGTGGTATCCCTTTCACTTTTACTCTTACACAGATCTATGAAATATGTGAGACTCGCTCGAGTTTAAGCGACCTAATCGCATCTGTTCCTGAACTGACTGACCCAATGCGGGAATGGATCAACAGGATTTTCCCAGGCCTTCATATACGGATTTGAAGTAGGGATGCTTCTATGAACTCCCCATCCTTTGAAGTTTAGTAAAATGTATGTCCAACGCCTGATGAGATTAGGAGGAAGTAAACAAAGGAAGATACTTAACGAATAGAATAGGAAGTGTTACGTTGTTGTTTAAACAATTTAATGATTGACTACCGGTATTACACACTAGATTAAGAAAAACATTTTTAAATGTCTCACAATCAACGGAAGCATATGGAATATTTACTATTTGGTCAAATATAAAACTGCATATATATATATATATATATATATATATATATATATATATATATATAGGCAAACATTATTAAATAACACGGAGTGGTTTTGTTTGATGCGACTTTTTTTTTTTTTCAATTTTCCGAATTGTCCATCTAATGTTACGGTCAAACTAATACCGTCTGAAGATGATTTGACGATTCAAATCGAAAGTACTTGCAAAAAAGAAAAAAGAATGGAACAAGAAACCTATGGATAATATTTACATCAATTTGACCGAAACATTAGATGGACAATTCGGAAAATTGAAAAAATAAAAAAGTCGCATCAAACAAAACCACTCCGTGTTATTTAATAATGTTTGCCTAAATGAAAATATGCTGCCTAAATACACTATATATATATATATATATATAGTAATTTATGAGAATATATTTATGGCTATTAAGCTACACAGAGGTTCCCGCATTTTCATCCACGGGGGAATCGCCTTATATATATATATATATATATATATATATATATATATATATATATATATACGTACATAAAAGTAATCTATAGACACGTGTTTCTGGCCATCAGCCGTCATCAGCATTGCTAACCTAGACAAGGATCGAACCCTCGATTATATTGTCTGTAGTTTTGAGTTTTACCCATGGACCAGGAAACGTAGTCCGGAATATGTACGATTTCTTATCGCGTAAATATATTAAGTTGCTAGTTTGTTATTGTATTTGCTGGCGATGGAAACAACGTTCTTTTTATATTTTTCACTTCCTAAGCCGTAAAAACTATACAGAATATTGAATTAACTCACTCTTAATTGGGCGTGCCATTATTTATATCTTTATACATATATTTATTAATTAATGTTTTTAATTTATTTAATGATGATGGTTGATAGCCAGAAACACGTGTCCATATATATATATATATATATATATATATATATATATATATATATATATATATATATATATATATATATATATATAATGTCACGTCGTATTAAATACGACGGAATGCTATAATCTGCATACTCTTTACCACTTCGGAAGTAGGAAAAATACAAAAAACAACGCTGTTTCTATTGAAAATGGTACTGGCCGTGGATTGTCAGAAATCGTTTGACAAAATCAAAGCATTCATTAACTCTGACCTACTGCTCACACATTTTGATCTAAATAAGAAAATAGTCGTGGCAGCGGATGCATCAAATAATGGCGTGGGAGCAGTGATCTCGCATATATTCACAGATGCAACTGAGAAAGCTATCATGCATGCAGCCAAACCCCTGACACTCGCTGAACGCAATTACAGTCAAGTGAAAAAAGAAGTACTGGCACTGATTTTTGCTGTGAAAAAATTCCATACGATGTTGTTCGGGCGTCACTTTTCTCTTCTGACAGACTACAAACCACTACCTTCAATATTTGGCTAAAGAAATGGTATTCTGGTATATTCAGCCAGCCGATTACAATGGTGGGCAATCATTTTACTGGTGTACGATTTCGATATACAGTATCGCCGGACAACAGAATTCGGCCCAGCTGATGCCTTGTCACGACTCATCCGTGCACATTCAGTTCCAGACAACGACACTGCCATCAGCATCGAGAACGATTTTTAACGCACGCTCACATATTGTATCCGGACAATTCCAGTGACAGAGATTGATATAAAGCGAGAAACACAACAAGATCTAATGATACAAAAAGTGTGCAGATTTCTCCATCATTCATGGCTTCTGAACCTCACTGCAGACTTCCAACAGTTCAAACGTCGCAGTGGCCCTCTTTCTGCCATTGATGGTGGTTTGATGTTTGCATATCGTGTTGCTGTTCACACAAAGCTCATACATGCAGTCCTTAAACAACTACATTCGGGGCATCCAGGCATTAATCGATTGAAATTACTATCCCACGGTGTAATCTATTGGTCTTACATATACACCGACATTGAGCGTACTGTCAAACGTACTATCCAGTGTATGGAAGCGCAGCAGAATCCACCTCGGATTGTTGATTCTCGCTGGACATACCCAGAGCGACCATAGTCCAGAATACACGTAGACTTTGCTTGCTCTATCAATGGTCTTAGTTTTCTGCTGGTTGTAGATGCCCATTCCAAATAGACAGACGTGTTTCAATGAACCAGACTGCCATTCAGTCTACGGTAACAGTACTTAAGCGGCTAATTAGTCAACACAGCATGGCCGAGATTTTAGTCTAAGACAACGGATCATAATTCACGTCTGAGTCAATCCAACAATTGTGCAAATCGTGTTGCATAATACACGTCCGGTCGTCCATCTTATCATCCTTAATACAATGGACAGCCGAAAGGTTTGTAGACACATTCAAATGGGCACTGCTCAAATCAAGGGGGAGAGAACAACATATGATATAGTGCATGCTTTCCTCCTTTCATATCGAATAACACCAAATGGTACTGTGTAGAATGGTCTGTCACCAGAAGAGCCACTCATGTAACGAAAACTCTGTACCACACCCAGCGACAAAGGCAACAACCACGCCCTAACAAAACAAAAGCATTGTCAGTTGACACACCAGTGTTTGCTTGGAATTACAGACCTGGCAAGCCAAACTGGGTGACGATTATCATCCGCAAAATGAATGGACAATTTCTCTATGATGTTCAAATCGGGAGTCAATTCTAGGCACAGCAGAAAAAAATAGTTACATCCCAGATACACTTGAAGAAACTTAGTTGACAACAGAATAACCATTTCGTTCAATCTGTTAAGGGACACATTCGAACTGACATCTCCATCACTTTCTATGCAGACACATAAAAATAGGAATTATGAAAACATCACAAGAGTTGGCCAAAGCGGACTAGAACTCGAGTAAAGCACCTCCAAGTTAACCCTAAGACTAAAACGAGGAGATGTTAGGGCAACCTAACAAAACAGAATAGCGTTATTTCTCTTAGACAAAAAAAAGTGATCACCCTTGGATAAAGTAAGTTGTTTGTCATGACATTTGAAAAGTAAACAAAACGACCCCCACAATCAGACACGTTCAGCTGTTTCAACATTTCATTTAATCGGTGTTTGTGTTAAATAAATTTCTTAAAGATACTACTTCGACATTTCTCCATATTTGAGTTGTTATTAAACCGATAACGACGTGTAAACATCCCACGTAACATTAGAATTTATTGCAATTCTCAAGATAAGATCATTAATATAATAAAAATATTAGCTTCTTCACTCCTTAACTTTAGCTATTCCCCAGGGCTTGATGGTCAACTAAGTTATATGGAACAGATACATTTCCTGATACAAACACATGCATATATACCTGTAGAGTGTGCACCTATCCAATATATATCTAGAATTTATAAATATAAACATTAATAGAAAAAATTATATCAAGATGACCATTGATACATACATTAATAACATTTACACGCACAAGCTCTCATACGCCTATGCAAAACAACTAAAATCAACTCGAATAATACAATAAATATATATATATATATATATATA
>OY744516.1:55656691-55709191 GCA_963556195.1 Sepiola atlantica
ATATATATATATATATATATATATATATATATATATATATATATAGGGTGGGCAAAAATAAGGGTCCTATTTTTAAAAATTCATAACTTTTTTATTTATTGATTTTTTTTTTTTTTTTAGAATAAGTAAAGGACCCCTTCCGAAGCAAGCATGAGCCGTATTAGCCCTAAGGAACGTACCCTCATTTAGAAAACATTATTTTTGCTTAAAAAACTCAAAACAGTGTAAAAAACAATACTTTAGTTTTTGTAAGTTTTAAGAAGTGTTTTTCGGCTAAAATTTGTTTTGTTTATTTAAAAAAATCTCGGAAGGGTCAGTCTACACACACATAAAGTTTGGTGAGTTTAACTTTTATTTTGTGGAAGTTATTCAAATTCAAGTTATTCAAATTTAAAGATAGGACCCTTATTTTGGCCCACCATGTATATATACAGGTGTAACGAGTCAACGAAAAAATTTAAGTACACAAGTGGGTGAGAAAAATAATAATATAGATAAAAACTAAAAATGAATAAAAAAAATAAACGTGTGACTTAAAATTTGGTTCTGAGTTTATTGGACGATTTTAGAAGCAAGATAAATATCAATTCCTTTTGTTTGTTTTCTTTTGTGTTGGGATATTCTGTAGAAAACTTTCGGGGGCAATTCCCTTCTTCAAACCTTCAATGAAGTGTGAACAGTGTTCTTGAAAACGGCAGACTTAAATTAATATTAATATTTTTGAATGGGGCGAGCAGTAAACGGGTGTTTGTTGTCTGTTCCATTTCCGGTACAAATGTACCAGGTATGGAAAAGAAATAAGACAAACATGAAACGAAATTTTTCTCCCTAAATCTGACCTTCTGTGCGAGTGGGAGTTGTTGTCTGTGAAGGACGACGTTTGTCTTTGTGTGTGTGGGCGTCTGCTGTCTATTTCGTCTATGTATTAAACTATAAAATCAAAAGCGAGAGAAAATACCTTTTTCTCTAATTGAAATAAGATGATTTGGTGTGGAGGGGGTGATTATGTTATTGGAAATATTTTTGAGGATCTATATCAACAATTGGAATTACTGTGCATTGTTTGTCTCCTTTTATATATATATATAAACATATATATAATATTTTTAAATAAATATTAAATTATGTATACCTACATACGCTAGTGTGTTAAACTTATTGCTCTCATCATTGCAAGAATGTGGCAATTTCTGACGGCTGAGAGACGCAGACCTGGTTCACAGAGTCAGCCTAGAATGTGCAAGCAGTCGCCATATCAACTCGGCCATATATATATATATATATATATATATATATATATATATATATATATATATATATATATTGTATATATATATATATATATATATATATATATATATATATATAGAGAGAGAGAGAGAGAGAGAAGTTTTCAGAATAAAACTTATAAATAAATAAAACAATTGATGATTTAATAAATATTGCATTTTATCCAATTTTTATTCTCATAACTTATCTACTTATACTATTGCTCTATCTCGTATATCGAACATTGACTATTCAAGGTAAGATTTAATTGAAAGATATAATTTTTATATTTATTTTCTCACCTTACATCACCTCACATCTATATATATATATATATATATATATGATATATATATATATATATATATCATATATTTTTTTGAAAAATACCCTTTCTTATTCAAACTGGCGCGACCTCGCCTTCAGACATAACGTGATTTTCTGACACGAAGTCCAATTCCATCGGACGATGAAGAAAAAGAAGAAAAGAAAAACACTCTTTGACAAGGAGAAGTATATTCTCGAAAGCTAAGATTAAAATAAATTTTATTTATTTTACACCACCATTGTTATGGTTTTTTCAAAAAAAAAATAATACTATTACGAAACACTGGTTTAAAAAATATGTCTAAATACTCTTTCTTATATATATATATAATTATTTTTATAAATAAATATGTATTATCCACTAATATATATGTTTCATGTACACTTACAATCATAAGTGTGGCTTATATATCTTTATCGTTGGTCGAACGATTTGAATACTGGACCAGACTAACTTCAATCGGACATTCTAAACAATTCAATCACCGGGCCAGTCATATATAATGTAAGAGAAATGAAGCCTTTCTTTTATTTACGAATATAGTAAGTTTCAGAAAGTGTTCGGTCTGTCAAGGGAGATAACTTCTGAGATATTTCTTAATTAGAAACCTTTGATATTTATCTCAACTTGCCCGACTTGAAGTAACTTTTAATTATTATTACGAATATAGAGCTGTGAAACAGAAAAAACGGTCTCTGTGGATGACTATATAAGCCCCCCCCCTCTTTTTTGGTTGAGCACTGTGTTAAGTGATCATCAACTCTTATTTGCGATAATGCAAAGCTCTTCATAACCACAAATGACGCACTCTCCGGTAATTGTGAGCGTTTATGACGGCCGAATAGTTAGAATATTTGACTGTCAACTAGATAGTTGTAGGTTCGATCCCGATATGAAGCAGGTTCCTGTCTTGCCACACCAAATTCCGGGTAAGATGTAAGCTGGAAAGAACAAAAATAATAAATCGAATTCGAAATGTGACTTACTATTTATTTTTTCTTAAAATCTCACAGAACAGCAAGTGTGGTGTTAGCTGTTTGTGTGATGTTCGGATGATTATAAACATCATTTATTTAATATTTCGGGAAAAGACACTGCACAGACGGAGTTTTCCACTGATGTTTATTATTTTTGACAAAGGGAAGTTTCTTTTCACGGGATATTAAATAAATGATGTTTATAATCATCCGGACATCACACAAACAGCTAACACCACACTTGCTGTTATGTAAGATTTTAAGAAAAAGTAAATAGTAAGTCACATTTCGAATTCGATTTATTATTTTTGTTCCTTCCAGCTTACATCTTACCCGGAATTTGCATTGCCCACAGCCTTTTAAAAACATACTACTACTATTCCCAGCAATGCTTCAAGCAAACTACCATCATATATATATATATATATATATATATATATATATATATATATATATATATATATGAATGTATTACCTGTTTGTTTGTTTATTTATTTACTAGTGTGCTTCAATCCTTGACCTCTGAATTCATCTTCTTCCAACACTGCAAAGAACTCTCTTTTCTTCCTCTTTGTATCGGAAATTAAACAGAAATTCCATGAACAGAGTTTATTTCCAAAGACTTCCCGAGACTGCTTCCTTACTTAATAATGCATGCCGGTTTCAAGTTCAATATCAACAACTATTTGTCGAGTTGTGCTATCACTTAATCAGACATGGTTCTCGATCCTTTCATAGTATTGTTCAATCATTCAACTGACAATCTAATTAAAACTTATCCTCTAGTGGCTTTCTGCCCTAGCAAGTAGTTTACAATACCCCTTTCATCAAAACTGACGGGGGAAACATGCTTCACCAGTGTTCACACTCGCTATTTATCTAGATATATAACTAAAATATTCATATCAAATCATAGGATTACTTCAATATTTTAATTTTGTATATATGAATTATTATTATCATTTCTCATGACCTAAAGAAAGAGAATTCATCCACCGTTGGTTTTTCATTATAGAGTGATGGATTTCTTTCCGAATTCATTTTAGGCGGTGGGCTTAGTTTCTCTTCACCATGGGAAATGGTTTCATAAGGGTTCTTAAAAAGTCACGTGTTTTATTCGCTACAATTTACGTGACGGGTGGATGTAGATATGTTTATTTATTCTTTGATCTATAATATAGAGCCGTGTTTATTTTTTTGTAAATATATATGCATCGGGTCACATAAAGTTTTGTCCGACGAATGGAGAACGCAAATCTATTTCCATAATCACACATTTTCTTTCTTATTTTTTTTCTTCTTTCTATACCGATTTATACGTTTTTTCTTTCTTTTTTACTTTTTAAAAATGTTCCTGGTTGAGACTTTTCTTTTCTTTCTTATTTTTTAAGTGAGCAGCGATTGTTCTCTTTCAATTTCATTTTTAACCGCTAACGTCTTTGAAGTTTTTAACATGTTTTTAACATTCGGCGTCCTCTTTTAAGTTCTAGCCCCTCTAAATCTCAATAATCAAAGAAAGAAAAGTAAAATAATAAAATTCAAGGTTCATGTTTCTTTATTATGTCATCAGAAATGACTTGCGTTTTTCTTCAATTCGCGATAGTTCAGTCTTATCCAATTGACATTATTATTATTATTATTTTTAAGAAAGACTTAGATTGTAAAGTAAATAGCAAATCAGACAACACCCGCCGTCTGAAATGAATTAACAAATAAATCCTCCACTCTAAATAATAAGTCAATAGTAGGTGTATTTTTATATAGGTCATCAGAAAAGTTGGCCGGGATCAAAGTGTAGTATCTGTTCCAATGGATACTGCACCCCATAAACTGGTATTGTCTTGGCCTTCGGGGCTTGATTTACGCCTGTCTATGGATCTGTCCTGTGCAGTTCTAGGAGGTCCACCCTCTTAGGCTTTACCTCCCCTCTTTGGAGAGGAGTAAGTTTATTGCTTACTGCCTGAGGCGCCTCTATCGGGGAATGCCGATGGGGCTGCCCAGGCAATTTTTAATGGCCAGAGTGCTCACCTTCTCGGGCGCTAGTTTATCAAATCCCACTTTCCCGACCTTGTGTCACATCTTACCGCTATGGGAAGTAGATAAATAACTTATATATGAAAAATGTAATTACTAACGTAATTCTATAATTTAATATAAATATTAGTGCGAACACTGGAGAAGTATCTTTTTTTAGTATCGGGACGATTAATCGGAATTGGGAATCGCAAAAATCGGAACTTTTTTAGGTATCGGAATCGCTATCAAAATCGGAAAAATGTTGTGTCTACTTTCCGATGCCAAACACCATTTTTTAATTGTTGTTTTTTTTTTTTTTTTTTGCTTGTTTTTGTTTAAAACAACATTTTGTATTGCTGGTACGAATGATGAAACAATAAATATTTATTGATTTTAAACTACAAGTATAACCAACCTTTATATCTCACCCCCTCCACAAGTGTATTTTTACGTTTGCGAAAATATATGTTCATATTACATGCGTTTATACGGTAATCCGAAAATAATAATAAAAAAAAACAACTCTATAGAAAAATATTTAGAGATTAAAAATAAAAATCGGAAACGGAATCGAGAATCTTAAACAGAATTGGTAATTGTATGGAAATCGGGAAAAATATTGGAATCGTCCGATCACTATTTGTTCCCTCATTTTTGACGGAGGGAGTAAACAAGTGTATGTATCATTATATAATTATACAAATAAAAACACGTTGGTCTTTATTATAGAGTAGAGGATTTGTTTGTTTGTTCAGGGGTTTGTAGATAGAATCCATCCATCCATCCATCCATCCATCCATCCATCCATATCATCATCATCATCATCATCATCATCATCATCATCATCATCATCATCATCATCATCATCACTATCATCACCACCACCACCACCACCACCACCACCACCAGCAGCAGCAGTTTATTTGTTTAATCAGACTACAATAAATCTTCTGATGAGAGTGGAGCCTGATTGTCTAGTCTCCATGTAAGTTTTTCTCTCCATTCTTGTCTCATGTGATACCCGACAGATTCCATACCCATGACTTTCCTATCACCTTTGACCACGTCCTCCCAAGACAACTTGAACCTGCCAGTGGTGATCTTCTCTGCTAGCTCATTCCACTGTCGGACTTAAGCAATCCAGCCATTGCTGCACTCAACGTGCCCCAATCAACGCAGTCTGCTCTTCTGCATGAGCAATTAATAAACAAACTTCGATTTGTAATGATTCATAATCCCCCCCTTCCTAATTTTTTAAGTGGATGGACTTTATCTTAGCCTTTATCAACGCGGGAAATATGATCTCAAAACGAAAATAATACTTAATAATAATGGCGCCAATGTCTCCAAAACATATTTCAAGAATATTCTTTGTTAAAAACGAAAATTGTTATCTCTATTTATATAAAGTTAGATATGTGTAAATGTTTATATACATATTTGGATATATAGGATTCACTCCTAAACTAATTAACCGATCGTTATGAATTTTGGAACACAGCTGCTAAGCGTAACTAGGGTTGCTGAGAAAGAAAGGGTTAAAAGAGTTAATTAAAAGGTGCAAGTAAAAAGTATGAAGAAATGAAAAAAGAACTAATCTAACACTAAGCTAGGCTCTCAATTAAAAAAAATAATACTCGTCGTAATCATTCATTTTTTATTTCATTCGAACAACTTGCCCTGGCGAGGCTAAGTCTAAATAAGGTTGTACTTAAAACATGACTTCCATATGTAATTAACATTTTTATATAAATAAAGATTAATACAAAATATATAGCTCAACTTGATATTGAGATCTATTTCCTACGTAATCTTATCTATGTATTATCATCTATATTTTATATATTACCTAACTAGGAGAATGTCAATGTCTGTTTTCCTTTAAAAAAATGCACGGATGTGATCTTATGGGTCTTGCTAGTACCGTCCGACAGTGGTGGTGTTGCTGTCGCGCTGAGGTATCGTTCTGTTCAGTTTTATGATGTGTAACCGGCCAGGCTTTACCTTATCTCTAAGAATGAGTGGGTATTTTTAACGATAGCTAACCGAACGAAAAGGAGGTTACAAAAACAAATAGGCAACAGTTAAATGTTACGAAAGGCCAGATAAGTTACTTTTCTACACACCTGGATAGGTTTATTTGTGTTTTAACTTATTTTAACGATTTTTTTTGTTAAAAAAAAAACCTGGTGTCTATCGGTTCAGTTAGAACGGAAAAATGACTGAAATCACAGAGTTTCGAAAACCGCTCAAAACACGAAAATTAAACAAAATACTGTTAGAACATTACATTTTCCCAAGATTGGTGACATTTACTGGATGTGTTTCTAACACTATTTCGTTTACTTTTCGATTATTCACCGATTATCAGGAGTCCACGTGTAGGGCTCATGAATAGCCATTTTTTCTCGTTCTAACTGAACGGGTAGACACCAAGTTGTTTTGAACAAAAAATATGTAAAATAGATTAAAACACAAATAACTTTATCCAGGTTAGTAGAAGAGTAACCTATCCATCTCTTTCGTTATATTTATTTGTAGCCTATTTGTTTGTTTTTACCCTTTTTTGTTCTATTAGCTGTCGTTAAAAATGCCCGAAAGGGTTAGTTTATTGCTCATCGCCCGAGGCTCCTGTACGCGGAAATGCCAACGGGGCTGTTCATGCATTTTTGTAGACCTGAGTGCGTTTACTTTTTAGTGAACTGGCTCCTCAAATCAACACCTGGCCCTGTGTCTTACTTCCTGACAATGGTATTAATTTATATGTGTCTTGCAAGCTGGGGCACACAGCTTAGTCTCCAAGCTAGGTAGCGTTCTAGGTCCCAAGAAGCCATATCCTCAAGCAGTATGGAGAAAAGATCACCTTTTAGAAGGGGTGATTTGTTTATCATATTTCGCTTGGACCACACTCACCAAAGAATGGCGACGAGTCCATTTACGGCTATATTTGAACCAGTCTAGGGTTCCTTGTTTTGGACCTTGTGTTATATCTGGCATTAGTAGGGATGCGAGTTAATTCGCAGGATTCATAACGATTGCTAAATTACTCTGTTAAACTCATTTCGTTTTGTTTGATCAACCTTATTTATATTCTTATTACCTGTTGGAGTTTCCCACAACCATTTTTTCTGTTAACCCTGATATTCGGCTTTAGAAGAAAAGTTTTAATTCATACATATATGTGTGTATATTTTAGCGTCGACCTGTTAGCATACATATCAAATGTAAAGAAAAAATCATTTGTTTAATAGATTTTTGTGCATGTTCTGTCGGGACTACTGCATTACATTGTACATATGAACTCATATATTCTCCCACACTTAGCTATTGATTAAATAATAGAGTAGACTGGACTCTACGTTCCTGGCTCTTTAACACATCTAGGGGATGGAAAACTTCGTAATAGAAACAGTATTTCCCTGCTTATACCTACATTGCTCTTACGGGACATGCTAGCTCAACCTACCGATTTCTGAACTATTCTGTTCACCTTGTATCATTTGTTAGTAAACCTTGTGTTTTAATCTTTAAAGTCTTTCCCTATTTTTTACTCTGTTAACAATGAAATTCGGGTTGCAACACTTAGGTGTATTGTTACATTTGGCTTTCAGAAACTGTGATCGCGGTTTCGAATCTCGCCAAACAACTCAGCCACGCTGAAGAGCCGGAGACGGTGAAACACGCGCCCGTGGATGATTATTTTATAAATAAAATAATATATAGACGTCCCCTATGTATGGGTACGACACACAATGCAATGGTGATGACTCTTCCATAGTATTTGCCGTAAATAATTGAACTAGTTCCCTTGTCGCTATTGCCGAAAACAATAACAAACAAAATTAACGTGTACACATTTGGAAGTATTTTAATCCTTGACATATTTCGTAACATTTCATTTTGTATACCCTCTTGTGTAAACCTTATTTTCTATACTAAATATTTCTTTGTCTTCTTCCTAATTGTTTTCTCTGTTTATTTTTTAATTATTTTTTTTTGTTATGTTACTCAAATTTGATTATTCACCTTGAATATATTTGAGATTTTCACCGGTAATAGAATGCGTCTTTCCATATATCAATGTTTTTACCTTATTTACGGACTATTAGTTTAATAAAATCTTCATTTTTATAGGTTAACATATTTTTAATGCTTGGCTATTATTATTTGCGTTATGACACTGGATTTTACTGTTTTTTGCTGGACATTTTTCTGTGTTTAACTTATTTTATGAAATCTCTGATCACTCATGTGCCATTTTCCTGACGTGTATTTTTTTCGAATTTCTGATGAAGGGGGATCAATCTTCTGCTAGATTTTCTTAATAAAAACACTTGAAAGTAATAAGTCTACAACAGTTGGTGACGCACTGGTTATTCTCGTCCTGATTGTCTTGTATCCAATTTCATCTTTTAATGATTAAATACAACTTTTTCCTTCGCTCTTTTCTAGTCGCACAGCTTTTGTTTAATTATTTATTTATTTTTGTGATACCATACACCGACATTTTCTCGCATTTAAAAAAAAAACGGCAAAAAGAATACAATTTTTCAACGCCAGGAATATGATCTCAAAACGAAAATAATACTCAATAATAATGGCGCCAATGTGTCCTTAATATATTTCAAAATTTTTTTTTTTTTTAAAACGAAACGTTTTATCTCTATTTATATAAAGCTAGATATGTGTAAATGTGTATATACATATCTGCATATACAGGATCCACTCTTAATCGAATTGATCGATCATTCTGAATTCTGGAACACAGCTTCGAAGTTGTAATGTGTTTTAATAAGTTTTCAATCTAGGTTTATACAAAGGATTTAAAAAGTGTGTGGAAGAATTTTATAAATATTCAGATAACTCCGATTTTTAAGAACTTTAAGAATCAGCATTTACCATCAACTAATAAATACTCCCCAAATTTCAGTTTCCTCAGAGTATATTAAAGGGTTTATGGGCCATCTCCTCTTTTTAAAATCCAAATATTTCAGATTTGCATGAAATTTGACCCAGACTTATTATATAGCAATTAAGCTAGATTACATGAATTTCAATTTCCAATTAAGACCTCTTACATGTTGTAAAAGATGTTGGTCAAAATTAGAATAAGGATTCTAGAAATAAGGTTTAGTATGATTATATTTTGATTTTAATCTTCGTTTGGTGCCATACACTTGTTGCAAAACTACTCCTTTCGGATAATTAATTTTAGCTGTGCTGGGACGGGTAGTGTCTTGGTTTATTATATAAAATAATCGTGCAGCAATATTTAGTGTTGCTCGTAGTAAATTTGATTAAAACTAGCAGGAAGACCCGACGGTGCTCTGGATTGAATGAGGAAAACTACTATGTATTTTCGACTATGCTCAAAGCACCATATTACTTTCTTCGTTTTTAGTGCCCCCTACTACCCTTTCACCCCCTAATATAGTTGGAAGAAAATAAAGTGTTTAAACACTCTCTAAATTGTGGCATATATGTACATATGAGTTAAATTTTACTAAAATCAGATATACGTATTTGAAGTTGTAGGAGGGGTTTTGTCCCAATGGATCACTTAGAGGCGGAGAATGTAGATATTCGGCGAAGGGACGATAAAATCGATTGACAAATTAAATTAATTATTCGAAACTTGAAAATTACTACTACAAATATTAATATATATCATCACGAAAAATATGTTAATCTATACTATAGTAATCATCATCATCATCACCACCACAACATGATGATGATGATGATGATGATACTACTACTACTAATACTACTACTGATGGTGATGATGATGATGATGATACTACTACTAATACCACTACTGATGATGATGATGATGATGATGATGATGATGATACTACTACTACTACTACTACTACTACTGATGATGATGATGATGATGATGATGATGATACTACTACTAATACTACTACTGATGATGATGATGATGATGATGATGATGATAATACTACTACTAATGATACTACTACTAATGATGATGATGATGATACTACTACTAATGATACTACTACTAATGATGATGATGATGATGATGATGATGATGATAATACTACTACTAATGATACTACTACTAATAATGATGATGATGATAATACTACTACTAATGATACTACTACTAATGATGATGATGATGATAATACTACTACTACTAATGATACTACTACTACTGATGATGATGATAATACTACTAATGATACTACTACTACTACTACTAATAATAATAATAATAATAATGACAAAAAAAGAAAAAAAAAGCTGGAGAAATACATAACTCAGAACACGAAAAAACAAATCACCAAAACAAGAGACACCGTCTCAACGAACAACTCGGGAAGCGCCCAAACTAGAAACAAAAAAAAACAAGAAAAGAGAAGTGGAAAAACAACAACTACACGGACGCCTCATAAGACTGACACGAGAAGAAACCAACGAAAATAGTTTGGCATGGCAAAGAAAAGGACACTTGAACAGAGAAACATTATATTTACTGACAGCTGCACAGAACAATGCTATAAGGGCAAACTACATTAAAGATAGAATAGATAAATCCCAGGAAAACAGTAAATGCTGACTGTGTGGACAGAGATACGAACCAGTAAATCTTATAATAAGTGAATTCATCAAACTAGTACAACAATAATACAAGACCAGACGTGACTGCGTGGGGAAAGCAGTACACTTGGAACTGTGCAAACAGTTGAATTTCGAATACGCAGACAAATGATACAAACATAAACCAGAAACAGTACTGGAAAACGAAAAAACAAAATCCTCTGGGATATGGATGTACAAAAAGATACACTCATACAAGCAAGGAGGCCGGATTTAATAAAATAAACAAGCAGGAAGAATATTGCCAAATCGTAGACTTCGCTGTTCCAGCAGATCACATAGTAGAGATCAAGGAGACGGAAAAATGAAGCAAATACACCGAACTTGCCAGAGAACTTATAGAATATGGAGTATGAAGAAAGTCAATATAATACCAATAATCGAAAGTGCACTATGAACAGTCCCAAAAATCTGGAGAAAAGTTTGGGATAAATCGGAATCAAAGGGATAAGTAAGACCATACAAAGAATGGCAAT
The DNA here is from genome assembly GCA_963556195.1 of Sepiola atlantica. NCBI lineage: Eukaryota > Metazoa > Mollusca > Cephalopoda > Sepiida > Sepiolidae > Sepiola > Sepiola atlantica. The sequence continues at coordinate 55,668,388 of OY744516.1, forward strand.
GATCAAAACAGCTGCAATTTTAAGGAAAATCCTCGAATGTGGAAACCAACACGCATAAGCTACGAATGGTAACCAGTCGCATAGCATTTACAATAGGAAGAAAGCAAAACCATCGGACGAACACCACCGCATGAACCAAGGAACAGAAACTGCAAAAAAACATCATAAGCTCCCCCCCCACACACACACACAAAAATAAGATGGCGCCAGCCTCGGCTGACACAACACAAAATAGTCGTAGAGGGTCAAGAAAGATGAGAAGACCGAGGAGGGACTGCACAAACCAGACCTCTACTGTAACAGTGCGGAGAGTGGTGTAACCTTGGGGAGGCTTATTGCCACCCAAATCCCAGAGAAGATCAATGTGTTTTACCAGCGAGAAATCAATGGTAAGCGGCTGTTGCGATACCGCCAAATCGTTGGCGGTGGTTATCGAAAAAAAAGTGGAGAGTACTAGAAATCTGGGGAGGCTCGGGAACACCATTGGTTGTTGTCGCTGAGCAATCACTGACAATGACTTGTGTCATAACTCCTAGTGTGTACAAATGATAATAGAATTAGACTAATGTTATACTATTAGAAATTTAAGACTCATACTCTGTAGCAAAAAACAACTCCTCCCCAAATCATAAAACATTAGAAAAAAACAATGTTATTCATAACTTGGAAAGTATTCTGGGAGAATGTAACTTTTATAATAATAATAAAGCTTATTAAGACATTGATTGTACTACTACAACCCTATCCTGCTTTCCCCACCATGCATCTGGTGCACTTTAGCTCAATTTACGAGCATTTACAAAAACATAACCTCCCCCATATTATTTAAGACAAAGTCTAGTTAATAAGAGGAAACTCATACATCCCGAAACTAATTTTTAAAAATTGTTTAAATACTCTAGGCTCTCTCTATTCAAACCAAGTAACATAAAATTAATAACATTATGTATGAAACCAGTAACAACATATTACAATGATTAACGTAATATAATTCATCCTTATGGCGTCCCGGAATTTTACTTGTTAACATGTCTCATGGATCTGCACTGGTACGTTTTTTTTATGTCAAACCGACTTCATGTGCACGTAATTGGCTTCTATTTTTTAAAATGCTATTCTTTTTTCTAGCTTTGTTGGTTCATTCGATTTTGTTACCTGAAGATTATTCGACAACTAATCGAAAACGTTCGTGTTACATATGGAACATATATTATTATTATTTTTTTGATTTTGACACAAAAAAGATTATTAAACACATTTTTTAAATAAAAAAGGCATAATTAAGCATTGTTTTGCTGACTCGGAGGATTGTATCATGACAGACGATCATATACTGCACTACTCCCAACAAAGAGGGAGGTAATGCCTGAGAGGATGGTATTATGACAAAGTAACATGAACTACACGATCTCCAAAGAAGGGAGTAATGCATGAGAGAATCGTCTCATTACAACAGAAACAAATACATTACCCCCCCACCCACACACACACACACAAAGAAGGTAATTAGTGGAAGAAAGGCATCATTATATGAGAATATATATTACACTAACCCCAATTAAAAGGAGGAGGTAATGCCCAACAGAAAGTATCATGACCACAGAATAGATACTACACTATCCCCCCTCCCGCAAAAAGGGGATTACGGGCTAGAATGATATTATCATGAAGAACGAATTCATACAATAACTCCCCACAAAAAAATGGGCTAAAGTATTCCACAGGTGGGAATCCTTTTTTTAACTAATGGGCCATCTCATATCTAGGCCAAGGGGCTACTCGGGGATAAGAGATAAGAGTTAAATATATCGTTAATTGTACCAGAGGACAAGAAACAATGGGTGAAAAGGGTAGATGAGTATTTAAGCCGAATGGATTATTCAAGTGGACGGTTCACCAAGTAGTTTTTAACATCAGACTTGAAAAACAACCATGTTGTAGTTGGTTGGAAAGCACCCTCGTGAGATTTCGTTTAACATATGGGATGTTCTAAGAAATAACTTTATTCTGTGGAAGTTCCGTTTCGTTTTCAGTAAAGAGAAAGAGAAAAGAACGTTCTATTCTGTAGTTGTAGCAAGACGAATTCTTATCGTGAATTTGTTACGGGGTGGGGAACAAGGTATTCGAGCTCAGTCGAGCACCAACTATGAACATAACGATATCGTAGAGAGAGGCTAGCAACCTATCTTCTGTTTGGAAAAGGCTGCAAGGACAAGAAAACGTCATCACCTACTACATTGCGAAGTCGATTTTGTACTCTGTCAAAACAAGAAAGAGTGTCTTGAGGGGCACCCCCTTGATATGAGAGCAGTACTCCATCTACGGAGATACCTGGCGATACATGATACATTGGTAGAGGATTACGTCAGAAGTCAGTCCGTCTGACGCTGGACAAATGGAGGTGGAAAAAACGAGTTTTTGCTTTGAATGTCCTACAAGGAGGAACCAGAGATTGAAGCTCAGTCGAGTACTTTCCATGGAAATAACGATAAAATAGAGAGATGTTAACAGAATCTCTTATGTCAGAAATTGTTATACCCTAAATTACATAGGACATACTAAATTAAGAACACGCCGAGTGGTTTGCGTTTAACAATGATCCGGTAGGAAGTAGAGACGTTTACTCTTCGCTCACTTCCAGATATCACTGCCGTCTTATATACGTACTTTCGTATATAGTCAATACCTGATTACTTCCCTTTATGTTAGTTTCGTATTTATGCCAATCATGACCTTTACAACAGAAATAGACTGAAGGAAAGAAAAGAGATCCCCCCACTAGATTTTGAAATCGATTTTTGCTCTGACAAAGTATTTTTTGGACATGGCGGACTCTTATATAGGTAGATCATTTCATCTGGAGCAAGTATTTCTCAACCGGGAGAATGGTGTAGCCATTTTACCAGCGACCTTAGCAACTAGCTAATAAAATACGTAACTCAAGCAGACTGCACACAAAACCCTTAGAAATACTTTAACATGTGTTCATGTATTATTTACGAAGAAACAGAAAACGTATTCTGGCGGATTAAAATACAGAGTTAAATTATTTTGTTTCAATAATATTTTTTTTTAAATTTCGTTTTATTTTACGATATTTTGATTTCAATAAATATTCGATTAATTGTACATAATAAAAATAATGACTAAACACCTAACGATAAAAGTTACGTTGACACGAGAGTAGCGCACACGCAGCGATGCGGGAATAATGGCCACACAATTTTATTAATATAGAAACTAATATTTAGTAATATTATTTTTCTAGTAGTAAGAGGAGACGGAAGAGGAAGAGAGGAGGAGGGGGAGGTGTTTTTTACTATTAGTAATAGAAAAAGAATTCCAAGTGATAATAAATATATTGTTTGTATTAGTAGCATAGGAGTAACTGTAAAAGTGGGAGCGGCATAAATGTTTGTTGTGGTAGTTAGATTGTCATAAAAAGAATAACATCTTTAGTAATAGTAGTAGTAGTAGTAGTAGTAGTAACAATTGAAAGATTATTTTTATTAGCCGTCGTCGTCATCGTGGTAGTGGTGATGGTAGTTGTCGTAACGTGAGTATGTCGTGGTAGACAGGTTACCCTTGCGATCTCACGGCACACCGGCGCCAGTGAGACCTCACCTGACCCCAACACCATTGTTCGTTTTATCTGCTTTTGCACCTGCTAGTATATCGGCTATCTACCCGGTCACATAACTATAGAGCGATTCGTTCATACGTATATATATATATATATATATATATATATATATATATATATATATATTATTTCATGTATATATATTATTTCTTGTATCCACATCGAATGTTATAAGAATATATAATCTTTTATGCGTCAATTTTCAGTATTTACTTCAACAGTGCTCAATACGTGAGTAGAGCTAGGTAGTAAGTTATGAAAATATATTTATGGAAATTGCGCTACACAGAGGCTTCCAAGTTTACTCCCCGTAAGAAATCGTCAGGCTAAAATGAGATGAAACGCGGAAGCCTCTGTATAGCTTAATTGCCATGAATATATTTTCATAACTACTATATATATATATATATATATATATATATATATATATATATATATATATATATATATATTAGCTAGGTTACCCGAGGTTGCAAGGGGTATCGGATAAGAAAATATAAGTGCTTGGAAAATGTGTGTAGAGCATCTTTTTTTAAAAGCTTTCACTTCTCTCTTATCTTTCTCATACTATCCTTAGTCCGGTTACTTTTTGAACCTACATGCCACTGCGAATTCCACTATATAATAAAACCATGCGTACAATATTTGCAACTGCTTAAATACAATATAAGAAATAAAGAAAGAAAGAAACATGGACGGCGGCACAGTGGGAGGGGGCTCCCCCCACACACACACTTTTTGACTTCCCCCCTCCCCACTTTACGGTCATCAATAATGAAGTTATATATGCATGTGTTTAACCGCCCCCACACTTTTTAGGAGAGCCCCCCCCCACACTTTTATAACTGTCCCGCCGGTCTTGAGAAAGAAAGAACATTTCATGAGTAGACTTTGTTTACCAAGTTTCAGTGTTGTTTTTCGAGCAAGTACTAGTGAGTATGAAAGAAAACATTTTTTGTTCATCTCCCATTAATTAATTTGTTTCTTTGGTGACCCCCAAGCACATGAATATTAAATTATTTTTTTACCATAACCAGTTCGGGGCCATACAGAGTCGGGATATATATTAGTTCAGTAAGTATATGTTTGGTAGTTTGTGAATTTTACTCGGATTGAAGGAAATACGACTTATCGTTATATATGTATATATATATATATATATATATATATATATATATATATATGTTTCCTTTTTTTTCTTTCCCTTTCTCTTAACATCCGTTTTTTCCTGTTGATATTCCCAACGCGGGATTCTAACTTTGTGTTTTTTTAATGTTATTCAGTCTTTGATAAGATGTAGTAGCATCGAAACGTTTGTTGATTGACGTAATACTGTAAGATGGTTATATATATATATATATATATATATATATATATATATATATATATATATATATATATGTACAACAAAAGGTTGGAGGAATATTTGAGGGCATTGTATGCTAAATAAGCAACAATATTTTAACAAACAATGTATATATTTAAATCAAATTGACAAATATCCTTGATGATACTGATTTATCTAATTGTTCTATGAATCCACTGTCGGTTTTAATGTCTGCTTCTATTCGGGTCCAAAGCTGAAATCACGTAGTCCCTATTCATTTCGGACTATGACGACTTTTAGTGAACTCAGGGTTCTATGACGATATCGATTAGTCTCCGTTTCAACAAGGCTCTACACGTGATAGTCCATAGAATTTAAATCTGGAGAGTAAAGGGGCTACATGTTGGGGGTCACATGATCGTAAAAATTATCTGATTACCAGTCCTGGGTTACAATAGCGTTGTTAGAAGGTGCAGAATCTTGTTGAAAGACATATGACCTTCAATTGCATACTTTATCTATCCAGAGCGTAACAAACGTTTGAAGAAGCATTAAGAAGCAACACATTCAACTGTTTAAAAATAATCCCCACGATTATAATAGTAATAAATCCAATTCTCAAGTTAACACAACTATAAAACTATTTTATCGCAACCAGTTTAATCACAATCATAAAATAGATAAACAAGTTCTAAGAAATCTTATTAATAAGAACGTATTCCCTACTGACTCAAATTAAAAAGTAAAACTGATCATTTTCTACAATAAAGTAAAACCCACTAAACAATTACTTTTTTCCCCCCTCGATTAGAGTTGTGGATAAGACAAACCTTGTTTATGAGTTTAAGTGTCCTATGGGAGACTGTGTCTCCGACAACCAAGAAAAAAACATATAGATAGGTTTGACTACCACGACTTTCTCGGATACAAGCGCCATAGCCCAACACTTAACTAACGGCTATTGCTGCCCACGATCAGAATTCAAAAAACTCTTAGTAGAAAATACCAAAATCTTAGAATATAGTACTAACAAACAAAACCTCCATATATTAGAAGTATTATATCTAAAAACATCAAAAAACCTAATTAACAGAATTAACTTCAATGCCAGCAATAATATACTACAATGTATATAATGCTAAATATAGTTTCGTACTTATTATATAGTTCCCGCCAAAACCGCTTATAATACGAACACATGGTCTTTATCTGATTCACTTCATTCCTCTGAGGATGGACCCGGATGGGTCTGAAAGTACTTGGGATACAAATGAAAACTATGGCAGATTCATCGGCCAATCCCCCCCCCTCCCGAAACTAAGATTCTTATTCGGACAATGGAAAGGATCTACGAAAGGATATCCAGACTTAGGTTGTCTGTTATATTTAACAATATATATGTATATATATATATATGCAGATACATGTACATATATATATATGCAAAAATGGTTATATATTCAGGGGCAATGTACATTCATATAGAACCTTTTTTAGTGTTATATATATATATATATATATATATATATATATATATATATATATGTGTGTGTGTGTGTGTGTGTGTGTGTGATAGAGCATGAGACAAATAATTAAAGATATGTTTATCCGAATATGCTTCTGTACCAAACCTCTTGGTAATCAAATTCTGCAAATATATATATATATATATATATATATATATATATATATTTGCAGAATTTCATTACCAAGAGGTTTGGTACGGAAGCATATTCGGATAAACATATCTTTAATTATTTGTCTCATGCTCTATCCCATACTGAAAAAGTTGTCTTGTCTGTCTGCTTAGAATTCTGCATTCATCCCCTCCACGTTAATAAAATCAACGTATTTAGTCAGATTGAACTATTATATTCTCAAATAAAAGGACATTCGCCTATTTCCACTAGCGTTAAAATCCAGTTGGGTGAATTAGGCCGGAGATTTTCTGCTATACGTACTTAATCAAGCGATTGTATTTGGAAAAAAAAAACATTGTGAAACTGCGAAATTACTTAAGTCGAACTCTGATATTTATATGACTCGTCTAGACAAAGGATCAGGCGTTGTTATCCTGAACCAAGTTGATTATATCTCCAAAATGTGTCATATTTTGGATGATAAACATTTTTTCAAGATGGTTGGTTTAAGCTATGATTGTACTTTTCGTATGGAAATACAAATCCAGAAAAGGCTTGTTAAACTTTATAAAAGCAAGTTTATTTCTAAAGAGCTTTGCGAATGAATAGGAATTATCGGCTCTCAAAGGCCTAGAATGTACGGCTTACCCAAGGTCATAAACCCAACATTCCTTTATGCAATATTCTATCAATGTTGAGGTCGTAACAGCATGAACTAGGAAAATGGTTAGTTTATATTCTTAAGCCCGTACTTAATTTTTATCTGGCTTATTGTACTTCTCATGTATTTCAATGTGTGTCTTATATGAACAAATTATCTTTCTCAAAGGATACCGAGTTATTGGCTTCCTTTGACATTAGTAGTCTGTTTACCAATGTACCATCGGATTAAACCATTGGTATATGTGCCGATTATCTTTACCTTGGCTTCTTAAAGTCTCCACAATTTCTTGAACAATTTTTTGTCGAACTGGTAGATCTTGCTACTGAATCAGTATAATTCAGTTTTAACAATATAATGTATCGGCACTTCATGGTATATCTATGGGTAGCCCTCTTAACCAATCGTTAGCCAACATTTTCGTTAGATTCCTTGGAAAACTAATTATTTCCAAAATGACCAAGCCGGCCTTTTACACACGTTACGTTGATGACATTTTAGCTTGCTTTCCCTCACAGAGTGATACTGAACAGTTTCATCGTCTTCTTTCTGACTTGCATCCATCGTTCAAATTCACTATGAAGGTCGAGGATTGTAGGTCCCTCCTATTCCATGATGTTTTAGTGTCTAGGGCTAGTTTAACATTTGAAACCTCTGTGTATAGAAAACAAACATTTACAGGTATTTATCTGAATTGGGTTTCCTTCGCCCCTAAATGAAGAAAAATAAATCTTATTGGTACTCTTACTTATCGGCCACTTATGATTTGTCCAGCAAGCCGACTCGATGCGGAACTTGCTGAAATTACCAATATTTTTCTTGCCAATAGATATCCCATTAATATATTAAAAAGCACAATTACACGCAAAGTTGCTATATCTAATGGTGGTAAGTTTATTGGCCCGTCACTATGCCCTATTTATTTGAAACTTCCATGGTTAGATTCTGACGGCCTTGACATTGTCAAAAGGATTTCTTCTTCTACTTAACGTTGTTTTCCAGCAACCATGCTGAGAGTAGCTTACACGACTCGAACCTTTGTCTTTTCTTTTCGTAAGAATGTGTTGCTAACCATTCAAAAGAATTATGTTGTTTATAAATTACTGTGTCAGTATGAAGTTAACTACGTTGGCAAACCATACCAAAGATTAGAAATTAAAATATCTCAACACATAACACGTGATATTTGTTTACACAAGGTTTCGAGATCATCCGGGAACTTTCAAGCACATGAATCTGCTATCCGTAGTCACCTGGTTAGTACACATAGTTGTTCTGACTAGTATTCCGATGGGTAGTTTTATGTTTTACACAGGTCTACGTCGAACTACCATCTCAACATTATTGCGCGTTAGTTATTAACAATTCTCGACCTGGACTGTGTAGACAAAATATTTTGAAACATCAGTTGGAGATCTTCAATGATTCAAATCAACCATAACGTTGAGAGATTTACTGTTTTTTTTCTCTCCATTGTTTTCTCCAACTAAAACACTTTTCCCCTCATATCTGATTCGATTGTCTTAGTTTTTAATTTATCTTTCTGACGTTTCCTCTTAGAAAGTCAGACAGTAAGGTCTTAATGAAAACTTTTTGCAATTTTCCTTTTTTTTTCACCCGCCCGTTTCATTGATTAAAATAAGTTTTTCTCTGAAATTTATCATGCCATTTTGTTGTACGCGAAATCTACTTAATATATATTTATATATATATATATATATATATATATATATATATATATATATATATATATATATATATATATATATTTCAACCATCTAGTAGACAGTCGACAACTCTTACTACTAGGCTACGGGAGAAGCGCCCGTAAGTGAAATCTACAATGTCCATTTATATAAATATCAACCGCCGCTTCCACCGTGCTCAATGTAACATTTACGTATGTAAATACACATATATTTATAATTATGTGTTGCCCCCAAATTAGGCTAGGCACTGTAGTGAGTAGTATTTCTACAGCCGTCTAAATCATAGCTTTTATGTATATTCCTTCATAATTTGAGCACTCGGTTGCCTACAATAGGTTTAAAAATCCAACCGTTTGTGCAGTTGTTCATCGTGGCACATTAAAACAGCACAGCGTGGGATCAAAATAAAAAATCTAAGAAAAATGGTGGAAGACCATCGAAATAGCCCGTCTTTGTCGGACTGATTGTCGAGAACATAGCTTTGATTGGTATTCAGGTGCTCGAATCATCAACTTTCGCAGTCTACATCATTTCAGAATCCGCTTTATTTACTTCTTTCCTAAGGCAGAAAGATGTACCACAAGGCCGGATGGCGGGGAAGAATCCAGCCCCCTAAGGTAGAGCCAGGCTGGCCTATAAAAATAGCCCCGTCGGCATTCCCGGTAGGGGCGCCTCAAGCAATTGGCAATGAACCAACCCCTTCCTAAAGAGGGAAGGCAAGACCTTGGAGTGGACCTCCTAGGACTACCCAAGGCATAATACTATAGTTTGACAGATAAAGGCCACCGAAATTGCCAGTTTATGTCGGACTGATTGTCAAGAACGTATTCTTGACTTGTATTTGGTCGCTCCAATCATCAGTCAATTTTGCAGACTGAATCATTTTGAAACCCGCTCTATGAAAACTTTTTATTTTATAGTTATTGGCACAACATGGATTTTCAATCAAATGCTGGCAAATAGCAGAGTCTAGAGTCACAAAGGAAGGGTGAAAATTGGACCCTTCTCTTCCTTGTCTGATCTTAGATGAAACATGCTGGTTTATGCGGATCTGCTAACCCAAAGAAAGTAAGCTCAATATAACCAGCATCACACTGACATTCAAAACGGTAATAAACATTACTATGATGAAAAACGGACAGGTTATCCTTAAGAAAAGAAGAAAAAGCAGGTCTTGTAGCATAAACCAAGCCAAGGGGAAAACAATAGAAGCAATTAATAATGCTTCCAACAATCTGCTTACCCAGTATTTTACTATTTCCCCTATCCAGGGTCATTAAAAAACATATAGCGTTTTAAACGACCTAACATTTTAGGAGATTTGAAATCCGCAACCTGTTAAGAGAATTATAATTAGGCTGTCAAAATTAATCCGTAATGCTGAGTTTCGTTCTAACGGGTCGTTGAACACTGTTTATAACAGCTTTCTAGATACGCCCGCTGGCATACCTATAAACATACCATAAGCCTCTTCCTTTCACCGTGGCCGCATGTCCTATACGTTCACACAAAATTTAAAATGTTAAATTTGTCCGAGGGTTTCGAATCTGGTGAGCGTAAGAGCAATCATCCTCCATTGGATCTCGGAAAAGGACTAAACACATTTGTATGTGGATAAGAATTTTAAAATATTTATCATAATATATATATATATATATATATATATATATATATATATATATATTATACGTACACCAAAGAAATCCATAGATTCGTGTTTCTGGCTCACAACAGTAATCAGCATGGCTAACTTAGACAAAGATGTCTATAGTCTGGATTTTACCTACGGGGACCATGACGCATTGCCTGGAAATATTGATGGTTTTCAAAACTCATATTATAATACATCTCTCTCTCTCTCTCTTTCGCGCGCTCTCTCTCTCTCTCTCTCTCTTCAAATTCATCTCACTTCCTTGTCTTCTTTGGTCTGAAGAAGTTGACTTTGTCTGAAGAGTACAACCGAAACATGTATGCACATGTGTTACCAATAATGTGTGTATGAATGAAAAATTATACTATATATATATATATATATATATATATATATATATATATATATATGCAAAATAGTTAATATATAACTATTATTCAAGAAAAATGTGCATTTATATATACATTTAATATAAGCATATACATTTAAGAGTTTAGATGTTATCTCTTTTATTTTTTGTTTGACTTTGTACTTTTGTGCTCATGTCAGTATCAATACAGAGAAAAAGAGAGAAAAGTTTGAGAGAACAGAAAGAAAGAAAAAGCAGATAAAACTTAAAAATGATGGATAAAAAAAAATGGCGCCGGGTTCATTGAAGTCAGATAAACTATAACGTCGGTGAGAGCAGAATTTTATCGCTAATGTAAATAATACATCCATGTTGTACTTCAGAGACGAGGTGATGTTGTAATGTTGAGTCCAAACACATGAACGGGGCTAAAAGATCAGTTCAATTCGACGCATATATTCTCTCTCTCTCTTTCTCTCTTTCTCTCTCTCCCTCTCTCTCTCTCACTTTATCTGTCTTTCTCTTTCTCTCTCTGGCTATCTCTCCTCGTAACTCAAGACAAAGAATGGCGAATGTGTCCTATTAATGAATAATAATTCCATACCTCCGTAGATGTGCACCGATCAAATAGTGCATTCGGCTCCCTTTCTCTCCTGCTAGCCGTCATCGAGATGATGTAATGGATGGCAATCAACCAGTTTAAAAGCGTCATCAGCGTTGGCTTTTGCCTAACTATATACAAAACTAGAAAAAAAATACCTGTCCCAGGGCGGGTAACATTAATTTATTCCCAGAACAAAAAAGTTTATTTCCAAGAACTTCCCGTATGTACAACATAATACTGCGGGTCTGCTTCTTAACTAACTACAGCATGGACGTTTTAAGGTTAACAAATTCTTGTTGAGCCGTCTTCTAAAATAATCATAATTCTGCCCATTTTCAACCATCGTTACCAACCATTATGGTTTTGTCTTACCATCCATCTTAAAAACTCGTTTATTTCATCTTCGAGTGGCCTTTGGACCTTGATACGTGGTGACTCGTTTGTATATAAATAAAGTTATTCTACTATTCTATGTTCCCTTTACAAATATTAAGTTCAAACACATGAATGGGGCTAAATGATCAGTTTGGTTTGACACATATACCCACTCCCTATCTTTCGTCCTCTTTCTTAGTATCTCCTCCCTCTCTCTCTCTCTCTCTCTCTCTCTCTCTCTCTCTCTCTCTCTATCTATCTATCTATCTATCTATCTATATCTCTCTCCGCCACACTGAAGACGGAGAATCATGAATACATCCGAGTAATGACTAATAATTGTACACATTTGCAGATGTGCAGAGAACAAGAGAGTGCGCTCGGTTCCTTAACTCAACAGCTGTCCATAATCGAGATGATGTCATAGATCACTAACGTTAAAATATTTTATTTTATTTTATTTTGTCTTTTAGTCCTCATATTTCATGGGCGATGCTTCTGACAAAGAGGCAATAATTCCTATTTCTGGGTTTGAATCGATCCATATAATACTTATTCATGGCTAGTTTTTTTTTTACCTTGGAGTGGTATTTTTAAGCTCCTTACATCAAGTGGTTTCATGCCTTGTCTGGAGTGATTTCTATTTAAAAAAGAAAGAAATGCTTATCAACGTTGCCTTGGTTTTAATTTATACGAAACAAGAATTTTATTTATTATTAATGTTGCATGGTTTTAAAATATAAAGATGTAGCACGAGGCCAAAATGGGTATGGTTAAGAAGGTCAGGGGTCGTCCACTTTATCTACTCTCTGAACTGGGTTAAATAACCACAATACCGCGTTCACTCTACCGGCTAATCTAGTTAACATATCCAAATATTTAAAATGTTTCATGCTGATGGGGTGTTGAAAAAAAACTAAAAATACCCCCAAAATAAAGAAAAATAACAGTAATCAAAATAAAGAAACATAATAAAATGCTAATTGAAGCATTTCAGAGGTTATACACACGCATAAAATATGTAAATAGACAACTCACCGTAGTAATTCATACATGTTAAAAGTGTCTGCTTCTTTCTTCGACGGCTTGCACCCGGGGCCGTACAAAGCAACAGTAAATGTTTGAAACATGACTTTTTCATATTAATTGGCATTTGTTGTGTTTCGCATATAAATATGTATGACATCTGTCATTGTTTTGATTATGACACCGACCAAAGAAATTTTATGATTTTCTTCTTTTTTTTTTCAGAGGACTTATATGATGGGATGACATCAAAGTGGACTCAATCACCGTCAAGTCGCCGAAAACCTCGCGATTTTACTTTCCACTGTTAACCGCGGGATTGCCCAATTCATTACCTAGGCCCCTCAGGACCCTCTGTGGTCTTCATTATCTTTTATATAAAGTAGACTGTTTTCCCTCTGGATTTGACGACACTAGTTATATAATCAACTGCATCACATACAAAACTGACCCGCTCAGCAAACTACTTGTTTTCCCCTGGGTGTTCCTACAAAATATAAAGTTACTACACACCCATCCTCTTATTATTACATTTAATCCGGGAAAAATTAATCGAACAAAAATAACTTATAAAGATGAGGTAGCTCGCTCTTTTAAATGCTCTATTTTTTTACTGCTCCTTCCACCCACAACACCGTGTGATTTATTTACATAAGTAAAACTTTCACAAATCACCGGTCAATTAAAGAATAACACAATAGTATTCTTCCATCAGTACTCCATTCCATTACTAATTTACGATACAAAGAAATATTTTTAAAACGAACATACAGACAAGCACAATCCACTCTGACAAGAGAGTGACAATAATAAATACATCGTAAGTTTTTTTCACGTTTTTAAAAGATCAATTTAGACTAACGATTTACTCCGTTCAAATACTTATTCTAATGCTTTCTACTTTCATTACAAAAAATACCAAACAAAATACTTTCTTTCTTTTTTTTTCAATTTACGCACATAATGGCTGCACGTTTTCACGATGTCACACCAATGAGTGGGGTACATTGTGTCACTTAGAGTAAGACTCTTAAAAATAAGCAATCATTCTTTTACAAGTAAACACTTTATTAACACAATGTTAACATTCAGTCTAATTAACAGAGGGATAATTCTGTGTTCTATTTATTTCAGATTTCAGCGAATTTATTTTTGTAAAACTAGAAATTATGCTTATATAGGCGATTACGTGTGAACATTAAAAATATTTCAGAAGACTGAAATACCATTTATTGAAATACATTTAGAGTAAATATTTAAAATATCATCGTTATAGCTTACCTCGAAATGTTACACTACTGCATTTTAGCACTTCATTTTGTTAAATTCTATTTCAGTCACATAAATTATTCAAAATGAAGTAGAGTTTGGCATTATTATTCAGACTTTTCTTAATCGACAAAACTGTCATCGCATTTCCTGTGGTTTTACTTTTCATATTAGGTTACCACAAATAATTGCTAGCAAATGCTGACATTTATTTTTCTACTGCATACTTATACATTATTTAAAGTGTTTTATAGCTTTTTTAAAGGTTTAAATATAACATTTCGTCGACATCCACTCCTTCGAATACAATAAAACATCCTAAATTAACAACCCATGAGTTGCTATTCATTAACACGTAAAATGACATACAACTAATCCTAAGTCTGACTGGCAACACCTCCAGACTTAGTTTGAGTAGAGACATTCATGTGTAGCATTGTTAACAGAATATTAAAAAAATAGAAATATGTTGTCCGCACTTCCACCCATCAAACACAAAGAAAAACACAAAACGAAAATGCTATCATAATATCTAGGCGATTACGTGTGAACATTCACAATATTTACGAAGACTGAAATACCATTTATTTAAATATATTTACAGTAATCTTTACTATCACACGATTACGTGTGAACATTCACAATATTTACGAAGACTGAAATACCATTTATTTAAATATATTTACAGTAATCTTTACTATCACACCGTCATAGTGTATACCCTAAAATCTTTGCCAGTAATACAGTTTAGCAACTCTAGCGATTTTATTTGTTTTCATTTTTGAAAAATTACATTCGCGACAAGAGAAGACGATTACGGACTTTTCTGTATGAATTGGAATAAAAATACCAATTTGATTTAATAACAAAGACATCACACAAGTATTATATACGCTTAGTTAACACACACATACATACATACAGCATCATGCCATATTACCTCTAAATTACCGGAAAGGGGTGGTCATTTTAATTAAATTTCAAAGTTAAATCAGTTTTTTCATATCACCCACCTCGGGAACGCCGGGAAACAGGGTTCTGCTAGTATATATAATAATACGCTAAGGCATTTCCTGTTCGTACGTACGTTATAACGTTCCACACGAAATTATTTTATGAAATATTAAAGGCAATACAAATAAATTATTAAAAATGTACTGTTGTTGTTAAAGTAAAAGTTGTGAATTTACCAGTTGTAAAATGAATTGTTTTAAATTCGAATTTTGTCGTCCCGTTTTAACTTTTAAAAAAATACTATATGCATACTTTTTAATCCAATGCCATTTAAACAATCTAATTGTTGAAGTTTTAAATAAATAAAGAAAACAGAAAATACATATTCGTTTTATTTATTGCAATTGTTGTACTTCGGCAGTTTACAGACCGTGCTATTTTTTTAGATACGATTTTCAAGATAGATTCAATTTTTACAGTAGCTTTTGTTTAGTAAATTGTTAGGTGATCGTACACAATAGTTAAAAGAGAAAACCTTCTCTCCATATTAAGAATGGGTTTCTAAATAATAGCGTTATTATTTGGACACGGTTCGTAAACTGCAGTAGCACCGAAATTTTAGCTAACATTAGCAATTATATTTACGGAAGAGAGTTTGAATTACTTACTAGATACCATCCACGGGTGTTTTCGGTCTCTCTGTAATAGGGTTGGCCAGGACAACCAGCCATGAGGATACTTCGCCCAAATTTAAAAAATAACATAGAATTCGAAGTCCAAATAAGATCCCATAGACACAACTATACACTTTCATCATACGATGAATGGTGCAGTTTCTCCTAGTGATGTTACCTCAAGTAACACCACTTAGCTGGATACTCGACTAGAAAGATATACTATACCATAGTTAACTGGTCAATTGGAGAGAGGAAAATTAATGTTCTTAACTTCGTTACTAACTCAACGTTTGAAAATCAGAGATGAATATCTATATATTTCACAGAGAGATGATGTGTTAGCTCTAAGAAAATCTCCTTGATTTCTGAGACCTTTGACTGAAGTAAAATAAAATAAAGAAGAAGAAAGATACAATATTGTTACTGCATAGTATTGAACCATAAATCAATGTCAAGCGAGATATTAAGATTAACTATGAAGTATACCGATAAATGGAAGGTGGCAGTGGTGAAATGATAACCGTTGCAAACTGATGACCTGCATTTGCGAAGTTCGAATCCAGTTGGTGCCATGCATGACTTTTATTGGTGGATGTGTACATCCTTTATCATGCCCCTACTGTAAGTACGCAATTCTAAAAATAGAGTCGGGCCAATCAACAACAAAATCAAGCTGGTCAAAAGAGTTGTACCATAAAGAATCTATTTATATACAGTCTAAGTTGAAGCTGACACAGATGTGATATGCAGCTTTTGGATTGAAAGCTATATTTGACAATGAAATCTGACTGTACTTTATATATATACAGGGAAGATGAATTAGAAAAATATATAAAAGATGATGCTAAGCCTGCTCCAAAATAAGGTGAGCTCCAATCTACCTGAATAGAACAAATCTCAAACCTGCCAGTATCTTATACTCTACACATGCACAATTTCGTCATGCATGTTACCATATTTATGTTGCTGCATCAACCACTTGCCTCTACCTCTTAAACAGTCCAAAAAAGAGGCTCGAATCTAATAGGCGCCACATTGTCTACCAGGCTTAAACACGTACCATCGCTGCAATGTTGTATCCCTTGGCTTGTTTAACAAGTATTTAAATGTAATTTGCTCCGACAAACTTGCTGCACTTTTGCGTTCTCGACGTAAATACCACCGATTAACGAGACAATCATCTAAAGCTTGCCCTTCACCGTGGACGTCCCCAGATTCCGGAAGGCTTTCGACTTTAATGATGAAATCAACCGTGAGATTTCAAGGGATCCGGCTACTTAATGGTAATAAGAATGTCTATTTATTTATTTATTTCATGTGTGTATACATTGTTTCACGTCACAGAATGAGATCAGCCAGTTATACGAAGCTAAATTAAACTTAGATTCCAATAGATACTGGTCGTATAATGGGGTTGTGGCAGTTAGTAAAGATTATTTCACTTGTATCGTTTTTCTTTCATTTTACTTCAGTTACTTTTTAGAAATGAAGCTGTTACATAATGAAGGCCGTATTTAAATGGAACAGTTTAAGAGTCAGAAATGACACCCGACGGAAGTTACGAATCCACGTGATTTCCGGTCAAAGCTACTCTAGCCCTTAGCTGGCGAAAGTTCAATGAGAAAAGACGCGCTCGTCTGGCGTCTTTCACAAATGGGTGATGCATCGTGTACGGTGTGGCTATCCGTCTATCTATCTGTCAATCTTTCTCTCACGTATACGAAACTTACCTGTCTCTGTGGCTGCTTTCCTTCTTTTAAATACACCTCATTAAAAACTATAAATTCTGTACAATCTGTCGAATAAAATAGATGAAAATTCGTATTTTTATACCGTATCTACACTTAAAACAATAAACAACGGGATAGATAAGCTAGGAAATAATTGACAATATGAAAGTAATGGATCAATTGTACTACGCAGACAGATTGACTATATGAAACGGTTAATCGAGGTGATGAATCAACATAGAGAATTCGGAAGGAAGTATTTTGTTTCTGGTGGAAAGTAAGCTGTGAGTATTGATTTACTCCTCTCCAGGAGTTAGGCCCAAGGCCAGTTTTTATCTTACTCCCACAAGTAAGATGTGACCCACGGTCAGGTCGGGAAAGTGGGGTTTAAAAATTGCCTGGGCAGCCCCGTCGGCATTCCTCGGTAGGGGCGCCTCAGGCAGTAAGCAATAAACTTACTCCTCCCCAAAGAGGGGAGGCAAAGCCTGGGAGGGTGGACCTCCTAGAACTGCACAGGACAGACCCATAGACCGGCGTAAATTAAGCCCCGAAGGCCAAGACAATACCAGTCTATGGGGTGCAGTATCCATCGGAACAGATACTACACTTTGATCTTAGCCAAAACGTGAGTTGAGCTTAGTAAGCTGTGAGTAACTGAGAAGAAATCGAACATCTAGGATTTCCGCTCCGGAGTACATATATTCGGTATACACTGGCTTTTGGACAGATCGACAACGGAGATAGACACTGAATAAACTCGATGGCCAGATTGGCGACATGGTCCCGTGGAGAAGGCTTGAACGACGGGATTAGTCTTAATTGAAGTTCTGAATTTGAGAGATGAGAGATTCAGCAAAGATGTAGACGCTAGCACTAACTACACATACACGTGTTCAACAAGTCGTTGTGTACAATAATTGCGTTTGTATTTTTATAACGTATGCAAATTGTGAACTGTAACCTGTGGCCTCCACGACCGCCAACACGACCAAAGGAAGAAGATGAAGAAGAAAAACCATAGAACATGCTATAAGGCGGTTATTCGGGAAGCGCTGGCATAATATTTAATAGAGAATGTAATGTCGATATACGTGCACCTTACGTCATACAAGTCTAGCTCAAATCTAAAACATTCCGATTCCTATTTAATGTAGGCTTAGTAACAACTCTACTAATGTAAAGGCATCTAAGAATGTATGTAACGTCTATAAAACAGTTCTAAAACGGCAGGTATGCTACCTGTAAACACTAAATGAATAAATGCGATTTTTTTTCGTTCATCACATTTATATCACTATAAAACGGTTATTGTTATTTAAATCAATAATACAGTATACTATCTCAAATACTGTATATATAACAACACATGGAAGATTTAAAACCAACTATTTGGATGCATAATTTGAATAACTATTTTTTAAACCGTTCATAATTGTTTGGTGTTATTTATTTATTATTCCATTGCCCTTTTTATTCTCTCTCTCTCTCTCTCTCTCTCTCTCTCTCTCTCTCTATATATATATATATATATATATATATATATATATATATATATATATGTATATATATGTATGTATATATATATGTATATATATATGTATATATATATATATATATATATATATATATATGTATGTATATATATATGTATGTATATATATGTATATATATATATATGTATATATATATATATAAATATATATATACATATATACATATATATATAAATATATATATACATATATACATATATATATAAATATATATACATATATACATATATATATATATATATATATATATATATATATATATATATATATATATATATATGCTATAGGTTCGTCGTTATTAATAATAATTGATTAAAGTAATTTATCGATAAAAAGATAAATTAATACAGTTTTCTGAAATAAAACTAACATCGCTCACTAAAAAGAAAGATAGCGACGAGGCATAAGCGAGAAGTGTTTATAAAGAAAAAAGGTGTGGGTGACTGCCTGGCTAAATTGCTCTCTCTCTCTCTCCCTCTCTCTCTCTCTCTCTCTTACTCTCTTTCTTTTTTCTGCCTTTTCTCTCCATCTCCATCCCTACCCCCTTGTTAACGACGCGACATTTGTATTCTTATGGTTTCCAAATCCAATGATTGTTTTGATCCCTTAGACAAACGTTTCGCATTTGTGTTTAAATGCTCCTTTCCGTTATTTAGGAGAACTGACTTGATTTTTCAACAAGTTGCCATTTCCAATTTGTAAGCTTAAATGAATCCCTTCAGACACACGCCCTCGCTCAGGCGAATTGATTTATTCTTTCTTTTGATTACTTTACAGTCTTTAAAGGATGAATACATTTTTGTAAAAATGTCAAAAATGTAAATGTTTATCCATTTATATTAATCAATGCGAAAGTTGTAGCTATTTGTTTTCAAGAAACGTATGAATAAAATGTTTCTTATTTAACAGTTTGGTTGTAAGTATTTCATATAGCGAACTCGCAAAAACAGTTAGTTTAATATAAAAACAAGATACCAACACTACTAATATAAATAAAAGAAATAGAAATGTCATTTTGTTCACTCTTCATAAGATTAAATTATAAACACAAAACTAAGTTATAGATTTCCTAATCGTATTGATTAGCAGTCCACTACATAGAATATTCAATACAAATAATTTTAAACTGGTGTACAGTTTATGTGAAGATTATCGAAGCTCACAATAACAAAATATGAATTAATAGTAGCGAATACACAAATAAAATATAATTCGAAAGCAAAGCAACAAATATATTAATAATATACCAATGACAACACCAATAATATTTTTTTTAAACCTAACCTGTGAGACTCCTGGAAATGTCACAGTTTCATATTTCATCTGTTGTCGTGCTTATGGGGGTCTATCTCCAAAATATTCGTATATGTTTGTGACATATTTCTATTCTATAGACGTCCGGCACGGATGCAGACCCCACAATATTATTGTACTCTTTTAGTTAAAACTGAAACATATTTATCTAAATACTCTTGTTCATGTAGTTTCAGAATATGTCCGGTTATAGGGATGCATCTAAAAAACTTCGTAGGAATTTAGTAATACATTTCAATTCTATAGACGTCTAGCATGATACTATTTTACCAATTTTTGGCAAAAAATATGCATCAGCATCCTAGCCTAAAGGTCAAGAAAGTCTATTTTTGTTCGAGTACAACGTTCAACACAACAGCGACATCTGATAAAAATGTAAAGAAATACTTTATTTGCATTGCACCTTTGGAGATCGGGCGATCTTATCTTTTTAAAAAAGTGGTGGAGGGTGATAATGTAGTACGAACATAACATTAGTTTAGCGTATTATTGTGTATATGATAGAATCATAAAAATTAAGAAGAATAAAGAGTCTAATAGAAATAAAAAAGATAAATATGGAGATAAATGCAATTGTAGCATAACGGTAAATTGCCCTTTACAAAATAATTATTTAGCAAGAAAGCAACAGTATATATCAGGGAGGATCTGAATGACAAAAATATATTTATGAAAATATTATATAGACAAAAGAAGATAGTATAATAATGACTATAATACCGGTTTATGGATCGAGCGCAGAAACTAACTCACATAACCAGATAACGTTGATCAATCATATATATATATATATATATATATATATATATATATTATACTAAGCCCCTTTAAGAAATTAAAGTTGAGCACTCTCGGGGAAGTTAAAAATAGACTGTCAAAAAGCTCTGATGCAAAGTTCCGAATACGTTCGTCGAACACTCTCGACTAGTCTTCTATCTGTGCCCGCTTCTAGGTACATATAGATCTTAATTTCCCTAAATTACGTGACAGTTTTCGTGGGCCGAGTGGATATGGCTGACTCTGTGTACCGGGTTCGCGCCTCTCGACCGTCTGAAATTGTTACTTCCCTGCACTGATGAGAGCAATAAGCTTGAAACGCTAGCGTCTGTAGGTATAAATAATTTAATATTTATTTATAAATATTATACTAAGCCCCTTTAAGAAATTAAAGTTGAGCACTCTCGGGGAAGTTAAAAATAGACTGTCAAAAAGCTCTGATGCAAAGTTCCGAATACGTTCGTCGAACACTCTCGACTAGTCTTCTATCTGTGCCCGCTTCTAGGTACATATAGATCTTAATTTCCCTAAATTACGTGACAGTT
The DNA here is from genome assembly GCA_963556195.1 of Sepiola atlantica. Lineage (NCBI taxonomy): Eukaryota > Metazoa > Mollusca > Cephalopoda > Sepiida > Sepiolidae > Sepiola > Sepiola atlantica. Next base: position 55,690,192 of record OY744516.1, read on the forward strand.
TTCGTGGGCCGAGTGGATATGGCTGACTCTGTGTACCGGGTTCGCGCCTCTCGACCGTCTGAAATTGTTACTTCCCTGCACTGATGAGAGCAATAAGCTTGAAACGCTAGCGTCTGTAGGTATAAATAATTTAATATTTATTTATAAATATTATATATATATATATATATATATATATATATATATATATATATATATATATATATATATATATATATAACTTGCTATATAATTGATCTATCTGGAATATTTAGTATTTAATCATTTTTATGGTAGGTTCTATTTTAAAGATATAAATCATAACTTTATCTTTTTGTTCCTTATATATATATATATATATATATATATATATATATATATATATATATATATATGTGTGTGTGTGTGTGTGTGTGTGTATACTTAGGCAGCAAGTCATTATCTAAGCAAGCGTTGTTTAACGTCACGAAACTTTCTCGTTTGTATATCTTCTTCGTGAGGTTCTCAACCCGTCGAGCTATCCTTTTGGTTTCAGGTGGCAATCCGTATAGTACTTCCCCGATTGTACTTAATTCGGCCATTTTTTTTCGAGCGCTTTCGACATTCATAGTCGTCTTGAGGATTAGGCTGTTTTTTTTTTAATAAGAAGACTTGAGTTAATGTTTTATAGGTATCGTTAAGGGCGAATGAAAGAAGAAAAAAGAGGTGTGGGGTTGAGTTCATTTTATTCTATCGTTTGTGTGTTTAGTTTTATTGTTTTTTTATTTATTTTATTAATTCTTATTTTTGCTATTATTTATTTATTTATTTATTATTATTTTTACCATTATTTATTTAATTATTAAAAAAAAAACAACCTAACCCTAACCCGACTATGTAAGACGAAAGCGCTCGAAAAAAAATGGCCGAATTAAGAACAATTACACCAGCAGGATAGCTCGACGGGTTGAGAAGAAGATATACAAACGAGAAAGTTCCGTGACGTTCAACAACGCTTGCTTATATATATATATATATATATATATATATATATATATATATATATATATATATATATATATATATATATATATATATATATATAAGGAGAGAAGGGGGGTATTGATAGATAGATATTTAGACGATCACTGTAATTTTGAAATTATAAAGTTATTAAGTATAAAGATGTAAAAAAATACTTAATGCTAAGCGTAAAAAATTCCAAATTGTTATTCATAGAATCAACATCACTTTGAAATGGCTACTTAAAATAAACTTAAGCCATGCGAACAAAATCTAAATTTGAAATATTTTAAAGCAACTAAATAAATGAACTAAAATTATATATTGAGTTAATAATATAAATGTTAAATATCATATAAAGTTAAAAGAGTTTAAAGTAGTCAACCATAGTCGAGAGGAAACACGAAGGCTCCCGATGCATTAGCGACCACACCGAGGTGTTGGGGAGGAAGCCCTATTTCTCCCAGGACACTCTACTTTCTTATTATAGTCACCTTACAATGATAAGTGTTTAAGAAGGGAGCATCAAGTACTATATTTTTTAAGTCTTAGGTATGACTTGACCGAGGATTGCATCCTGGTCTCCCGGCTTATTAGTGAACACTTTTATGATTGTGCCAAATGGGCCGGTCAAACTAAATATCATATAGTAGTGTAAAAAGTATGGAAAAAGTATGAGAAAAAAGTTCACATTTTGTATTATTTGAATCATTAGAATCATCTTAAATGCTATTTTTGCAACGTTTCGGCCTATGTAGGCTCACACGTTCTAAAAGGGCGTCTTAATGAATTAGTAATCTGTATGGAATTTCGAACGGAAATTGTCTGATAATTTTATTGGTGTAGATAAGAAATAGTAGTTCCCTTAGCGATATTCAAAAGCGATTTGACGGAATTGAGATGTGGGTATGACTAGCGCACGAAAGGCTTTTCTGTTCAAACTTGTCTTACCGTTAAAAACAAGTTGGAAAATACCTCAGCAAAAGCAATCTATTTAGTGAAGAAAAATATGGATTTCGTCCCACAATATCTTCTTATTTTCATTAATATTATTTCTAGATTCTATGAATTGGACAAAGTTATTATTTGTTAGATTTCAAAATAAAGCTCACAGAAGTAGACTACTTTCTGTGTATTTATTTATAGAGTTTTTTCCTCGGGAAAGCTAACCGGAATTAACTGCAAGGTCCCTTTCCATGCGCGACATGGCACTAAAATTATCCCGTTTATGGAGCAACCTTTCTTAGCGCTACCTAAGAGTTAAGACTCCTGTACTACCAGTCGAAAAAAAGCAGCGTGACGAGCCGTAAAAGCTTGCCAGATAATAAAATCAACTTCGCAATCTAGATACATCGCTAGTCTTTATCTACTCTATCGGTATTTTCATGGTAAGTGTTCAACTGAGCTCCAATCTCTGCCTTCTCATCGTATGACATTCACAGCAAGAACTCGTCTTTCTACCAAAACAAAAAAATTCTACATCTTCCTCCGTGTATCTAACGAACCTCCCATCTGTGGAACACATTACGACAGGACTTCTTCCATTCAGACTACAACATTGTCGCTTTTAAATCTAATATTAACAACTAAATGCATTAAACCGTCCTCATAAGTAATCCAGCTGTTTTATTCAATTGATAATTTGCAATCTTCTCATAATATTCTTCATCATTAAACTGACAAGTATTCCATCTCATTAACCTTGATATTCGAATGAATTTTTGCCTTAATAAGTGATAACACATTTCTTTTTTTTTTTAAATGGTGAGTAAAAAAAACAATAAAACTTAGGAGGCCTCCAGAGTTCTGAAGGTAAATAGCATCGGCTCCGAGTTTCGATGATTTTTTTTTTTGCTTTTCATTCTCAATTATTATCCCGGTGCGTGGCCTGTGAAACCTCATTGAACGCAAATATAGATAACTCAGTCATCGACCGACATTCTTTCTCACTCTTGACTGTCCTTAATCGCTATCGTTGCCGCCACACAAGCAACCTTTTGACTCTAACTCCGTCTCGCTGGAGCCAAGCTGACGGCGCAGCGAAGGTCATAGGTCGTCATTTTGACGGTGTGACACCAGCAAACAACAAAACACAATCGCGACAGAGAATAACACGGCTGTAGGTTTAACAATCAAAATTAGATAAACAATGGCATAAACAAAAACAGCAACAACAACAACAACAACCTATAACAAATCGAGAGTTCGAATCTGTCTGTCTGACTATACAATTAGTATATTTTAATGTTCAATTCATGGAGGCTAGTGTATTATCTGTTCTGCTGTCATGATACTATCTTTCTGTGGATTCCCTCCTTCTGTGGGAGAAGAAAGTAGTGTAGTGTTTGTCCTGTTGTCATGATGCTGCCCTTCTAGGCATTACCCCCTCCTTTTTGTAGGGGGCATTGTAAGGTGTATTAGTTCATCATGATACAATCTTCTCGGGCTAGCAAAATTATGCGACTAGAAAGAGCATAAGTCTGCTGCTGCTGCTAACTATAATAAGAAGATAAGGAAACAGAATAACAACAACAACAACAGCAACAACAATAATGATAATAATAATAATAATAATAATAATAATTTAAAAAAAAAAAAAAATAATAATAATAATAATAATAATAATAATAATAAGAAGAAGAAGAAGAATGATAATAAAAATAATGATAATTATATCGAAACCATACAAAAGACGGCAATGATCAAAACAGCTGCAATGTTAAGGAAAATCCTCGAATGCAGAAACCAACCCGCATAAGCTACAAAGGGTGACCAGTCACAAGGAATTTACAACAGGGAGAAAACAAAATCACAGGAAGAACACCACAATACGAACTAAGGAACAGAAACTGCAAGAAACATCGCTTCATAATCTCCCCTCCCCCAAATAAATTACACCGGCCTCAGCTATCACTACACAAAAATGAACCAAGAACAGAAATTACAAGAAACACTATAAGCTCCCCCTTCTCCCCCCATCCCTCTAAAAAATAAAAAAATAAAAAATAAAAAAAATTAACAAATTATTAAATTTACAAAAATTTTTAATTAAAATAATATATATATATATATATTTTTAAATTGTGCCGGCCTAGGCTGACACCAGGCAGAAAATTTGTAGAGGGTCGAGGAGGATGAGAAAACCGAGGAGGGACAGCACAAACCAGACTTCCACTGGAAAAGTGCGGATAATGCTGGGACCGTAGGGAGGCTTATTGCTGTCCTCGATTATTGAAGGGTAAGTCCTTCTAGACTGAGGTAAGTTAAATTGTTGTCCCAATTAACAGTGTCGTTTTGAGTGGCAGTGGGATTTTCTCCACATTAAAAAAACTACGCTGTGTCTAACTCTGTCCTCTTCGGAAAGAAAATAAGCAGGGACTCTTGTGATAATTTATTGCGAATAAAATCATGAACAGGGAATGGTTGTTACTCTGTCTTAGATAAACACCACTCGCTATTGCCAGTGAGACAACACTAATAATGATGATTGTGAAAATAATAATGCCAATAAAAAGCCAGTGTAATACAAATAATAGTAGAAGCACTAGGGTTAGTTTTGAAAATCCTAGTAAAAATATGAGATATTTGAATCAAGGGGAAGATTGACACCATATAAATAACAGCACAGCTGAAATCTTTAAGAAAATCTTCAAGCGGGGAAACCAACTCACATAACCAGATAACGTTGACCAATCATAGGTAAGCTGAGATAAAATAACGCGTCGTAAAAATCGTAGTAAGAACATTACACGGACACTAAGTAGTTGAAATTACCAGGGTTGGGAGAAAGAACGAAGTGTCACCAGTATCAGTTGCTGCCACAGAAAATAGTCATGAAGAGTAAATATAATGGAAAGACCTAGGGTAAGGACCGTCATCTAGATCTCCACAACTAGATACGATTATTTGACGGGTAAAAAATAGCTGTTCGGTCGGCTAGGAGAAACGCTAAAAATATCAGAACATTTTTTTCTAATGTTATTTTTACGTATCTTTAATTTTGTAATAATGCGTTTTAAATGAGCCAAGAAAGACATTGGATCGAAAGTGCTGACTTCAAGTCAACGATTAGTTTGCCTCTTAGATTAACAGTGTAACTGTGATGCCGCGGTACAGGTGCACACATACATACAACGTTGCTCTTTATATAGATGCCTGAACCCACAGTAATCATCTGATGAAGCTTTGTTGGAGGCAATACTGCTGTACAAGAAACAGTTATTGTATAAAGATTATATATATATATATCCTGCCTATGATATTTCGTTTTTGGCTGGTAAATATTTCTTTTTTTCCGTCATTTCCAATGTGTAGCTGTCCCGTTAGCATTCGAAAGAGACTAAGAAGTCGAAATAAATTATAAATGCTGACAGTTGCAATGTGTATGTGAATGTTTTCTTTCTATATTCTCTCTCTCTCTCTCTCTCTCTCTATATATATATATATATATATATATATATATATATATATAGGCAGCATCTTCTCTTGCAGGCAAGTATTGTTGAATATAAGAGACAACTAATGTCTAGATATCCTTTGGTAGATCGTTTCAATCGTCCTAATCAGAATCTTAGTTTTTGAGCGGAAGTGGCTGATGAATTTGCCGTAGTTTAGATTTGTCTCCCAATAATAAACTTCATATATTAGAAGCCCTATAAATAAAAACAAAAAAACCCTAATTAATAGAAATAAATTTAATATAAGTAATAATATACTAAAATGTCTATAGTTCTAACTATAGTTTCGTACTTCGTACTTATTACATATTTCCCGCCAAAACCTTCTATAACACTAACACATGGTCTGCACTTGATTAACCTCATTCCCTTGGAGATGGACCCGGATGGGTCTGAAAGTGCTTGGGAAACAAATCTAAACTATGGCAAATTCAGCCAATTCCCCTCCGAAACTAAGATCCTGATTCGGACTATTGAAAGGATCTACCAAAGGATAGCTAGGCATGAGTTATCTCTTATATTCAACAATATATATATATATATATATATATATATATATATATATATATATATATATATATATATATATATATTCATATATATATTATATATAAATATATATATATATATATATATTCATATATATATTATATATAAATATATATATATATAATAAAAAAGAAATGTGGTAAATAAATACCATCAAAGCTTGTTATAGATGCAATATGTATTTTACAAAAAAGAAAAGACAAATCGAAGACGATTTTTTTTTTTCCTCTTTATATAAACTAACATTAAGTATGTATGTAGTTTATAGTTATACAGATATTTCGCTAATAAAATTAGCTTATTCATTGTAGTTGAAAATTCCGATAAAAAAAAAAAATCGTCTTCGATTTGTCTTTTCTTTTTTGTAAAATACATATTGCATCTATAACAAGCTTTGATGGTATTTATTTACCACACTTCTTTTTTATTAAATTACAAACGGATGCTTATTAAAAAAAAAAAAGTATGAACCTTTAAACTATAACCTTCCACGTGCTTGCGTGATTTCATACGAGAGAGGAAAAAAAAACAACATCCCACTCGCCGGCTCACATCAACAGAAGCGGGCTTTCCAATTACATCGGAATTTTCAACTACAATGAATAAGCTAATTTTATTAGCGAAATATCTGTATAACTATAAACTACATACATACTTAATGTTAGTTTATATTAAGAGGAAAAAAAAAAATCGTCTTCGATTTGTCTTTTCTTTTTTGTAAAATACATATTGCATCTATAACAAGCTTTGATGGTATTTATTTACCACACTTCTTTTTTATTAAATTACAAACGGATGCTTATTAAAAAAAAAAAGTATGAACCTTTAAACTATATATATATATATATTCATATATATATATATTCATGTATATATATATTCATATATATATATTCATATATATATATATATATATATATATTCATATATATATATATTCATATATATATATATTTATATAATATATATATATATGAATATATATATATAATATATATATATATATATATATATATATATATATATATATATGTCGGTCACTATGAAGAAGCAAGGTAAGTTAAATTGTTTATCTACATGAGCCGCTTCTTACAGGTGTAGCAAAAGGCAGAATAATAAGAAGGTGCAAACATGACAGGTGCACGAGACAGACGCAGCTTTTTTCGGTGGGAAAAATAAAACGCGCGTCTCTCACCGGTGAGCGCTTCTTGTCAAGCGGGGAGTTGGGCCAAAGGATTGGGGCTGTTGCGTTCGTTCGTGTTGCTGACAGCGATGATACGGTCGTGTCATGCTGGATAATCCTATTATGGTTCAAAAGAAAATGACAATCTTAAAAGATTAGACGGAAACAAGACCCTCAAAATATGTAATTCGTAAACAGACAACACATATTTTCATCTGATATGTTTGTTATTATATATACATATATGTTCATTTTCCCGTTCTTACTAACTTATCCCATCTGACTATCTGTCATTCTCTTATTCTACCTCACTCCCGTTCTCTTAGCCGCTCCCCTCTTCTGTATTTCTCTCTATTTATATAAAATAAGTTATACGCACGAGGAATATCACCGCCATTGTGGCCATATTCAAAGAATTTAGCTACTTTTTTTTCGCTTTGACTCCACTTTAAATGTATATTTATTTATCTCGCAAAGTTTGAATTATCTCTCTTTACTTTCATAAATATGCCCATAGTGGCCGTGATCTTTCCTGATAAGTAGGTACAACGTAAATGTTTTTTTTTTGTTGCTATTATTTTGACATCCATATTAAATCTAATTTTAACCATGGAGCAGCACAGATGCATCTTTTAATAGAAGTTGTCAATCTTTATGTCGAACTCGGGAATCTTTACGGAATTTCGAACTGAACCCTTTGTTTAATCAACGGACTTATATTATCTATATTCCATCCGCCAGAAAGCTGCCATTTCGAACGGATTCTAAAGCAACGCATTACCTGTTACGCCACATGTCCATATTTTACTACATAGGACATGGCTAACGGAATGAGCAATTTACACATGTTGACAAAATAAAGGTTTTACTTTGAAATTCCGCAGACGTTCCTGAGCTCAGCATAAAGATTACCAAGTAAAACTGATTCACTTCTTGCACCTCGTACTCGTGCCACACACACCGTGGGCAGGTTCAGCTGGCTTCCTCTGAGGGAGAAGTTTCTAGGGAATATCAAATTAACAATCGGTTCCCAATCACATTTGTATCCCGCCCAGGCGAAATAATTTCAACGACGTTATTTTTTATTTATTCAAATTTTTTAGGGAGATTTACCGTGCTCCCACATACAGCGCCTTATATTATCAAACGGTCAACAATCTGGTACTGACCAGATTAATCGTTGCTTTACGATGATCTGATGAGAACCTGTGCGCCAAGGTTACGGTGGCTAAGTGGGTGTGACAAGTTCGAATCCAGTTCGTTCCACAGAAACATTTTCACTTGCGATGTTGGCAACTTTCACGGTGTTTTTCTAAAAAGAATTCTAATTAGAAATATATCGGGGAAACCAATGGTAACAATATAATAACCTGATTCATACGAAATGAATGAATGAATAAACATGGTAATGACGTATTTGGAAAATAAGAAAGGACTTTGGAACCTGTCGAATAGAAATTATTTCCCGGCCTTAAGATTATTACCAAATTCTCGTGTATGAAATAGTTGAAAGTGTTGTGAGATTTGTACATCCAATACGAAAGATGCTGTGAAGAAAGCTAAATGGTCGATTGGTCTAACCTTGTGAATATAACAAAGTAGTTGAGAAGAATCGAACCAGTGTAGCCCGTTTTGCACAAAAAAAACAACAACATTATATATATTATAACTCTTATAATCTACATCCTGTTCTCATGATCTCTCTCCCTAGCATCTACAATTTGCTTAGATATTTCTGCATCTTTTGTAAACGGTAGAGCAGTTTCTGGATCAAATAGTTCTGTTAAACTATTCAAATGGCTCCGAACGAACGCTTTACCCCAGGTGTATTTACCGTGAGTTTCTTCTTCATCATCTTATTGGTCATGCCGAGATTCTACTATTGCATAGTTCACATATTACACACATAATAAAAAAGACAACCCAAACATTATTATATACAATTAACATGTTGAACACGTGTGTGTGGGGGTATATCTGCTGTTGTGTCTCTAAGCTAACGTCTGAATCTCACTTTTAAAATTAAGTATCTCAGCTAAGACTGAGTCTGAAGTCTCTCGTCGATACCCTTCTTCCCCGGGCCTTGTCTCCGATCTTGTCCGACAGTCAATATCCCCCAAATATATTTACTTTCTCCCGGAAATCCCAAGCAGAAAACTAGATACTAACTTCCAAATTCTCTATCTCTCCCCCTCACTCCGGCTTGCTACTCATGGCGTCAATTCATCTTTGTAACTTAATACACCCGTAGCTTTTTTATCTCCGTTCACTTCCTAGTTAATGTCTCTTGCTGGTCGTCGTGGTAGGGGTGGGTCAGTCTATTGCATCACAGTTATTATTCAATCATCAAAATGATCCTAATTAACACTTCTTTCTGCTTCATACACCTGAATGATTGGCAATAGATTCTCACTGATTTCATACCGTTTACATAACATTTGTAAGATTCTTTGATTAAAAGAAGACTTACTACATTTACGTTCTTAGTGAAATATTCTACATCATGATGCTAAATCGAAATGTCGTGGTTAACTCGAGTTCCCCATATATTCGCATTAGACCGTGTGCTAAACGCAAGGGCATATTTTCTATATGAAGTAAGTGATGCAAAAGTAATAATTACAAGAAACAAACACTAAAATTATATACAATCGCTTTTATAAATATGCTTGCATTGTTAACATGTGCAGTGCTGCACATTTAGTGGGTTGTATAGGTGCAATGCTTGTGGACGACAGGCCTGCACTGGGATAAATATTTAGCTAAGAGAAGAAAGACCACCGACGAAATGATCTTTAAAATAGTAATCTCGGCGATTTTTTTTTAACAGAAACTAAATGGGCGAAATTACAAACAGGCAAGAAATAAATATTACCAAAGGCTATAAAATATACTTTTCGACTTACCTGGATGAGAAAAGTTTTAAAGTATGTTAATATGTGTTTATTGAATTTTAATAATTCGATAAAAGTACTATGGAGTTTATCATATTTTTTAAGATGGCGATGTGAAGTCTCAATGTCGTATGTTCAATAACTCAAAAATTGGAAATTAACCAAAACTACAGCTCATAATTGTGACCAATCAGTAGAAGATATAAATTTCAACCGATCTGTATAATTCTTTTGTTTAATTTTCGTTTTGGGGCGATTATCGCAGCATTACATCGAAAAAAAAACGGCGCCATGTTCAATTCGTATGGTTAACATGACTCAGAATGCAAGGATAACAAATGTAAATAAAAGCGCTTTAAACTACTTTAAAACAAAAAGGTGTAGGCATGGAAGTAGAAGAGTAACTTATCTTGCCTTTGGTAACATTTATTTGTTGCCTATTCGTTAGTTTATTCGTTTTCTCTGTTAAATATAGTAAAAAAAAATCGCCGTAATCTCCTCTTGAAAACGAGGGTTCATGCATCTATACATTCTTAAATAATATATATTGCTTCACCAGATACGACTCCCCACTAAGGATGTTCCCAATAAATTTGGTCCCTTGACATCTCCAAAGCACCTGTCTCGGATGCAATATACTTTGTTAGCGGTACATAAATATTTAAAAAAGATGAGTTACAAAAACCATTTTTAAAACTATACGTTCATTAATTTTAAAGGAATATAATGAAAATTAAAACTATTAGTTTTTTTTAAAAATTGCAATAGATTTATATCAAAGAGATTACAATAAATTATACTTAGAGCTAGAATAATAGCCGCCTGATGGTGTGTAGCTTTTTGCTTTTTGTACTTATGCAGTTTACGGCCCGTGCTATTTTTTTGGTAGGATTAGAAAGTTAAATTTTTACGGTATCTTTGTTTATTAAATTGTAAGGTGAAAACACAGAATAGTTAACAATGCCCAATTCCTCATGTTAAGAATGGGTTTCTAAATAATAACGTCATTATTTCAGCACGGTCCGTAAACTGCATAAACAGTTATTGATTTTCTTTTTACATTCGTTTTTGTTTCATTTGAATTCTTCTCGAAACAGGTGCGAAGAAAAAGCTTAAGTGTGTGTGGGGGGGAGGTAAAATGATTGTTTTGTTGATGTTAAACAGCTGCAAAGATAACAATGTCGCCAGCAAACAATACAAGCATCTTTTAAATTTCGCGGGCTGCTGTTAATTGGATGTTTCAAGTTCGATAACTTTTTGTTCTCGACTGAAAAAATTTGCAGTCCACGCGTGTTTTATCTCACGCGTGACTAAATGCATCATTGTTTATCTGTACAATTATGATGCGATAATTTCGAGAGAGTTCCATGGATATGTCAAATTTTTCTAATGACAAAATACATTTCTTTATATCCTGGATGTTATTTTAAAACGTTAATATATATATATATATATATATATATATATATATATATATATATATATATATATATATATATATATATATATATATGATATAATATTTCTAATCAAGTATTAAAGTGTTTTTATAGTTTTTACTATGTATACATATATTATATATATGTATATATATATATATATATATATATATATATATATATATATATATATATATAAATACATGAGTAAACAAATGATGAACATAAAAATTAGATAAAATACATATGCGTATATCATCAATCACTTCAAATTAGATAAAATACATATTCTTATATCATCAATTAATTAACACCAGGAATATCATTTTTTTCTTTTCTTTTATCCATGGATTTTCAAAAAAATATTTGTTTAACTGAAATTAGAAACCTCTTGGGGCCTTTGCCGGCGACATGGAAAGGTAAAAAAAGAAAAAATAGTCTCGCTCTGTTTAAGGCAAGTTTTTTGCCGAATATCTAAGCTTATAAATACATTAATTTTATTCATTAATAAATAAAATAATTGTTTGTGGTTTCTAATTTCTGTAAAAAAAAAATGTTTTTATCTCTTACGTTTCATATATATATATATATATATATATATATATATATATATATATATATATATATATATATGATGTAGTAAGACAACCCATCTAAAACAAGAAAATATCTTAAAAATCCTACTAGACTTGTCCACATAGATGTATAAAGTACTTAGTTATAATCAGTTCTAAGTGACATCCTTCTGTGTGCACTTCTAAATTCGAGTTGCTTTGTTTTACGGAATTTCAACTCTTTTCGAGTTATTTAATACCGAATAAGGTCATATTGGTAAAAAGTTTTTATGCTTCAAGTTGTTTATATCTTCAAATATTTATCCATGGTGTTTTTTTTTGTTTGCTTTTTTTTTACTGTGTATCGATACTTTTCGGGTCATTGCATGCCGAATCAGGTAATTTTTTGGTACCAAAATTCATGCTTCAATTTCTTCATATTTTCAAATATTGATTCGTGGATTTTTTTGTTATTTTGTTTGTAGAGAAAAAAATTGTTTTCTTTTAGCTTTGCACAGGGAAAAGAAATAAAAAAATAACATTATCGTTTAATGCATTATCGTTTAATGCAATTAGTCGGTATCATCAGACAGCCTGATCTGGTAGCAGCAGGTCCTAAATACAAGCGATATTACGAATTACTTAAGATTATACCCAGTCATGGATGACGCAAAGAGAATAAATACTCCCTCGAAATTCCATACAGTTGTCCATATATATATATTTGAGTTCAATATAAATATATATATTTATAATACCGTACAATTATATATTGACTAGCCATCTATACCAGTAGTTTCGAGTGTTATTTGGAATCATACCCTTGGTGGTTGAATACCACGTTTACCTTTTTCTTCAGTAGCGGTACTAATCTAATTTATTATCAATATATACTTGTGCAGCATCATTAATGAGAAAATATAGCATGGTGTTACTAACGTAACTATACACTCCGTCTTTATTTGTTCTGTATATTATTTGTTCTGTATATTATATATTCTGTATATTATATCATTTATAAATCTAATTTTTACGTACATGCTGATGACTCGTAGATTTCGAGAAACACATGTCTATGGATAACCTTAATGTAAGTAAAAATTAAGTATATACATAAATAAAAATGAATACGTCTTTTATATAGGACGACGTAATGCAGACAGTGTATGTAAAGGGAGGTAAATTCTTATAAGTTAGGAAGTGAACCAAATACATAGAAGCTTTCTCACGCTGTCACTATCGCCAGTAAACACAACAAGAACATAACTTAATATCACATATATACATATATATATATATATATATATGTGTGATTTTATGAAGGCTTACCAAAGCATTCCTTTCAGGACACCAATGATCACCATTAAAGATATTTTTTCTTTGATGAATAAATCCCCCCCCCCCCACTAAAAAACAAAAGAACTAAATCATTCAAGATTTAGTTCTTTTGTTTTTTTTGTGGGGGGGGGGGATTTATTCATCATTGTGCCGGCCGACGTGAAAGTGTATTATCGCACATTGTTTAGGCTTTTTGGGTTTTTTTAATGTATTTGGGACCGATTATTTGCTTGTTGGCTTGGTGGAAGAAATAATGAACGAGCTACTTTTCTAAGACTTTTCTAGGACTTTCTTTTTTTATCGTTGTTCTTCCTTGTTTTTTAATTTTTACTTTTTTTTTTTTTTTTCCTCTTCTCTTCTTAAGTGACCTCAACTATTGCAACGCCACATTGTGTATTGTCGGCAGTTGAAACCAGTATTCCAGACATTTAATTTCCCTGGTGATCTGCCAAGCAAGTAACTGATTAGTAGTGAAACACGTGTAGGAAAAAAACATTTAATTTGAATAAATAATATTTGTAAGAAAAAATATCTTTAATGGTGATCATTGGTGTCCTGAAAGGAATGCTTTGGTAAGCCTTCATAAAATCACATATAAATGCTCTGTACTCTGTAATCGAGTATCATCGAGCTTGTTTTTATTGGAACAACCCCGGTCTTCACTGAATGATCTATTTTATAAGTGAAAAATCTAAATCTATATATATATATATATATATATATATATATATATATATATATATATATATATATGCTAAAACATTTCAAGTTCGTTTATACCTTATCATCTTTCGCAGATATTAAAAACAATTAGATCGTCTTATCAGCAAAAATGGCAATTAATGAGATGTCGCTAAGGTAAACAATTCCGACTTTAAATATTTTTAAATAGATGGTTCCGAAATAAAATTATGTCGTCTTGTCGATTAAAACAGTACGATTTTAAATAACTACATTTCAAAATGTGAGATTCGTTTTATTTATTTGAAGAATATGTTTACTTACAATTTTGTTACGGTAAAAAGACCACGGATATTTATCGTTTTAAAATTCATTAAATTGCTACAATTTTAAATAAATAGAGAATGAACAGTTATATTCGTTTAATTTATTTAAAGAATTTAAAGTATTGACGCTGACATACATTTATTATTTTAAACGGTATATTATAATCAACAGTAAATTATATAGATTAATGTAGAATGCACCGTGGAATTTTCACGGGGTCCGCTAGTGTATTTATATAATGAGCAGATAAATGAATATCTTTGTATTCCTCATTGCAAATAATGCAAGAAAACAAGCTTAGTACCGATGCAAAATAACAACACCTGTTGATTGCATTTCCGGCGTCTTCTATTTTCTTTTGTCTCTTTTAAATTTGAATTCCGCGCCAGATGCCAGAAGCAGTTTCTGTTTACGGCGGTGACATCATTGTCTTGTTAATCTTTAAACAATTGCAACGACAACAACAAAAAAAACACATAACTACAATACAATCATTTTATTTTTCGCGGTCTTCTTATTTCTTTGTTCAGACGGTACAAATTCTGTTTTCAGGGTCTCCGCACACCCCTCTAATAAAGTGGATTAAGATCATCTGAGGCGAGAATTCCCGCTAAAATCTATGCACCTGTTTTAACTAAAATGTAAACAAATAAAAAGTTGTCTCGACAGAATTTAACCGCCATTGGGAAATGTTGGTCAACATTTTTTTTCGTTTGAATCAGCCGGTAAAAATAAAGCAGCTTCGGTTTTTGGGTGGTAAATAAAGCGTATTTCTTTTAACGTAAATATCACGCAACGATCGTTTAAACTTTGCGAACTGTTGGTAATTACTTGATCTAGGGATCGAACCCGAGAACTATATAATAATCTACGAGGGAGCATTGCTGCCAATCTGGGGATGCGCTGTATAGAGCACACCCCGTAGCCTAAACAATGTTCAAAATCGTTCTGAGAATATTAGAATTCGTAGTTATTAATATGCAGCGACCGTTTTGTGTAGGCAGGAAGAGTATTCCTACAACCTTTAGTGGATACTATTTATATTTGGTTACAGACAATTATACAACAGGAAATACTATATCTACATAAATGTACGTACATACACATATACATATATATATATATCGATATACATATACATATACATATCTATCTATATATATATACAGAGCAACACCCAAATATACATATGTAAGATAATGAAGAGTGGCAAAAATGAATCGTGGACGAGTCCATTGTGGGTGGGACGTCGAGAAAGAAATAAAGGCGACTTGATAACTGTTTTTAAAAAAAGAAGGTTCGGCAGTGTAAAAGGAACTTGAACAACGACGGTTTCAAAAACTCGAAGAGCCTAAAAGCTTAGTGATCGGAGTATCGATGTACCGGAAGAATGCGAGTTTTGTGTCCACTGACTAAAAATGCGGAATGAAGGAATCCCCTGACTTGTACTTCACCAAAGCGCTTGTAGAACAATTGCTTCAGTTCACGCTCGGATAGACAATACAGAGCAAATTGCTTTCCAATCGGATGTATATACGAACGAGTTTCTAGCGGAAACCAAGTCGGTGACCTCAGCAAGAAAAAGACTTTCATGAGACAAAAGTATTCAAAAGATTGTTTAATATGTGTGCGTAGCCGACGTAAACCATCCCGTAATGGCAAATAAAGAAAACAAAAGTTTTTTCATATACGTTCTGTTCTTTGTCATTCTTGTTGGATCTTACCGGGTACCCTGAAAGAACGGGTAATGCAACACATATATACAGATATATTCGCACTGCGAAATGTAAAGAAAACACAATGAGACAATCACATACAATACTATATTTTAACAATAGTTGGTATATTTAGACAAAGTTAATATATATATATATATATATATATATATATATATATATATATATATATGAAATTGGGAGTACGCATTTAAAAAAAATAACTATAAAGATAATATATATATATATATATATATAGAGAGAGAGAGAGAGAGAGAGAGAGAGAGAATATAATTATAGTTATTTCAATATTTTAGATAACGTCTGATTCAAACCTTGAGTGATATAACTTCAACTTGAATCCAGTACAGTCACAAAGCTGCCGTCTCAATTTGCGACCTCGAAACGGCAAAGCACTTTCTCGCGACTCACACTATCATTACATCAGCTGATAGACCGGTAACATTTTTTTATCGTAAACCCTGAGGAGTGAATTCCCAGTGTTTCCTTGAAACCGTAGGTACAAATGGATGAGCAAAATAATCTATTGTATCCATCATACTATATATATATATATATATATATATATATATATATATATATATATATATATATAGTGAATGCTTTTATTAAAAAATGTACAAGGTCTGCTACACTGGCATGTCGATGTTATCGATCTACAGCTATCAAGAGCTTAGGTCTCATCAGGCAGAAAGTTTTTTATGATCCATCCAGGAATTCAGCGACCGGATTGATCATAAAAACTTTCTGCCTGATAAGACCTCAGCTCTTGATAGCTGTAGATCGATAACATCGACATGCCAGTGTAGCAGACCTTGTACATGTTTGAATAAAAGCATTCACAATACAGCTCTATATTTTTATTGAGCACTCTTTTATAAACCCGGTTTGATTCCCTTTGGATTTCTACCCTGTGGAATTTTACCCTACCTGGATTACTATATATATATATATATATATATATATATATATATATATATATATCAATCTGAATGAATAAATGCGAAAGTTTTTCTTATTTATCATTCCTTTATAACCATGAAACGGGATGAGGTTATCGAAATCCATAACACATACATTTTATTTACCTCCTCGCCAGGAGGTTAGGCACAAGGCCAGTTTTATCTTACTCCCACAAAATGTGGCACAAGGTCGGGTCGGGAAAGTGGGGCTTGAAAAGCCAGCGCCCGAGAAGGTGAGCACTCTGGCCATTAAAAATTGGCTGGGCAGCCCCGTCGGCATTCCCCGGTAGGGGCGCCTCAGGCAGTAAGCAATAAACTTATTCCTCCCCCAAAGAGGGGAGGCAAAGCCTGGGAGGGGGGACCTCCTAGAACTGCACAGGACCGTCCCATAGACCGGCGTAAATCAATCCCCGAAGGCCAAGACGATACCAGTCTATGGAGTGCAGTATCCATCGGAACAGATACTACACTTTGATCTTGGCCAAAATAACACATTGTATTATTTACTCCTCTCCAGGAGTTAGGCACAAGGCCAATTTTATCTTACTCCCACAAGTAATATGTGACCCAAGGTCTGGTCGGAAAGTGGGGGTTGAAAAGCCAGCGCCAGAGAGGTGAGCACTCTGACCATTAAAAATTGCCTGGGCAGCCCCGTCGGCATTCCCCGGTAGGGGCGCGTCAAGCAGTAAGCAATTAACTTACTCCTGCCCAAAGAGGGGAGGCAAAGCCTGGGAGGGTGAACCTCCTAGAACTGCACAGGACAATCCCTTTAGACCGGCGTAAATCAAGCCCCGAAGGACAAGACACTACAAGTCTATGGGGTACCTAGCAAAAGTGCCAGAAATTGTTTTATTTATCTACCTCCCACAAGGCAAGATGTGACACAAGGTCGGGAAAGTGGGATTAGATAAGCCAGGGCTCGAGGTGAGAACTCTGGCCATTCAAACATTGCCTGGGCAGCCCCGTCGGCATTCCCGGTAGGGCGCCTCAGGCAGTAAGCAATAAACTTACTCCTACCCAAAGAGGGGAGGCAAAGCCTGAGAGGGTGCACCTCCTAGAACTGCACAGGACCAACAACCCCCAATAGACCGGCGTAAATCCAGACATAAAGGCCAGGACAATACCAGTCTATTAGGTGGGTTAAAAACCAGAAATTGTACTGTTTCAAATACGGTATATATCGTACTAAAGAAATATATATAGACATTAAAATATCTGTCTAATTTGCATAACTTATTTTTATAACCGTCTATAATTAATTAATGTTAGCTGTTATACGGTTATGATTATATTATTTTATTGTATCTGTGTTATCTACAATAGTTTTGTGTGAATTAACAGTTATTAATGTAAGTAATTTAATTGAAAAAATGAATAAATTAGGAAAAAATATTCTCAAAATATCAAGGAAGATAATTGAGATGAAACATAGATCTTAGCTAGCTAGAAAGATATACAGAGTTCACAGAAAATGGGAGGTGATTGGGTTCTCTCTCTTTCTTTCTCTCTCTGTCTCTCTCTCTATGTCTCTCTCTTTCAAGAGAGGTGGGACTCCTATAAAACTTTTTTTTTTAAATTGCCATCGTCATCACTACCTGTCTCTTTTCTCTCTCACTCTCCCCTTTTCTAGTGACGATAGATTTTCTTGTTTTATTGTTTTTGAAGTACATTATTTATATACGAAATAAAAGAGCAAAAATATATAAATATATGGTTTGAAATAAAAACGTATTTTACTTAAAATACAAACCAATATAATATAAGACTTTCTGTTTCAATTGTAAGCTTTTTTAATGTAAAGTTTTCTTTCAATTCTTAATAAATTCTCCCCCCCCCCCCAATATAAAATAAATTTAGAAAAAAAGGCATGCTGACTTTTTTAATTAACCCCTACTTTGT
>OY744516.1:55711691-55779191 GCA_963556195.1 Sepiola atlantica
TATATATATATATATATATATTTATAGTTAAATACAAGAGACAACTCATGTCTATATATCCTTTGGTAGATCCTTTCAATATTCCGAACCAGAATCTTAGTTTCGGAGGGGAATTGGCTGATTAATTTTCCATAGTTTAGATTTGTCTCCCAAGTACTTTCAGACCAATCCGGATCCATCTTCAAGGGAATGAAGAAAATCAGGTAAATACCATGTGTTCGTTATATAGATGGTTTTGGCGGGAATTATATAAGTACATAATCATAGTTAGCATTATAGACATTTTAGTATATTATTGCTGATATTGAAGTAAATTCTGTTAATTAAGTTTGTTGATGTTTTTAAATATAGGGCTTCTAATATATGGAGTTTTTGTTTGTTAGTACTATATTCTAAGAGTTTTCTGAATTCCGATCGGGAGTAGAAATAGTCGTTGGTTAAGTGTTGAGCTATGGCGCTAGTATCAGACAGATGCATCGTCAATCTACTCGACAAAGTTGTGGTAGTCTAACCTATGTATATATTCTTTTCTTGGTTGTCGGAAATACAGTCTTCCGAAGGACATTTAAACTCATAAACAAGGTTTGTCTCATCCAAAACTCTAATCGAGGGGGGATCATTATTTGTGATGATAAGGTTAGTGGTTTTTACTTTGTTGTAGAAAATGATCAGTTTTACTTTTTTATTTGGGTCAGTAAGGAATACGTTCTTATTAATAATATTTCTTAGAAATTGTTAATCTATTTCATATTGTGATGGAACTGGTTGCGATGTAATAGTTTAATAGTTGATTCGTGCTATTGAAAGGATCTACCAAAGAACATCAAGACATGAGTTGTCTCTTATATTCAACAATACTTGTCTGCAAGAGAAGATGCTGCCTATATATATATATATATATATATATATATATATATATATATATATATATATATATATATATACATATATATATATATATATGTGTATGTATATAATAAAATTGATATGTAAGCCATTAACAATGAGAGATTAATTTATATATATTTTTGTTTACATTAATCTCTTATATTTCGGAATAAATTCCATCTTCAGAGGTGACCAGTTATTGAGTCATTTTTTTTTTCATAAAAATAGACGTTTTATCAAGTAACAAAGAAATAAGTTTGGTTATTCTTGTTTTTGATTTAAAAAAAAATGACTCAATAACTGGTCACCTCTCAAGATGGAATTTATTCCGAAATATAAGATTAATGTAAAAAATATATATATATAAATTAATCTCGCATTGTTAATGGCTTACATACCAATTTTATTAACATATCCAACAATGCTTTAAATGGACGACCAACAAATATTACTTATATATATATATATATATATATATATATATATATATATATATATATATATATATATATATATATATATATATATATATTGATATATATATATATATATATATATATATATATATATATATATATATATATATATATATTGATATGTATATATATATATATATATATATATATATATATATATATATATATATATATATATATATATATATTGATGTATATATTGATATATATAACACATTTGTTTTTCTTTTGTTATTATGCAGTATTTGGCACGACCCGCTTTTTCAATCAGGAATGGTGATATGGGTTGACTGGAATCGCATTATGGTAAGTAGCTTCTCATTACCGTATCATTATTTGTTAATCTATGTCATAATTACCGACGAAGAACGCAGGGCGTTCGAAATATTGAATGATAACAAAAGTAAAATCATAAAAAACAAATATGTTGTGTTTATGCTTCAACTACCACCCATTTATCATTAAAATACTTTAAGACACATATGTGGAACATCATACTAGTCCCTGTAATTCTCAGTCTCTCTCTCTGTATATATGCATATATAGTTATTCACAAACACGTGCTTTGTCGTATCTACAAGTCATCCGTGTTTCTTGACCTAGCGATCTCGAAAACCGGGACTTCAGTGACGGCGTCTTTACCTCTACCCCGGAGCTACGCACCTGCTAATGGCAGTTGAAGTGATAGTATCGCAGTAACCAAATATGCTATTCATTTATTTTTATTTATATTTACAATAGTGATAACTGAAAGTATTCAATTATTGTTTCGCAAAAGCACTGTTTTAATGCTTTGTAAAAATTTAAATTTCCCTCACCATGTGGATAACTATATATATATATATATATATATATATATATATATATATATATATATGTGTGTGTGTGTGTGTGCGTGTGTTTTAGTTGTCCAACGTTTGCCATGAAATTGAATGACTGATTTCTTAACTAATATGAACATGAGAATCTTAAAAGGTCTAGTGTATGTTACCCACTCTGCCCTAAAGGGAGTCAAATTTAGAAGATTCTCTTCCTTTTAGCCCCTTTCTCACAGAAGAGAATTGGCTTGTCGTTATTTATTGATAGGTGCTCGACTGAGCTTCAATCAATGGTTCCCATTTAACACATTCACAACAAAAGCTCGTCTAGCTACAACCACAGTAAATAATTCCCTTTTCATCTTCTGTGAACCTAACACTAAATAGAGCTTCCATGAGCGAAGTTGCTTTCCGTCTGTGGAACACAATACAGTGTGGCAGCTTCCCACATGACTATAAATTAAAGTAAAGCATTAGTCATCCACAGACAGACTGATTTGCTGTATCACAGCTTTACAGTGTGACTAGACTAGCACGTATCCGAAATCATGAATCGAACCTACAAGGATCCAGTCGATAGTCAGCAGCTCTCACCACTAAGCTACTGGATAGGCACTAGTAAATAAAATCGATAACGTTGTATTATATAAACCTTGGCCGTCCCCTTTATAGTGCTCTATTTGTTTATTTACAAAGAGACTTTCATTAAGGTAAGAAGTAGCAAGCGATAACATTAAACGACAGGGCTCAACCCGAGAAGGGATGATCATCTAGTCATCCACAGACAGGCTTTCGCAGTATCACACTCCTCTTCAGTGCGGCTAGACTAGCATCTATCCAATGTTTGTGGATCAAACCTACAACTACATAGTTGATAGTAGGCAGCTCTCACCACTAAGACACGGGATAGCTGCTGGTAAATGATACCCACAATGTTTGTTTTTTTATATAAACATTTATCGGCCACGTTATAGTGCCGTTTTTTTTTACAGATTCTTTCATTATGCTAAGTGTAAGCAGGCGATAATAGTTAACGACAGTGACAGGAAGGCTTTTATAGTCATCCACAGACTGTGTCGCTGTATCACAGCTCGCAAGTGCGGTTAAACTAGCACCCATGTTTTACATTTATCTATCTAGCCATCTGTATATCTCAGTTGGTAGCTTTTTCGTTTTCGGTATTTCTTTATAGAAACGTTAAACAAACTTCCAAGGAAATGAGAAAAAAGTTAACGAAAATCATTTGAAATAAACACATTCGATCGCACTTCAGTGTTCACAGTTTTGTAACGTAGGTAGGTCGTGACGTAGATAATTCAGGTGGGCCTATGAATGCTTTCATTTTACAGATGTAACTAAAACACGTGGTATACAATAGTGTTTTTAGTGAAAGAAGAAAGTGCTTCGTCTAAACACACACCAATTACAAGCAACGCGCGAAACTTAAACGTTGGTTGCATTGTTCCTCAGCGTGATTGTTGTGTTGACAATTGTTTTAGTCATAAAACAAGACAATTCATTTACCGCCCCAAAACCGAAGCTTTTTTTTACACCTGCTCTGAGAACAAATGCAAAAATAACAATGACAATAAAAATTAGATCACGATTTTCCCCTGGCGGTGAAATAATATTACTACTCTATTTTCTGTCTTAGTTAACTTGTTGTACAAACAAGTGCCCTAAATTTCGCGGCAATTATTCTCCTTAATAGATAGAATTAAGCACTGTTTGTCAGATGGAGTGTTGGTTAAACTTTTGCCTAGTAAGCTTTCCCTCTCCTCTCTCTTTCTCTTTTTTCTCTCTCTCCCTCCCCCCTCTCTCTCTCTCTCTCTATATATATATATATATATAGAGAGAGAGAGAGAGAGAGAGAGAGAGAGAGAAAGAGAGATAGAGAGAGAGAGAGAGGGGGGAGAGAGAGGGGGAAGCGAGAGAGAAAAAAAGAAAGAGAAAGAGAGAGTCAGTTTATATTTTATTTATATATATATATATACATATTTTTATATATATATATATATATATATATATATATATATATATATATATATATATATATATATATATATAAAGAAAATGAAAATCGACTCACAATTTCCTCCAACCACTTTAATAGAAATAATTAGACTCATCAGCGACGTAACATATTTCCAATTCAACGACTAATTCTACAGACAAAAATTTGGACTCTTTATGGGCAACCCTCTAAGCGGTGTATTAGTTTGCCTGTTCTTAGAATTCTTATAATCCGGCCCTTTCAAATTCAGACTAGCCCCTAATATCGAATACTTCAGATACATTGACGATATTCTTATTTTCCTCCCCGAAGACATACAAATTAATAACCTCAAAGACTAAACACAGTAGAACGCTCCATAAAATTCATACATGAAACTGAGATAAACAGCTCGATACAATTTTTACATATATATATATATATATATATATATATATATATATATATATATATATAGAGAGAGAGAGAGAGAGAGAGAGAGATAACGAGAACGACGGACAGAAGGCTTACGTTTTTAAGCATTCAAGTTCAATCTACACTTAAGCTGTACTAATGTACTTTTTTCTTCGTGTCCACGCACAACTTTCCTAGGACGGGATCTGATTGCTTTTCCGGGGCAAGTGTCTGCCATCATACTTCAGAAGAGCATAGCTCATCTTATCATTCCAGTCCTGTGTGAGAGTTGTAGCGCAACGCTTGATTAAGCCTGTCACCACTAGAAGAATTCCACACACGGGAAAGTATCTCAGCAGTTTGTCACCTATGGAGACGATATATCTTCGTGTTATGATTATAGGACCATCTACGGTGCTGCTTCTACGTCTCTATCGATGTCAACCACGCTCCCCCAAACGTCTAATGCCAGCGCAGCCCGCATTATTAGAGGCGCCAAAATCAAGTCGAAGCCTAACCTGGTCAGACAATATCTTTATATTTTAAATATCAATGTTTGATACGGTCAGAGGGATCCCCAGGTATGCCTTCATGAGGTTCAGAATGGATACATTCGTCGTTCTGTACTGTCTCTATTCTCGCATTTTACTACGCAAACAACTGCATCGCCAGTTAATGCTGTAACATAAATGTTTGTTTTGTTTTATTTAACGGCATATCAACTTTTTTGAGTTATATAATGCCGACGTAGGCGTTTAATTCACAGTGGTCTATTACAGGACGAACCTTATTTCTATTGGCCTGAAGTACAGCAATAAGTGGTATTAGTCTCTTGGGTGGGTCAAAATACTCCTCATTATATATCAGCAAGCAACTATTTTGTACTTCGGTCTGAAATCCACCTTCATAATCTCCCTTAATTTTATTAAACATTCGATATTCGAAAATCTGAGTTTTCAGTTTCCAGTTTCTCAGGTGAACGACCCGCTGAATTTAAACGGTCATTTTCATGCGGCAAACCACACTCACTTCCACTCGTCAAATGTTGCAACAAAACTAGCATTGTTAATACGAAGGGCTGCACAAATGGGTTGTGTCTCCTCAAACTCAACACTTTCAGACTGCGTAATTCAAACGTAGTCGACTGCCTTAATGGCGTCAATAGCAAGTAGCATATCAAAATCAAGAGGCTTACTTTGCATAACCAGCACGTTGATTGTTGCAACGTTACCAGTCTCTGTATTAATCCTAATAGTGTTATTTTGGCAGCAGGTCTGCATAGCGCCGGTTAATGTAGATACCGCCATCTTCTTCTTTGACCAAGACTGGCAGAGCTTTACGCTGAAAATAGAACGTGATCACCCAGTGTCGAGGAGAGCCAAACATGGTGAATAATCAACATTGACTGTAATGCTATGTAGTTCTGACTGGGGAATAGAGTTGCGCTGATGTGTCGTCCCATACTTCGTTTTCCGGACAATCTCTGACCAAATGACCAGTCTTGTTTCACCGATGACAGCGTTGACGAGTAGGCTGGCTCCTGCGTAAACAGTCTCTCGCGAAATGATTAGTAGCATTGTATTTATAATACTTATGATAAACTCGACCCATGACAATCGATTCACTCCAGATAAGTAACACACTAATCCCACTTTCGCAATCATTTTAATGAGTGCTAGAGTCCCATCAAACTAAGACATGATGCTTAAGTCAGAACGGCTTTCAATTTTCGGCCGAAATGGCTTGAAGTCTAACAGTAAAATAACGTTACGAAGGAAATCCAACTTTCAAAGATAATTCAAGCACCATTACCTTCTCTGCTTTTCTCTCCGAAAATAAAATCACTGCTTTTCATCAGCCATTTCATTTATCTCAGTTGATCTCCACATATGTTCTTTAAATATACAGATCAAACCCAAATATAAAAGTCTACTAGCGTGAATAGAAGCCCTTTTTTACTCTAGCAGAAGGGAGGTAGCCACATGCGAAGCATCTCATTCTCTTTTCAGCTGGAGAGTGTTCCTCTTTATCATACCGAATACGTTTATTCTTCGTAATGATAGCATTCTAAAGTAGATCACAAAAATAAATTAAATTTGGGAAAAATAAATAAAAGTGAAAGTCAAATAGGGAATTAGAAATAGAAACAGAAAAGGAAGAAAAAAAAGAAATGAAAAGAAACGAATTAAAAATGAATACACAAGAATTTCGTATTATTCAAAACATTTTCAAAATTAAAACACTTTTTTTACTTTTTTAATTAACCAACTTCTAATAAAAGATATGGTAAGTAACCTTCTATATTTTAATTAAGGTTTTCCCTCTTTTACTTTCATCTAATTACAGTTAATACACATGTAGACTTTTCCACTGTGATTTTTTTTAATCTAACAAAGATTAATATAAAAGTTTAATTCAATTAACGAATTTTAAATTATAGAATTAATAAATTCAGATAATACTATAAAACTATAAAAAAGTAAGCAATTCGATGTTCCTATCTAAAATATAATGGCTGTATATTCATTTCAAATCAAACTATATATCATTTTTAGTATTAATATCATCATAACGATTATATATTTTTGTACTGTATTATTTATAATTTAAAGTATCTATATTCTTTAATATTTTACTGCTTACGGTGACTTCCATAGTTTGTTATGGTTTCGAAGTAGTCTAGGCATTTGTACATCCAACAAATTGCCTGATGGTTTCCTCAATTGACCTGGTAATAAATCATGAAGGTTTCTATGTAGTTTACTTGCAATACATATATTTCAAAACTCTCTCTCTCTATCTCTTTTCATATATATATATATAAATATATATATATACATATATATATATATAAATATATATATATATATAAATATATATACATATATATATAAATATATATATATATATATATATATATATATATATATATATATATATATGTGTGTGGTGGGGTGTATGTAGATAAGCAAAGTATCAACTCTAACAATAAGAATAATAATATGTTCAACAATAATAATAACAGTAACGACAAAACAAGCCTCGACAGAGCTTAGACAAATAAAAGGTATAAACCTTTTTTTTGTAATAATCCTTCTTGGTCTTGTAGAAGTGTCTCGTCCGATGTTGTGGACAAGGGTGCAAATGTCTGTTTTAAATAGAACTTAAATCGCGTATGGTCGCCGGTAGATATGAATTTTTGAAAGTTCGTTTTTGTAAGCATCTTTTGAATTTTAACATAAAGATAGAGGCAAAATGCCTTCAAAGAAACCATGTGTTAGATGCAGACATGTTTTATTAAATCAAAATTAAAACCAAAATATTTTTTTTTCTTCATCTTGATATTTTTTTATCTAATATGTCGCTTAATAAAACAAGAGTCGACAGAGCTTAGACAAATAAAAGGTATACACCTTTAAAAAAATGTATACCTTTTATTTGTATATATATATATATATATATATATATATATATATATATATATATATATATATATTCTTTCAATTTATCTTTTGATAATTGTATGTTATTATTAATTTCATCTACTTGTATAATCAATCGAAATCGTTAACAGGAAACGGATCGAACCTGCGCCCAAACTGGATGTCATAAACCACAATCATACATTCCATTAATAAATAATTCCGTTTGTTAAATAACGCGCGGAAAAAGAGGATTACTACATGTGATACATACCTACAGTTTTAGCTTTCATTGCCGAGAGGCAATCTTGATCTCACTTTAATGTACTTTCGTTTCAAATTATTCTCGAAGCAGGTGCAAGACGAGAGACTTTCGTTTTTCGGCGGCAAACAAATCTTATGTTTTGTTATTATGAAAACAATTGAAAACAAAACAATAGAAACAACAACTATATTTCAAATCTCGCGGTATTTATTTATTCGTTTTTTCACTCGAAGACATGCTTACGTTACAGCTATTAAAAGTAGAAGATTCGTGTTTGTTTATCAAAAAATGTAACTTTAATATTACTTTAATTAATCGTACTAAGGTACTATTTTTTAATGCTCACTACAGTCTGTCTATTTCACACTGATGTACTATTTTCCTTGCTCAGTAAAGAAAGAGCTAGTGTTGTATCTGTTTTGTTGTAATGATACCATCCGCCCAGGCATTACCTCCTGTTTTGAAAGGTTGTGTAGACTATGCTACTACATAAAGATAACACCATCTTAGGATAGCAGAAATATGATACTAGAACATGTATTAACTTATTATATTTTGAGCTTTGGTAATGTATATGGTATATATGGTGTATATATATATATATATATATATATATATATATATATATATATATATATATATATATATATACTAGTGGGACTCGTCTCTTGTCATGCCCCAGAAAATTGAAAAACCAAAGAAAATTAGTGTACTTTACTATATTTTTAACTTAAGAATGAATACTAATTGAAAATAAAACATGAGAATATAATTAGTAAGATAAAGTTCAAGGTTGCGAGCAGCAGTTTCTATGGTTGTTTAATTTTCTCGGGTAACGGCGTGACACAATTCTCGCAAGTATACGAAGCTTGTCTAAAAAGTATCCGACTTTAGGCCAGACATAATATTTTAAATACATGACGAGGTTGAGACCCTAACCCCCTTCAAAGTAGGCAGCTTGTGCTTGCACACACTTAGTCTACCGATCGATCCACTGCCGCAAACACCTCTGGCAGTCTTCTTTTGGAATGGTGTTCATCTCTGCTGTCGTCTTAGATTCTTGTATTACACACATTAAAGAGTGGTTCAACCTATTCGAAAATAGCCGCACATCAGCGGAGTGTGACCAGCGTTCTGACAGGCCCCAAATGGCTCGGAGTACAGTTGTTGTTGAGAAAGTGCGACAAAAAGAGATAATGCGGTACGCGACGGAAAAGATGGACACAATTCCAAAAGAAGAATTTCAAAGGTGTTTCTGTCAGTGGAGGGATCGACGGGCTTAACGTGTTCAAGCACGAGGGGCCTACTTTGAAGCGGATAAGGGTCCCAACCCCGTCACGTATTTGAATCATTTTTTTTGACATAAGGTCGGATACGTTTTAGACTGGCTTCGTATATATATATATATATATATATATATATACAGAGATAGATATTTTCATATTAAATAGTTGTTTTTGTTTATTATCTATGTACATATAAGTTTCGTCCTTTAATCGGGACTCGCCAGCATAGAGATATAACTATTCACTACTGGTCGCGCGATTCGAAACCCCGGGCTCTGGGTATGTTACAACTGAAGTTCCGTCATGTAGACCCGCACAGCCACCACCGGTGTATGTGCATATGTATGTGCATGTGTGTTTTTATATTTATATATTTATATATTTATATATATATATATATATATATATATATATATATATATATATATATATATATATATATATATATATATCATAAAAAAAATTAAAAATTAAAAAATTAAAAATACTTGAAGCCGTATACATAAAAACACAGCAACCTAAAATTAATAACATTTCATATGAGACAAGTAAAACTATTTTAAAATGCTTAGCTTAGTTCAGTGACACCAACCGGTGTCGCCTTATTCAATTAAAAAAATAGGGACATCTTATTAAAATTACTGACTGCCTATCTCCCCCATTTTCCTTCTCCATAATTATTAGACTAGACCAAATTAAATCAGCCACTATTTTAAATTAAAATTATAAAAAAATAAGAAGAAGAATAATAAATAAAATTAACAAATAAACGAAGAATTGTTTCAATCGTCACATTTCAAAATGTAGACGTCCGTCTTTTACGTTAGCGGTTTGTCGGCGTATTTTTTAAGAAATTCCATTCTTTCACTCGCGTTTTATTCATTTTTGCCATTAAAGACCTGAAGATAATTCCGGAGAGAATCGAAAACGTTAGTCAAACACACGGATCCTACATTAATTCATTCCATTTCAACGTCAAAAAGATCATTCGACGAATGGAAAAAATAAAAAAAGGAATCACTAAACAGAAGAGTTCTGTACTTTTCAACAACACATGCATTAATGAAAAAATGCTGCCTAAATACACACATATATATATATATATATATATATATATATATATATATATATCACATCTGAATAGAAAAGTGATCAACACACCATGTCAGTTAAGCCTAATAATTTATTTCCCCACCCTTACATTATAATAAGATTTCCGACTAAAACTTCGGAAAATAAGAAAAGATGCACATCCGATAGGGTGGGACTTTCTCTCTGGGGCTGTGTGAAAAAGGTCCTATCTCATTTCTTTTTAGGTGGAGAAAATTCAGATTTAAATACAACTGGGGTAAACTGGTAACCTGGGGTGTTTAGCACCATCGTTTTCACTGACTCTGTTTTTCATCTTCATAAAATATAGTTTGCAAGGTTTATTTGGGCTATAATGGGCAAAATATATTTATGATGTTTTTGTTTAACTTGTGTTCATCAGGGAAAAATATATTTATTGATTTTATTTTAAAACTCAGGATAGCTGTCTACAAATTTCAGTCACCTGAAGCAATAGGCACCACCTCACAGGGCATTAAGCACTGGGGCTACTGTGTGCACAAATAAAACAGCCATTTCTCATTTTGGACGTCTTCAAATGAAATCTTGATTCTGGAGCACTGTGTGTGATACTAAGAATTACAGATGTCACACTGAACACAGTTAATGCCATCCCCTTTACTACATCTGCAACATTCCTCAGTTTCAGAATTTTTAAGGTTGACTGGGTTTCTTGATCGTGATGGTGATGGTTTCTCCTGTCCTGGTGGTCGTTAACTCTTGCCTTTCTCCATTCCCTTCCGTCTGCCACGTCCTCTGGATACTGTAGCAACCTCCTTAGCAGCAGATGTCTCACTGATTATGGTGATACTTTCATCTGCTGTATTCTAGCTGGTCTCTCTTTTGCTGCCGATTGAAAGTAGGTAGTGTTTTGTTTGAGGAAAAAATCTTTAAATGAGGCGGATTAAGATGATGAAGTCAGACTGAAACCAAGCATGCTTGAGGATGAGAGTCCTGGGGTGGAATCTGAAGATGAGAGTCCAGGAAAAGGGACTAAGAAGGAGGGTCCTGGAGGAGGGGTTAGTACAGACACTGGATCAGCTGGTCTGAAGGAAGGTGTGGAGGGCTCTGGTTGTAGCCATGACACGAGGCTGACTTTAAACAGTGACAATTTTGACATTAAAAGGACATATTCCTGTGCAACTGAATCCTGCTTTGATGACCCCTGGCTTGAAGGAGTTATTAATTAGAACGTTAAGCATAATAGGAAAAGCGTTCTTCCCCACTGGTCCTGTGTGGCTCGGACAAACTTGCGGAGGTTGAACTGCAACTTTAGTTTCACAACCCTGAACAAGGCACGATGAGTGGCTGTAGGTAGTGTGGTATCTGAAGCGGAAGTTGCAGCAGAATAACATTGTTTGCTCTTGCGTTTTCTACAAACGCCAAAGAGAGATGTGATGCCTGACCATCAAATCCACGAAGTCTTGCCTTGTCACTGACGTTACGTGTGTTGTTCAGTAAAATATTTTCAAATCAGTCCAAAAGATGCGGGACCTCCATCTATCCTTTTGAACTGACTGTATTGACAACACTTTCAGGTCCACCCTGTGGCTATGCCTGGTAGAACTTTCGCCCTTTTAGACAACATAGTAGATTGCCACCAGCAGATGCTGCACAGTAAACTGTTATCTGCCCCATTCCAGAATCCCCAATACTCTGATTAACTCTCTTTGATATCTTTTCTGCTAAAACGGTGCCTGTTTTGGGGGTATGTTACAAAGCCTGTTCATTCTGTGTTGAATAACTGGGTAGGATATTTTTTATCTCCTTCTCTATCTCGTTTATCTAGAAGCTCAACCCAGTAGGAGATGACTTCAGGGTCCTCTGCTTACGATGCAATATGTCTGGATGACGGTGTAAGAACCCTTGGCGCCAGTCATAGCCTAAACAGCCATTCACAAAAAGGGTCTCTATCATGTGGGTCTGAACAAACTACATTACATTGTCTTCGCTCTTCTCGGAAGTTAATCCCCAGCACAATCCTGACATCAGCTTGATGCGCTCAGAAAGCTTATTTCTATTAGCAGGAGACAGTACTGTTTTCTTCTCAACATGCGCGTTGATAGGGCTTTTCCCAGACGTTCTCCTGAGCAATGACTTATTGTAGACTTTATAATACTTGGTTGCTTGATTGACATACATCTGTTTCTTCATGACAGCCTTATATGCAGCAACACTCTCCTCTGACTGACTCAGATTTCTTCTTCCGTCCTCAGTCTTCTTCTGATAGTTGCAAACTATCTGTGAACCAACACATTTTAACGTGGCATTAGGTACGTGTGTGCCCAAGTATTATTATTATTATCAATAAATGTTGGCTTGTTATTAGCAATTTCTGGGTGTATATAACTTCATAAATAATATTAACAGGTCAAATTTAACTAATATAATCATATTTTTATTACTTACATCACTGTAAAGGATGTTCAACCTTTTTCCTTCAGAAAAAATATAGATATGTGACAAAGATCAAGGTATTTTTAAAACTAATACATTACACATAATTACATGCAGTATGCTTTACTGCATACCGGAACAATGCAATTAACATACTAATAGCATACAAAACATGGCAAGTTGAATTTACAGCAGTTTTAAAAGTTTCTGTGGAAATCATGATCAGATTTGATAATCTGTAGCTGCAGACCACTATGACACATTTTCCAGCTCTGAAAAATAAAAATCTGAATTAAATCAAGTGTAAAAATGTTTTGGTACTGACCTCTGATATATCTTAGTATCTCAGCAGCAAGGAAACACTTTTTAGTCTCAGTGGTTTCGCAGAGAAACGAAGTTTTCTGCAGTTACCTTTCTGGAGTAAAAGTTGTGAAGTCTGTTTCAAAATGGCTGCAATTGCGGAGGGAAAATAGCTTCTGAGCTTGGCATCAAAATACTACTTTTGATTGGCTCAGTAAATGCTACTCTTGAGAAATAAGGCCTGTGATTGGTCAGTGATCAGACAAGATTGGTGATGTTCGCTCAACAAGTGCGATAGTAATGCTATAGTTCGATTTGTGAAGGTTACCTAGTTGCTGGTGTTTGACGCCCCATGGTACTTAATACTCCTAATTATAAAATACGCTTGATTCTCAACTACAGGTAGTGATAGTCAATTCGTATGGTGTTTCTGGTGTTTACCCAGTGTTTTTTTTATCATACTGGAGTTCAACAGAGTAGAGTCAGTTTCACTACGGTCTTTCCACACCGACCCTTCCCTGTAGACATCTGCAACAACACATGTCTACACATCAACACCAACCGGCGCCCGCTTTCACACAGACAACTCCCCACAAAGATTCCACAAAGTCGATTTCTCCTTTGTATCTTCGGAGATTAAAGCTCTGTAAACACAAGCGATATATAGAATTCTGTTATGAGCACGCTTTATGCCAAGTACTTGTGCATGTTTTTGGAAAATATGCGTCCGTTTTGTTCGCTTTTAGTAATTTGACATTATTTTCGGCTTGCCTGCCGATCTTAAAATAGTCATACATACAGTAACTCAGATTAATTGTCATTCACACGTTTAGATCTACTTCAACTGCCATCACCTTATGCCGGAAAGTATTCTTCATCGGATATTTTCACCGCCATTGTTTCAATTTTCAATTTCGTGCTATTGTCTTTTACCTTTTATACTTTTATACTTTTACTATACACTTTCTTCCACCTTACTACTCCTTGCTTTAAGGGTGTTTTGGTTAGTTGCTTGCAGATACTTTATTTAACATTCTAGCTTAACTGCATAGCCGATTACAAGAATGATCTGATCGTCCCTCAACGGTCACTTTCATTATTCTCACTTTTTATTTATTTATTTTTTTTACTTCTCATGCACTTTCTTACTGCATATGTGAAAACAATACCTTTCTTCCCTGGGGTTTTCCGGTTACACCCACTTGCTTATTTACGTGTTTATACCATTCGCCATTACTCCGTTATATATTTGTCGGGCATACATCGATTATTATTCGAGAATAACGGAATGCGATTTTTCAAATAGTAGACAAACAAACAGTACAATTCCAACATGACTGCTCACACTAATATAGCGTTTGCTACTCACATGTTTTTTCTTTATACTTTTTTGCTCTCGGAACAATCTACAAAACAGCCAATTACACGTTTCCTTTATTTCTATCTTTCAAAGAGGTAAAGAGAAAAGACCAAAACATAGCTATCTGTCTGCCTTCTTTGCATATCTAATTTTAAATAGTTTGTAATAAATTACTGTTTGGCGTTGTGTATTTGTAATTTTATTGTTCTATTTTCTATCTATATATATGCAATAATTTTATCGGTAAAAGCGAAACAGTCTACTACATAATCGTAAGCCGTCATCACACTAGTCTAACATTGAACCTATGTGTATGTGAAAACGGTCATAAACAACGTTTTAAGTTTAATTTAGACGCTTTCAAACCGATATAAACTGACAAGAATTTAATTTTATAAAATGATTTTTAATTTATATTATTTAATGTTTTTCAGTAAGAATGCCGTTTTTACTTGATATTTGATTTTTATAAAAAAAATGATGGCAGAAAAATTTACCTGAAAAAAGATTTTAGGGAAGGTTTTTTAATTACGTAAATGATAAATGAAAAACATTGTTTATGACCGTTTTTCCGTACACCTAGGTTTAATGGTAAAATACCCTAACAGCGACTAACTGTTATGAATTTGAAAGTAGACATTTTCGCTTTTACAATTAATTCGATATGAACAGTAATTAATTAAAGTGATTGAAAAAAACGAAATAATTACCAAAACCTTTCTTAAATAATATGTTCATTAATTTTCAATGGTAATTTACAGGAACATTATGTTTCTGAATTCTTTAGATGAAGATTGATAATTTGTATAATTTGGATTATTCGAACTACTATTCTCATCTTAACTGTTATTCTCATAACGTATCGGCCGCTGTAACTACCGGCCTTCTTCAGGTGAATCTTTTCTAACTCGGAAATATATTCCCGAATTCAAAAGGATACACCCGAATAAGGTGGAAGGTTACAGCGGCCGAAACCCTGTGAGAATAACACTCAAGATGAGAACAGTAGTCTGAATAATCAAACTTATACAAATAAAAACCATATATATTTTTAAATTGCAATAAATATAAAGATTAAATATATGTACTATAAGTTATACATTAAAAAATAATGCTTGATTAATAGCCGCCGGGTGGCGGTAGTTTTTTTTTCTAGTATTGTATAAGATTAACTTATATGTATTCACTAATCAGGGCTTTTATCCATAATAAATGGCAATAAATATTTGCGTGTATTGCCAGCGGGTTATGTTCGCCTCTCTTCTTAATATTTTCGCTTTAATTTGAATTGTTCTCATAACAGGTGCTTCCGTTTTGGGCGGTAAAATAGCTTGCATTGTTATTTGTAAACAATTGAAAACGCCAGAATAACGGATGACAATAGTATATTTTAATTTTCGCGGACCGCATGTTATTGGCTTATTCAGACTTCGAATTCTCTGTTATCGCCTGCAAACACATGCATGACACGTGGTTCTGTTGTATTTCTATCACTAATGGAGTGTTGGTATCTGTCTGTCTGATCCCGAGACTATACTCTTACTTCTATCAATGTACCATTGTATAATATATAACTAATGGAGATTTGGTTGCTATCAGGGTGAAACTGGCACAATACTATTAATGTTTAATACTCTATGTCTGTCTGTCTGAAGTTAAAACTATACTATTAATGCTAATTATAATAGAGATATATACGGAATAATCCCGTTGATACACAGGTTCCAGTAAGATCACCGAAGTTAACCGACGTTGAACCTGG
Source organism: Sepiola atlantica (assembly GCA_963556195.1). NCBI lineage: Eukaryota > Metazoa > Mollusca > Cephalopoda > Sepiida > Sepiolidae > Sepiola > Sepiola atlantica. The sequence goes on from OY744516.1 coordinate 55,728,183, forward strand.
TCAGTTCCAGATGGGTGACCATTTCTGAATACTAGGTGTTGTATGTGCTCTCCGCTTGTCTCCACGTTGTTTTCAGTTGGAGCGGTTTGGTTAGGATTGCGCAACCCATGCTTCACAATTACACGCTCAGCTACACTTACAGGGGGAATCCATTGTCTCGCGAGACTGAGCAGAGCCCATGATGATGATAATGAAGATTCAATATATGTCTGAAGTCGAAACTATTCTATTACTTCTATTAATAACGGATATTCGTTATCTTTCTGTCGGAAGTCGAAACTATACTATTGCTGCTATTAAGAATGGTGATTCGATATGTGTTTGTCTGAATTCGATTACTATACTTTTATAAAAAAAGTTGTGTTTTTTTACCAAAGAGATCTTAGACCGAATAAAACATTCTTGTTCACAGAGAACAAATAAGTCATTCTGAAAATACAGAAGAACCAGGTTCCACTCATCCCTATATGATATATGATAGGGTCTGCTGAGCATTCCTTGGTCTAATTGCTTTTATAAATTTGTCAACCGGTGCGTGATTGCTATAATCCCTATTGCATTTCCGATTCTCTCCACTTTATTGACACTTTTACATGAAGTGATGTCTGATTCTTATAATTGATTTATGTTATTTGACATTGTTTGTTTCTTACGAAGAAGGGACTATCTGTACCTGTGCCAACACAATATAAGGTGGCTCCATGTTTTCCCTTGTTTTCTAAGGGAATATTTTGTGGAATTAGTGCGGTGAACCATGTCGGTTAAAGTTAGCTATAACATGTTCATGTATAGTCCGATTGATGAGGTTTCTATGAGGGTTCTCTTAGCCCCTGCACTAGCGGACATTTTCATCGGCTATTATGAAGGGGTATACTTTAACTCGGTGCGTAAGCTAAGTGTCTAATTGAGACATGTTACCGACACTTTGGCAACGTTTTCCTTTCACAGAGTAGACAGTTGAAGACAATAATGCCTTCCCTTTTTGGATGTATTTTTTAGAGATCGAAAGGGGCTTTCTTAAATAGCGTCGATCGGGGCTTTACCTGAATTAATGTCCTTTTATAAAATAGAAGGTATAATTTAGAACTTAGTGTACCAAGCCCTCATGTTGTTTATTTATCAAATGTAAGGAAATTTGTTATTATCAACCAAGAAACGCATTATTGCAATAAATGTTTTTATTTTAATTACATACATATATGGTTTGTTTTTTCAAGACTCGTCAGTGCGGAAAAGATAAAGCTATGCCACCGTTCGCTAGGTATGAACGCCGAACTATAGTCACTTTTACTTCCAGCCAATGAGTTTGCCTCCTAATATAACCTTGGAAAAAAGAATAAAGCCTACCTAAGATTTAAACAGTATTTAAACTTTCATTTTAATTCAGTGAACGAAACAATATGGCTTAAATTGAGAATCTCGTATTTTTCCAATATTTGCCTTTTTTGAAAGAAGAAAATAAATATTTGCAGATTCCTTTTATGTTCGGCGCTTTACTGAGTAAAAAAAAGAAGAATTTATCAAAGCTATAATGCATGCTACTTCCTGTTGAACACTATAACGGTCCACATGTTCGACACATATATAAGGTTTATTCCTCATATCGTCTGGAGCATGATTGGTTCGCGTGCTTGGTATTGGAGTTAGATATGACTCTTGTTCCGGGGGTCGAATCGTGCGACTGGCGTGAATGGTTATCTCTACACTGATGATTCTGCAAAGATAAAACGTATACGTATGTAGATTACATTTACATATTTTATTGTTAAAATAATTATAAATATATATATATATATATATATATATATATTATAAATTGTAAATATAAGCCATTATCAATGCAAGATTAATTAATTTATTTATTATTTACTTTAATCTTATTAATGTCGGAATAAAATTCCATCATCAGAATTGACCAGTATTGTGTCATTGTTTATTTCATCAAAAAACAAAAATAAACAAACTTTTTCTTTAGTTTCTTTGATAAATGTCCTTGGTGTGATGTGTTCACGCCGATGAAATTGGCGGTTATGAATTCAAATTCTGGTTGTCGAACGAAGAAAACCATTGGCGTGCTTGTAGTTAATAAAATGGGTCGTTCAGTTTTAAAGCATTGCCGGGTATTTATTATAAATTAGACATATAAGCCATTATCAAAAAATAATAAATTAATCTTGCATTGATAATGGCTTATAATTTCAATTTATAATAAATACCCAGCAATGCTTTAAAACTGAACGACCCATTTTATATATATATATATATATATATATATATATATATATATATATATATATATATATATATATATATGAGAGAGAGAGAGAGAGAATATGTTTTATTTACTTTTATACCATATCTAATGTTATGAAAGGCAGATTAACATTGTTTCAGAAAACTTGTTTTTTTTATTCAGCATACAATTGTTTCGGCTAATACCAAGAAATATATAAAATGCTCCTATTACATATTTCTTGGTGTCAGCCGTAATAATTGTATGCTGGATGAAAACAAGTTTCATGAAACGATGTAAATCTCTCCTTCATTGAATATGGTATAAAATTGAATAAAGAATATTGTATATATATATATATATATATATATATATATATATATATATATATATATATATATATATATATATATATATATATATGATGTGTATGTGGGTGTGTGTGTGTGTATTACAGACGATCAGAACAACATCGGTACCGTCCTCCCAAACATTAGATATGGTATAAAATTACGTTAAAAATATTGTATACAACATTACCTTAGCCTTACAGTATTGAGCTATTACAATTGCTTTATGTTATAAAATTTATATTTGAACATAATTTCTCTTAATATAAATAATATATATATATAATATATATATAAAATATATATATATATATATATATAATGAAATTGAAAATATAAGCCATTACCAATGCAAGATAAATTTATCATTTTTATTTTTTATTTTTTTTTTACATTAATCTTATTAATTTCGGAATAATATTCCATCATCAGAGGTGACCAGTATTAAGTCATTTTTTTATCATAAAAAAACAAGAATAACCAAACTCATTTCTTTGTTACTTGATAAACGTCTCTCCGCGCTGGTGGTGTTGGCGGTTATGATTCAAACTCCAGTGTCGAACGAAGAAGAGCGTGGCTCGCTGGCGTTGTTAAAGTAATATTTGTTGGTCGTTTATTTAAAGCATTACTGTATTTATTAATAAAATTGAAAATATAAGTCATTAACAATGCAAGATTATTTTTTTTTTACATTAATCTTCTTAATTACATATATATATATATATATATATATATATATATATATATATATATATATATATATATATATATATATATATTTATGCATATGTATGTTTTCGCTTATTAATTCTTATTGTTGGCGATATTTGATGTGTAAAAGCTAATGGTAATTGAACTTCCTAAGTGCTTGAGAGAGAGAGAGAGCGAGAGAGAGAGAGAGAGAGAGAGAGGGTTGAATCCCTTGCAGACATCATGTCTCCCCTTAATTTTAGGGGCGTATGTATATATATATATATATATATATATATATATATATATATATATATATATATATATATGTCTGCGCGTGTGTGTGAGGTCTAGAACATTTAAAAACTGTTCTATGCATAGTTTCTTTTTATCCAATATACTTAGTGTTTCTTCCACCCTCATCATTTTTACTCACTGCATTCACTTGTAGAAACGTCAAGCAATCTTTCCAATTAGATAGCGTTAAGGTTAATCATCTAAACTATATGTTTGATAACGCAGCTAGGTAGTTTGGCAGGTTGTTTGGCAGGGGATTACAATTGCATTATACGGTCTAAAAATTAAAACACGCGTGGCATACAATTGTTTTTAAGCGAAACCCCAACAAAGTATTGCGCCTGAAACAGCTACTTACCAGCAACCCGCGAAATTTAAAAGATGATTCTATTGTTGCTTAGCGTGATTTGTTGTCTTTGCAGGTTTACTTTGTTTCAACAATAGAAATTAAGAAATGACGCGTATTTTACTGACAAACATGGAAATTTATTTTTGCACCTGCATCAAGAAATATTTGAATGGGATTTAAGCAAAATATACAAACAAAAACACATGATACGTGAGAACAAATATTTCCGCCTCGCTGTGAGAATTTTTAACAATTTCTAAGCTTCCGTTTTTTCAGAGTAAAATAACGGCATTTGTCATGACTGAATGTCTCAAATATAGGCGTTAAATTAGCATTGGCTTCTGTGATTTTCATTGGAGGCAGGTTCGATCCATAAATAACAGCAATTTATACCTGATTATTTCGTATCAAATTACAGGTAGATTATATATATATATATATATATATATATATATATATATATATATATATATATATATACAGGGTGAGCCAAAAGAAGGTGGACAGTAAAAAAACATTTATTTAGAGTATAGTAAGAGGCAGACTTCAAAGCTGTGTAAATCAAGAAGGAAAATGTTTTTTACTGTCCACCTACTTTTGGCTCACCCTGTATATATATATTGTGTGTATTTAGGCAGCATTTTCTCATCTATGCAACCATTGAAAAAATAATAGAATTTTAATTATACCTTTTTTATTTTTTCAATTTTTCTTAGGGTCTTTTTTGTATTAAACATAAAAAAAAAAATAAATGTTCTATAGGTTTCACAGGTTTGACGAACGTTTTCGATTCTTCGTCAAATCATCCTCAGGTGTCAAAAGCAAAGGAACAAAAAAGCTGGAGAGAGAAGAACATTTTTTAAACACAGCGGAAAAACGCGCACAGAACGTTTTTCGCATTGTTCCATGAAGTCGTTGACGTATATATATATAGACGCATGGTATTTTTGAATATCGCCCCCCTGTTTAAAATTCTGGCGACGCCCATGTAATGGTGATTGTCACTGTTAGCATGGTTACCGTTGTTAATATAGGCGGGGCTGTCGGTATCTTCCTTATGGTGATCGGTGATCGAGTGATAATAACATTATAGTTATTGGTGGTATTGTGACGGTTATCATTGGGTGTTAGATTATTGCAGGTATCTTGATGATATGATATGATTGCTCCGCCATTAGATTTGGTTGCCGTAGTCAATCCTGGGATTGTTTGGTGGTTTTCCAAGTGATATAATCATAGTTCTAATGGAATTATCTGTAATTGTAATTATTTTCATAAAGCTGATATACCGGCTATCTTATTACTCCATAATAACGCAAGACTAATTCATATTTGACGTAGAGATGTGTAAGGGTGTGGGTGGATATACGGGCAAATATAGTTATTGACTTAAGGACATGTATTTAATCTTAACATTACGGCTGACGTTATTATTATTGCGTCTATTTCTGATAATTGTTTAAACATGAATATTTTTTAAAATATTGTCTGTCATTACAACATGATAGCTACGTGTTACAGCCTTGGTTGTCTGGTAATCTATTTTCGTATGTTTTCCTTGCTCCCTTTCTCCCACCTTATGTTTCCTCTTCCCTCCTAACTGATCAACTAATCGCCAGACGGAAGGTTTGAAGACGTTGTAATTTGAATTTCTGGCTTTCATGAACGAATTAAGGAAACTTGGGATTAAACGGTTGGAGGGGGATCTAGACAAACTAACCTGGTTATGATACCTCAACTCCCTCCCCCCTCCATGTACGCTTTCCGTTGTAAATCATACAATTCCCCCTCTCTCTATATATGTATTTCTCTCTTTCCCTTCACTGTATTGCCTTCCGTCATAAATCGTGTAATATCTTCCTCTCTCTATATATATTAAACATGTTGTCACTCTCTTTCCCCCCTCAATATACGTCTTAAATAGTTAATTCCCCCCTCTCTCCAAATATGTATTAAATATGTTGTCGATCCTTCTATATGTGCATTGAATAGTGACTGTGAGTTTCTCTCTTTTGATTTTGAAAAATGTAATCCCCTCGCTTGGATGCTTGAATAAAGCCGTAGAATCGAAATAAATTATTGCACCGGTGATTATGTAATTCCGTGGTACTTTACTTTAATATATATATATATATATATATATATATATATATATATATATAGTCTCGGAAGTTTCTCAACCATTAAAACTATATAAAAACAAAACAAAAAAACAACAAAAAAAAACTTATAGTCTCAAGTCTTCCAGTGGAAAATCACTCATGTAAGTCAATTTATTTTTTACAGTTATTATATTAGTTAGTTTCTAACACTATTTTAAGGGATCATCAGTTGTTTACCATGAAAAACTGTTTCGGGAATTTAAAAACATATATATATATATATATATATATATATATATATATATATATATATATATATATCATTATGTTTGGGGGGTACAAAACTTTATTAATGCAATAATGAAGGGAAGACGTGTTGAATCTTTCATAATTAAAAGATTTAGGGGATTTAGGGGATGAGAGAAAACAAATTGCCAGTCGACTAGTTTCGCCCACACTTTACAAGACTGATATCGTGGGATTTAAAAAAAGAAAACCTTTTATATTAAAATGAAATTAGCGTTATGTTATGAAGGGAAAAGAAAAAAGTTCGAATTTAAAATAAAATAAGCGTGATGGTATATGGAATGAAAGTTGTGTCTGAGAGACTTATCACACTCAACCCCAAGAGACACTCCTTCTGTTTGCAGAGGGAGGGCCTCTTGGGGCGTACGTGGATAGTCTCCAAGATTTTCAAATGATAAGATGAGTGAGCACAGCTTAAGATGGAAAATGAATCTGTGCTAAAGTTCGTTGCGCACAACGGGTTATTTATCAGGTGGTCAGTTATCGAAGACCCGTATGTATTTCTTAGAACGTCCCGTGACCGGAAGGTTCCATTCCTTATTTTACTGGGGATGTGTTGCTGCACTCTGTTGTCTAATCTCAACGTCGTCAGTCCCACGTAATTGACACTGCAATTACATTTAAAAAGATAAATCACATTATTTTTATGGTAGGGGGCAGGACGTCTTTTCGAGAGGATGGTAACAGAGGTTTTGTACAGAACATTAGATGAAAAATAACAATTTTCCACCGCTGAGCTGATTTGTTTGGCGAACTTCTCACTTACTGTACCTAACCAAGGCAAATGAATATAAATTGGACATTTAGCCACCGTACTAGTTTTTTCTGAGAAAACTTGGCCACTTTCCTATTAATGACTGACCTAATCACATCCAGAGGGTAGCCATTTTTGGACAGAGTATCAATAATTATTTTTATTTCTTCATCCAATTTTGATTTTGAACAGATCATAAGTGATCTGTGTGTTAGGGTCCAAATTAAATCCAACTTTCGCTTGCCCGGACAGAATGAGTCCCAACGAGTATATAATCCTGTAAACGTAGGTTTACGATATATTGATGTATGGTAACAGAATGGAGTTTTCGTCACCAGTACATCCAGGAAAGCTAGGAAGGAATTGCACTCACCTTCATATGTATACCTTAATGCGGGATGCATATTATTCAGTAAGGAGAAGAATTTATTTTCCTCTGTTTCATTATTAAAGAGGCAAAATGTGTCTTCTACATATCTAAAGTAGACTAACGGTTTCATGGGTCCTGATAGTAGTTCTTTCTCATGGAAACCCACAAAAATGTTCGTCCCAGGACTGACCCCATGGAAACACAATCGATTTGTCTATACATAACATCGTTGAAACTAAATTCAACAGATGTAGTAGCAAATTTTATCAGCTCAACGAACGTGCTTTCAGGAATGGAAGGAGGCGATAAGTGGCTACGATATAAAAAATCGGCACAAATATCTATCGTTTCCAAAATAGGGACACAGGTAAACAGGTTACTGATATCATAAGAGCACATGAATTTATTTGTAACCTTAGATATATATATATATATATATATATATATATATATATATATATATATATATATATATATATATATATATATATATATATATATATATATACATATATATATATAGTTGTTTTAAAGAAATGTTTCATTCCTGTTACTGATGATGAAATTATAAATATTTACTGATCTTACCTTACTAGAAAAAACTAAAAATATATAGATTAACCCACGCGCGCAAATGAACTTTGCATTTGTAAAAATATGTGCACATATTACATGGATTTCTACGGTAATCCGAAAAAACAAACTTACTCTATAGCTATATACATTTCGAAGTTTAACAAGAATCGGAATCGGTTATTGTATAGGAATCGGTAATTTCGAACGGAATCAGTAATTGTATCAGAATCGGGAAAAACATTAATATCGTCGCATCACTAATATATATATATATATATATATATATATATATATATATATATATATATATATATATGTATGTGTGTGGGGGGTGTATGTGTGTGTGTGTGAAAGACAAAAGGAAAAACAAATGAAACACGGGAACACATCTCAGAAAACGAGAGATTTAACGATTTCGTTCGGATCAACAAAAATCCTTAGAGAAATGTATTTTAATGGTTAATGTTATACAATTCACATTGTGATGCTGCTTCTGGCGTCCCGGAATTTAAATTGTCAAGGTATATCCTGGAACTACATTAGTTCCTGCTTTTGATGTCTAACTGACTTTACGTGCGCGTTTTCGGCTGCTTTTCGGAATTATCTTCTTTTCTCTAGCTCTTTCTTTTCATTTGTTCTAGTTACTTGAAGACGATTTGTCGTAGAATCGAACTCGTTCGTAATACGTATAGAAAATGTATTATTTTCTTTTGATTTTAACACAACAAAATCATAAGAAAAATTGAAAAAGTTAAAAAATACATATATATATATATATATATATATATATAGATAGATAGATAGATAGATAGATAGATTGAGATATATGTAATAGTGATAGATGATTAGTGCTATGATTCCAACATTCGAATAGACAGAATAGAAGGAGCGATAAAGTTGGAAAAATGATTGACAGATCCGCGGTCAATATGTGACTTCAGCCAGCAAGCGGAAGTTGAGAATCTGAGGTCATTCTCTATTTCTCTCTCCTTTCATCTCTCTCTCTCTCTCTCTCTCTCTCTCTCTCTCTCTCTATATATATATATATATATATATATATATATATATATATATATATATATATATATATATGTATATACATATATAAATCTCGGTGAACAGCTTTGTGTGTCTGGAATCTTTTTCTTTTCATGTAATCGTGATAGTCACAGTAATGTTGATTTATTTTGTTCTCTCTTTTTTTGTTGCAGCAGACGTTGAACTCGTAGTAACGTTTATCTCTCCCCTCCACTCTCTTTATCTCTCCCTCTCTCTTTCTCTACGAAATAACAACAGTAGCATCATTGTGCGTTTGTTCGTGTTTTAAGTTCAGTATTACAGATTCGATTTGAGCTTTTCTATCTTATTCGTTTTATTTTATCTTTAACTTCCTCATATATATATATATATATATATATATATATATATATATATATATATATATATATATATATATATATATATATATATATATATATAGACTAGTAATTTGTAATGGGACGATTCCAAAAGTTTCCCCCATTCCGACACCACTACTGATTTTGTTCTAAATTCCTGGTACCGATAACATTAAAAATTCTTATTCCGATACTAAATTCGACTAATTGCCTAAAAAAGTAGTATTTTATTTATTTATTTTTCTGGTGGGAGGGGGGAAGCTATTTAGAAGAAAATCATCATTTACTGTTAAATTTTGTTTTTAATTTGACAAACTTATTAATGATTTCTCTTTATGTATTGTCGCCAAGATTTTGATAAAGTTCATTTTTTTTCAGTTGTATCAGTCTTACTGCGCCATTTTTCCGGTGTCATTCCTACCTAAATTCGTGATTATAATTAAGATGTATTTGTTTTATTGGTAGTGAAAATTTACCATTTCATCTAGAAATAGAAAATTAAGTTTTAATTTTCTTTTAAAGAATAATTTTTGGAATTGGAAATTACACTAAAAGTTTTCCAATTCCGATAACCCCTAAAGTTCCGATTTTTTCGATTCCCGATTCCCATTCTGATTAATCATCCAAACACTAGTATTACTATAAAACCCTACCCCTACGAGGGGAGAGAAGCGCTCACAAATCAGGTTCGCTCGTCCTCCAGACCAAGATTCAAATGCCAGACTAACTTATTCGGCCACTGTGACGTCACTTCCTTTGAACACGGTACTTTTAATTCTATTGGACATTTTCATCTCTACGTAATGTAAAGGTCCAGTTAGCATTTGCTTTTCTTTTTAAACTGACACATCCCACCTTCAGCATCTCTAGATACGTGGCTATCTTTATATTAATGTATCTATATCTATCTATAATTCTATCCGTCTATATTTATATTCTTCTATCTACCAATCTATTTATCTATATATCTATATGTCTATGAACCGATAGATACATGATTTACATTCTAGTAGAAATTTCCCAATTCTACGTAATTTTAAGTTCGAGTGGAAATTTGCTTTCCATCTTTAATTAACGCATCCGAACATCAGTATTCATATATATCTATGTATCTATTATATATATATATATATATATATATATATATATATATATATATATATATATATATATATATATATATATATATATATATACTTTCCCTCCAAATAAAAAAAGTATGTTCTCTTTTTTATATAAATATATGGCACTTCATCGGTGGGTTCAAATATAAAATATTCAGAAAAAATAAAAATAAAATGAATAAGTAATTAAAATAATAAAAACAAAAAAAATCAGTTATAGTTTTAGTCTTATTACATTTGCTGCGGATATTTATATTTACTGCGTTATGAACAATATTGCCACCCACAGGTTTTTTGAGATTTGAAACACCAATTTTTTGACAAAGAGGTCTTCCTCGAAATATATCATGGAACACGGTCACACACAATCAATCACAATGTTGAAATCTTGCCCAATTTAGTAAGATTTGCTATATAGGAAAAAAAAATTATTCAAAAAACTTTTTGAAAAGATATATAAATTAAAATCACTTGTTTTTGTCTTACTTCTCAACGCCGACATATGTTCATTTTTGCATTGTGATAGGCTTCTAATACTCCCCCCTTTCTCTCTCTTTCTCTGTCTCTCTCTATAATTTATATATAATATATATATATATATATATATATATATATATATATATATATATATGTATATATATATATTTATATTAAGAGAGAGAGAGAGAGAGAGAGAGAAAATAGATGAATAGATAGATAGATAGATAGATAGATAGATAGATAGATAGATAGATAGATAGATAGTGATCCGATCGGATATAAATATTTCGCATCACGCTGTATTTGTTGTATGTTTACGAATTACATATTTTGGGGGTCTCGTATTTGTCTACACTTGTAAGATTTTCATTTTTTAAACCATAATAGGATTATCCAGCGTGACACGATCGTATTATCACTATAAGCAACACGAACCAACACAAACCTCCAATCCTTTTATCACCCCCACGCATAATACCCTTGATGAGAAACGATCGGCGGTGAGAGACACACTTTTGTATTTTTCCCATCAGACAACCTCCGTTTCTGCTCTAATCAGAATATATATATATATATATATATATATATATATATATATATATATATATATATATATATATATATATATATATATGAATGATTTTTTTATTCAAACATGTACAAAATCTGCTACACTGGCATGGCTGATGAGACCTCAACTCTTGATAGCTGTAGATCGATAACATCGACATTCCAGTGTAGCAGACGTTGTACATGTTTGAATAAAAAATCATTCATAATACAGCTCTATATTTTTATTGAGCACTCTTTTATAAGCCCGGTTTGATTCCATTTGGATTTCTACCCTGTGGATTTTTACACTACCTGGATTACTATATATATATATATATATATATATATATATATATATATATATATATATATATATATATATATATATATATATCTTCGGGCACGGAGCATGTCGTGGTGTGAGGTAAAAGTGGCTTCTTACATTTAACATCTTTAAAACCAAGCTTCCCTGCTTTCACTACCATTGCTCGGATCACCCATTTTGCTCCAGTCTAAGTAAATAGCTATCTGCTTGAAGAAGCGTCTTGTTTGGATAAGCCCTTACAACTGACGGTCACTCTCAATCTAAAAAGGAAGACATATTTAATCTGTTGCTAAGGACACTGGAAACGTGATTGGATCATTGTACAACTCAAGAAAGTGGCTGACTTCAGATGAAAATCCCTACCTCTATTAAAGTGAAATACGTTCAAGTTTGCCTTGAACTTGAAATGTTCAGTCTTGGTCAAAATTACGACGGAACTTCAGCTTCCGATTTTTCGAAATTTGATGTATAGCTTATGTTTCGTGAGAGCAATTACACTCATGCAACATTTTAGTCTGATTAGATAACTAGTTTTTTGTTTTATTTATGTTCACATAGCATCACTTCTTCTTTCGTATGAATCAGATGATTCTGGTGTTCACATTAGTTTCCCCGATGTTTTTCTAGTTAGAAATCTTTCTGGAAAGACATCGGGTACTTACAGGAAGGACAACGAGAAGGTTGCCAACATCCGTAAGTGACAATGGTACTGTGGAACCGACTGGATTCGAACTTGGAACACACAGGTCTTCAGTCTGTGTCGTTATCCACTTAACTACCGTCACCTCCCATATCATAACTAAAAGAATACTTCATAGAATATCGAAAAGTAAGCCTAAGATGAGAGTGTGTGCCCAGTCTTACCTTGCCCGGCGAAGGTATGCATTCTGACGACTGAATGACGTTCTTGTTATATCATATTCATATTCATATTCTTCTTCTTCTTCTTCTTCTTCTTCTTCTTCTGCTTTTGCTAATTTTGTTTGTTTAACTCACGGTCATTTCTTTCGTTTGGTCTATTGTGTGGTCCGATTTTACCATGTCATATCGTCAAAATTGTGACTGGCCTTTGAGCGTCGATGCGTTCTCAGCATAGCTCTAGCGATTCGGGATTAAAGTCAAAAGGGTGCTTGTGTAGCGACAACGATAGCTATTAGGGAGATTCACGACTGAGAAAGAACGCGCGTATAATGTCGATCGATAACTTATGTATCTATACCTGTATTCAATACGCTTTCACAGTCCACAGACATCGATAATAATTGCAAACGAAAAGAAATATGTCACCGTAAATCATTAAAGTTATATTAAAACTTGCGCAAGCGTCACATCTTACATTCCATTAGCTTCTACTTATTTGAATACTTGTACTTATATATATATATATATATATATATATATATATATATATATATATATATATATATGTATATGTATATAAAAGTTATGTGTTAAATATATATATATATAAGTTATGTGTTTAATATATATATATATATATATATATATATATATTTGAATACATTTTATGTTGCATTGTATGACTTACAATAGACATTTCCTTGAAATAGCTGTAAGCAAATTTGATACATTTGTGTATAATCTTCATCTTGAATATGATTTTAAAATATTTTGCATCGTAAAAAATACATACATATACCCAGCTCTATATCACTAGATATTGAGCTATCGGTGTTTACACGTTGATAATTATGTTCACTAAGGTAAAAATCAGTTTTTGCATTGATCTAAATTTGAATATATATATATATATATATATATATATATGATGTGCATCTATTTCTTAGTAATACTCAAACTCTCATGATTAAAGCTCAATAGATATTATTTTTTTAACCTCGAGAGCATGTATAAATTAATAACAGAAGTTAGATTCCAATAAAAATGTCTTTATCTATTTCTAAAAAAATAATTCCTGGACGAACCGTTTCGTTTACACTAAGAAAGCCAAAATACAAGGTTTTGTATCTTGTTTTTTTTATTTGTTACTCACCAGAAAGAAAACCAAATATTGTGTCCAAAACATCTGGAAATAATTAAAAAATAAAATAAAACTCACATCACCAGGTCATTTATATATGTAAGTTGAATTAGAAATATAGTTTCCCGTGTATTTCCATGAACTCCATATCTAATAACCAACGCAGTCAACGAAAATATGTATACTGAGCTAAAGTTTGAAATACCAAATTCGATTGTAAAAAAATCGAACAAATATGAGTTAAAAAGAAATAGTCCTTCAAATAATGATCTTTTTAGAAATTAACAAAGATATGGTTTACTGAAAGCTAACATTCTATAATATATATATATATATATATATATGTATATAAATAAGTTTGCGTTATCGAAGTAAAACAGAGTACTCAAAAATTACTTAGGCAAGAGCGTGTATAATTTTAGTTCAATGTACTATACATTGGTATGAACTGCCATCGATACTTTTGGTTGGACAGAACCACTGTAAATTCAGCCACAGGGCAAAAGCTACGGATATTCGGTAGCTTTTGTACTGCGGGCTGAGTTTCTGTTTAACTAATGTTATCGATGGAAAATGATAGCAATGTCTAGTGCCAATTAAAATGATACACACACACACACCCATATATATATATATATATATATATATATATATATATATATATATATATATAAAATACAGAAATTCAATGTAACATCAGTACCGTCGGTTTCAAAGCGGGAGGATAATCCTGATTATCGTCAGCTGATGAACATTTTAGAATATATATATATATATATATATATATATATATATATATATATATATATATATATATATATAGGTAGCATTTATTCTTGAATAAATGCATATATATATTTATATATATATATGTATTTATATATATACATATGTATATATATATATGTTTATATATATATGCATATATATATATATATATATATATATATATATATATATATATATGTTTGGCTGACCATTTAGTATGGTAAAATTCAGAGCTAATTCACAGAGACAGGGGGCTAGAAACCCTTTGAGAAAAATTGCATATCTCTGCTTTTAATGGATATATACTGATGAATATTAAACACTAATTAATAAATATTCTCATAATTTCCGTCTCTTTGCATTATTTTGAAATATTGTTAGGATGTATTATATGGGTATAGACGCCAATTTGAAAATTCAAAGATTTCTAATTTGCATGAAATTGAGTCCATAATCCATAATTTCCGTATGATTCACTGATGTATACTTCTGAAGATCGCTTAAATTCCGAATTAGAATTCTGGACTAGGACACTTATACTGCCAATTCTCTATAAAATATGTTCCTATTTAACTGCTTATCTAGGAGGGCAGAGTATGATACAAGGCCGGTTTATACTCTCGGTAACAATTCAACTCCTTAAAATTGGGCAATCAGGATCGGGAATCATCCATCGCCGCGACAGGCATGGCCCGCCTGTTTTACAGGTGCATGTTAAGGGTAAACATGAAAACTTTTAGTTGTATCTGGCGGCTTTCTACTGACCCTAGCCACTGTGTCTGATTGACAACAAACGGTAAGCTACGACTTCTAATTTGAATACCGAAACTCTGGCGACAAGTGAAACAACGCACCGGCCAAAGTATCGTATCATGTCGTTTCACCATTGATACGTCCTTACGAAACATAATAAAGGCGAGGGTGCCTTTAACAGGCGACGCGCTGTGGCTAGGCAAGGACTACCAGTGCAAGGGTGGTATTTGCCAAGAACGCTAGCCACTTAATCTTCTTTCGCGACAATAAATGTCCTTTCCTTCAACGGACGGTCCTGCAAACAAGCCACTGCCCTTCAGAAAGAAACGCATTGACGGGTGCGCGGAAACACGTTGAAACAGGTCTAAGGCCAAGGACATTGATGACTCGAACAAAGTCCTGTACAACAGCGGCCCACACAGCCGAGGCTACCTCGTCAAGCTTGAAACAAACCTTACGCGTAAATTGATGGCGATGAAAGGAGATAGAACGTGACATCATCGGAAGATTCACGCTACTTTCGGTCACCAATGTTGAGGACAATGAATAGAGAGGAAGCAGTCTCCATAAAACAGCGTCACTGGTTAAACTCGTTTCATCAAAGCCTGGACACCAGTCGAATTGAAGAAATGACATGGCTTTTGACTCCAACTGTAAAGGAGAACGTTTGTTCGAGAAGCAACGTCACCAGGAATTTTTTCACTGGCGAGGTCTATTAAATTGGCACGCATCCAAGAGTTAAGAGAATAAATCCGTGGCATTCGGAGAATCAGAGAATTACAGCGAAATCTATGTGAACTTGAACACACACTAAGCGAACATGATCGTTATCGCCTTGAAATGGCACGTTAGAGCAGAACGCAAAACATCGAGCAATTCTTTCGCATAAAAGATGCATGTTGCAGACTGATCGTTGACTACAATGTCGTCGATCGTTGGCGTCAATATTTCGAGAAAATCCCTATGGAAATGTTTTTCCGGGAGCCAATTCTCATTGTAAACACTGCTCAGGGTTGTGCACACTGAATCACAACTGCTAAAGTATTTTTAGCGCTACAAGCACTAACTGCAGACAAGGTCCTGACGATATCACGACTGACGTTTGGCGCTTCCGACTCTAGAACCCTTCTACGTGGCTGACACAGAAGGAGAAGCATACTGAGAGGTCTAAACCGCTACATATGTTCTTACTTTATCTGGAAAAAAGCTTCCGAACGCGTCCCACGCGACGTAATATGGAAAATGCTGCGACTCAATGGTGTTATCGACCAGCTTGTTCACCCATGGAAGAGTCTGGTGCAAACCGCCGCTGGTATCTATTAAGACTTACCCAACACGATTGGTGAGCTCCAAGGCTTGGCCCTCTCCTCTTCATTCTTGTCGTGGACGCCGTCGCCAGGGAGCTGCACCGGCCTGTTGCCAGGATACACTTTTACACGGATGATGTCTTGCTTGCTTCTGAGAGTAAATCTGATCCACAAAAAGTCGTCCTGGAAGGACTATAAAAAGGCTTACCTCCATTGTTCCCTTAAAATAATTTTCTTTGTGTGTCTATCATGAGAAGAAATTACACACCTTCTATTCTGAGAAAGCCATATTTGATTGGCCAAGACGATTTTTCTTTGACCAATCAACACACACTTACCTTAGGCGGACTGAATGCAGAAAAAAACCTTCTTCGTGTTTAACGTGATTGCAGTCCCATCAACACGTACCCATACAGAAGCTAATGGAGTTCTTTGATGGGACAGGTTCACATGAGTAAGTTAATTGTTTTGTGGGAGGAAAGGGGCTTAGCAAAATAATAATAAGGTCACGTCCACTTCCAAAGTATAGTCAATAGGTTTTCTTTCTAAATACTGACAAGAAATGGCGTTAATTAATTTCAGTGATCCGACGAGAACCAGTATATTAAGATGCATCTCTATTTTTCTAAAGTTACGTATGTGTATATGTTTCTATATTTGTATGTACACGATTAACTTCTTAACCTCTTAACCGATCATTATGAATTTTGGAATAAAGCTGCTATATTTAATTCAAATATGATAACTTAGCATTAAATTTGATCCATAGTCATCATACACCAATTAAGAAAAAATATTGAATTTAATTTCGTTTTAAGACTCCTCAAGCTAAAACTTTGTTTTTTTCGACATTTCTAAAATCAAAATTATGTAATAGATTTTGATTAACATTTGAATAATGATTCTAGGCATGAAGTTTAGAAGCATTATATGTTTATTTAGTTGTGGAAAATTGTTCAATTAGGAGAAGTTATTAATTTTACCCCTCCTGGGACGGGTATATTTTCTAGTTTTGTATACAGTTAAGTCAAGGCAACGCTGATGACTTTTAATCTGAGTAAGTGTGATGCATTACATCATCTCGATTACGGTATGTAGGAGAGAGAGAGAGAGAGAGAAAGAGAGAGAGAGGAGAGTTAGGTGCAGTATATGTTTCGCTGCACATGTGCCAATGTATGGAATTATTGGTCATTAATAAGAAACATTTGTCATTCTTTATCTTAAGTTACGAGGAGAGATAAGCAGAGAGAGAAAGGGGAGATAGACAGTGAGAGTGGGATGAAGAAAGCGAGACAAAAGAAAGATAGAGGGGTGGGGGAGAGAGGAGAAGGAGAATATATGCGTCGAACCGAACTTATCTTTTAGCGCCGTTAATGTGTTTGGACTGAACATTGCAATATCACCTCGTCTCTAAAGTACAAAATGGATGTATTATTTACATTGACGATCAAATTCTGCTCTCACCGACGTTATAGTTTATCTGACTTCAGTGAACCCGGCGCCTTTTTGTTTTATAAGTCCATCATTTTTAAATTATATCTACGGTTCCCTTCTTTCTGCTGGCATTGTCACCCACTCTTTCTTGATTTCTTTAAAAAGACAAAAGTGCAATAACACGAAACAATATAAACTCTGAGTAGATTGATGCAATGAGGGTTTATATATGTCAATGATCATTTTGTCTGAATCAGCATTTCACACACGCTCACATACACACGCATATATATATATATATATATATATATATATATATATATGCATATATATATTTATATATATACATATTTATATATATATTAATATATATATATATTTTATTATATATTAATATATGTATATATATATTTATATATATATTTATATATATATATATATATTTATATATATATATATATTAATATATGAATATATATATATATGTATATATAACTATATATATATGTATTTATGTATGTATTAGATATAATATATATATATATATATATAGATAGATATATATATATATATATATATATATATATATATATATAGATAGATAGATAGATAGATAGAGAGGTAGATAGATATAAAATAAAGTACATTTAACGTTAGTAGTATCTTAATCAGACAAGAAAATATAACACTTCCATTGTATTTTTTGTAACCCTTAATATAATAGGACGTATTCTTATTCATATATATATATATATATATATATATATATATATATATATATATATATATATATATATATATATATATATATGAATTTGTACGTACATAAATGTAATCCATGGACACGTGTATCTCGCTATCAGCTGTCATCAGCATAGCTCACTTGGACAAAGATCGAACCTACCGTTACATTGTCGTAAGTCTGTAATTTTACCACAGGACTATTACGCCTTGTCTATAACACATTATTCTTTACCGCTTAGGAAGA
Source organism: Sepiola atlantica (assembly GCA_963556195.1). Taxonomy (NCBI): domain Eukaryota; kingdom Metazoa; phylum Mollusca; class Cephalopoda; order Sepiida; family Sepiolidae; genus Sepiola; species Sepiola atlantica. Next base: position 55,747,340 of record OY744516.1, read on the forward strand.
GGACAAAATACAAACTCTGATACTATCGCTAGTATAAACAATAAAAAAACACGTAACTTAAATATTTAGGTGATAAAAAATTGTACATATTACCAGACAAGTGGTCGACATTGAGAAAAAAAATGTTTAAATGTCTGTACACACTAAAAAGTACATGCTTATGTCGAAATATATTATCATTAAATTATTAGAATTAAAATAAAAAATGTTTAATTTACTTTTTTAAAAAATCTCGCATCGCATAATCTCGTTTTTCAAAATTATTTCATAATGTTCACTTGAAGATGCTTAAAAGTAGCCCAACTGATTTTTCTAAACACACACGTTCCAGCATGTTGCTACGACCAATCCAACTTATAAACTCATTCCATTACCATCTGGAGGTATCGTGATTTCTCGTTGGCTTCAACGATCGAGAACTCGATAATGATAAAAAGAAAAATGTCTTTTCACATTGAAGATAACATGTTAATGTCGAAATATATAGTGTAAATAAAACAAATAAATGTTTCATTAATTTGAAAAAAAATCTCGCATCGTGTAATCTGGTTTTTCATTCTAATTTCATAATTTTTACTTGAGGAAGCTTAAAAATAACCCAACTGTTAAAATTACAGAATTCGTCTGTTTAATTATATCTTTTCATTTTTTTTAAATTTTTCCGGTGTTTTTTTTGTATTGGAATCAAAAAAATTAATAAATGTACCTTAGGTTTTACGGACGTTTTCGATTCTTTGTCGAATCATCCTCAGGTGTCAAAAGCAAATGAACAAAAAAGCTGGTGAGAGAAGATACTTTTTTTAAAGACGTAGGAGAAACGCGCAGAGAACGTTTTTCGCATTGTTCCTGGAAGTCGGTGACGATTTAAAATCAGCAACGCTGAATGGCATCACAGAAAAAAAATTGCATTACGTTAAGCATTTTTAAATGCGGAATTGAAAATGTTAATATTTTATACTACTTCATGGCGCACCTTCCCACTAGATATCTTATTTATTAGAATGCTTTTAACTGTTGTTTTGTAAATGAAGATCATGAAAAAAAATTTTTGGAAGGATGCCAGTATTTATTACTTGATTATAAGCAACACGGGCAGATCACCACATCAGCAGATTATTTCGCCAGCGGACTATCAGCAAACGTACGCTGACATCAACACATTTGGAGGTGGCATGTTTGTTTATGCATTAAGCGACATCGATTATAGTGTTGCTACGGAAGAACGAAACATAGAATTGTTCGTAGGACTCTTCTGCAACCTTTTCTGAAGCGGGATCGGCGACAAAACTGTGGACATATAAACAAAAAGTCAGTGGAGGACTTCAAGCGCCCGTCGGTTTTCTTGTATTCCAACCGATCGCGGAGGAGACGATTGGAGCTATTAGTTCCACCTTGGTCTATCAATGACGTGCCACATCACGGACCATCAGACATTCACTTGACTCTACGAGCGCTCTCCATCGCCATTGTACGGGGGAACACATTGAGAGTGATCTCGGATTACCAAGCCAGTATGACCTCCATTGAAACTTCCTGATGTTCCGAATATAGGCTTGTTTTAGATTTGGTGGTTGAAAAAAAATGATCATGAACTTTTAAATTGTAATCACATTGATTTTGTCAAATGTTAAATTATGTATTTATCGAATACATTTTCTTATTGTTAGTCTTAATTAATATATAGTGAGAACAGAACGTGGGAAAGCAAGTAAGTAGGGACTCTACAGAAGCTAGTCACCAGATACCCATGAAAAAAGTGATTCTATATTCTTACTGTGATAGCAGGGTTGGCATTTTTTGTGTACTAACCAATAACCGGATATATAAACCCTAAGGGCACTCAAACATATAGGTTATTGAGTTTGTCGTGTCGACGGTGAGACGACACCGTGATGATTTGTAACATTGGTTGAATCTGGGCAGAATTTGATTATTTACAAGAACGGCTCAACAGGACTATGTTAACATTAAACTTGAAAACGACCATATTATGGACAGCTGGGTAGCAACCCCGCGGTATTGTATTCCACAGACGGGTAGTTATTGGAAATACACTTTGCTCATGGAAGTTATGTTTAGTTTTAAGTAAACAAAGTAAGAAAGGGAAATATTTTACAGTGGTTATAGGTGACGAGTTTTATTGTGAATATTTTACAAGGAGAAATATAGATTGGAGCTCAGTCTAGCACCTACAATGAAAATAACGATAGAGTAGAGAAAGACTAGCAACCTCTCTTCTGCGAAGAATACACAGTAGAAAAAAAATAGGGCACCTCGCACTAGATTTCGAAGTCGATTTTGTACTCTGTCAAAGCAGTAAAGGTACTCTGAGCGGCACCTCCCTAGATGTGGCAACAGTACTCCGTCTTAAGACGTATCTGACTTTTATAAAGATAGTAGGTGAAGCGATAGAATGATCCAACATAGCTAAACCATAGGTCTGTTTAATTATTTTAACAACCGCAAAAAATCCATTCACCGCTCAAAACTGAAACATTTTTTTATCTGCTTCAAGAAAATTTCAAATGAAATAATCAATAAAAAGCGGACTCAGATTTCCTCCTCGCAGTAAAATTGTGTTATACCTTGCTTTGTTTTTTTTTTTGTTTTTTAAATTCCAGTCAAAACAGGTGCGTTTCTGTTGGCGGGAACTTTTTTTCAATGGATTTCCCATGAGATAATCTTAATCCATTTACCCGGAGCTATAACCTAACAATACACCATACGTAATTTTCGCCTTCACATATAAACATTACAGACACGTGCGGTTATGTTTACGTATATATTTAAATCTACAATAGGACGAGCTATAGCATGTTTTTAATATGTCCACGGTGCTGATTAAAGTCTGACGCATAGCAGCTCTTTTCTAAAGTTAATCCTGTCCATACAAATATATAAATGTAATATATATATATATATATATATATATATATATATATATATATATATATATATATATATATATATATATATATGTATATGTATATATATATATATATATATATATATATATATATATATATATTATACACTGACGATAGCAAAAGCTTGAAACGCTAGGGTCTGTAGGTAAAAAATAATGTTATATTAATTTAGCTTGAACCCTCTAGATAGCCTACCGTCTGTTGATCGCTTTCTTAGGCTCAAATAGAACTTAATTTCCCTTCTTTACTTGGTAATACCTAGTGGCCGTGGGGTTAGAGTGTTTTTTTTTTGTGGAGACTTTTCTGATTCTGTAACTGGGTTCGGATTCTTGGACCGCCTGAAATTATTTCTTCCTACACTGGTAATAGCAACATTCTTTGACCGCCGGTGTCAGTAAGTAAAAATAATTGATATTTACTTAATATATATATATATATATACAGGGTGGGCCAAAATAAGGGTCCTATCTTTAAATTTGAATAACTTGAATTTGAATAACTTCCACAAAATAAAAGTTAAACTCACCAAACTTTATGTGTGTGTAGACTGACCCTTCCGAGATTTTTTGAAATAAACAAAACAAATTTTAGCCGAAAAACACTTCTTAAAACTTACAAAAACTAAAGTATTGTTTTTTACACTGTTTTGAGTTTTTTAAGCAAAAATAATGTTTTCTAAATGAGGGTACGTTCCTTAGGGCTAATACGGCTCATGCTTGCTTCGGAAGGGGTCCTTTACTTATTCTAAAAAAAAAAAAAAATCAATAAATAAAAAAGTTATGAATTTTTAAAAATAGGACCCTTATTTTTGCCCACCCTGTATATATATATATATATATATATTAAGTAAATATCAATTATTATATATATATATATATATATATATATATATATATATATATATATATATATATATATATATTAAGTAAATATCAATTATTTATATATATATATATATATATATATATATATATATATATATATTAAGTAAATATCAATTATTTATATATATATATATATATATATATTAAGTAAATATCAATTATTTATATATATATATATTAAGTAAATATCAATTATTTGTATATATATATATATACAGTATATATTAAGTAAATATCAATTATTTATATATATATATATATATATATATATGTATATATATATAGTGTGTGTGTGTGTGTAATTCGCTGTTATAGGAGAAAGAGAAGTAACAAGTGTGCTCAATTACTTGTGTAAGAGCATATATATGTTTATTCTATGGACACTATACATTATTTTGTACTTCCTCTAAAAACGTTGGCTTTTAAACCGTCGGTCACGTTTTGTATGTGAAACAATGCTGGTTTAGTTTCCAGTATTTCCGTGAAATTAAAAGTACCGATGGAAGATAAAAACAATGTATTTTGTCCATTGAATAATATATATATTATAATTCAGTAGAATACAAAGTTCATAACATTATTAATATTATGTAATCATGCCCAATACGATCAACATCAACAAATATTTATGTGTGCATATGTTTCAGAACTTTTAATAATCACATCTTCAGCACAAAACTCTCGTTGTCACTTCATTACAGGTGCAGCTAACAATGGAATCGTTAAATGATTACAAACACATAAAATAAAAATACCCCAAAAAATCCAGAAACAATATTTCGTTTTTCCTACTTTTTTACCTTTTTATGTATATAGTTTTTTGCAAAAAGATGGATTCACTCTTCCGAGTAAGTATGCAGTTCCAGTTTATAATAAGTTCCATCAAACATTATATTTTAATATAAGTTCTAAACACTTATATTATATATATATATATATATATATATATATATATATATATATATATATATATATATATATATATATGTATATATATATATATATATATATACTTTTGGCTCACCCCGTATATATATATATATATATATATATATGTATATATATATATATATATATATATATATATAGTTAAATTTTCCTTAAGCCTGGTTTGAGGAAAATTTAACTTGAATAAATTGCCTTTTTTGCGGAATATACCTTGCTCTGAGCAATTGAATTGAATTATGATTTGGCTTTTGCTTCTCTAATTCCTTTCCATTCTTCTTCATTATATATATATATATATATATATATATATATATATATATATATATATATATATATACGGGGTGAGCCAAAAGTGAGTGGACAGTAACACACTTTTTTTTTGTCGAAGCGTAAGAGGCAGACTTGAAAGCTGTGTAAATCAACAAGGAAAACAGTCTGAACACTTGCGTTGATAAATAACATTTAATTTACATTAATATAATTGTTTTACGTCCACCTATTTTTGGCTCACCCTGTATATATAATTATCTATGAATAATATTTTTCAAATTAACCAAATGGTTGTATTGCACTGTAAATAACGGCGTGTTGTCAACTTACTTAAAGTGCTCCATCTAGCGAGAGCTTTGAATAATTATTTATAAATAAGATATTTTTAATGAACCCATATCCACATGTGTTTCATGCAAATCCTGTGATCATCAGTTCAAACGCCGATACGAAAATCATATAAAACTCAGTAGTTAGAGCTCGTAACGATGTGTCCACAACGCATTGCCTGGAAATAGGAGAGTAAGTTAACGTCTTAATGGCAAATTCGGCGGCCAAGAGTACGCCGTCAAGATAGCTCTGTAAATTACGACCGGTTGCCAACTTACTTAAAGTGCTCTATCTAGCGATATATATACGTACGTATGTATGTATGTATTTATATTTAAACTATACATTTTATAACATAAAGCAATTGTAATCGCTCAATTATGTGAGACTAGAGCTAGGCTATAACATTTTTTTTTATTTAAACCATGTCAAATGTTAGCAAGAACAGATTTATAGCCCCCCCCCCCCAAAAAAAAATAATAACTGTTTGTTTTCAGCATATAATTGTTTCGGCTTACTACCGATATATTTATAAAATGCTCGTATATCCTATGTATTCATTTCTTGGGGTGGCTATCTTCAGTGCTTGTATATAAACCCATAAAAAACAAAGAAAAAGAAAAAAGAAAAAAGGATATTTTAGCGAAAGTAAAGCCTAGATTTCAGTCCATACTCATCATTGGTTTATACTCATGGAGATGTTGACTCCTAAAGGTTCGAGTCGCAGCATCCACACAGCATTGTTCGTCATCGACGTATGTATGTATTCCTTTATTTATCTTCCTCCCACAAGGTAAGATGTGACACAAGGTCGGGAAAGTGGGAAAAAAACAGCGCTCGAGAATTTGAGCACTCTGGCCATTTAAAAATTGTCTGGGCAGCCTCGTCGGCATTACCCGGTAGGGGCGCTTCAGGCGATTAGCAAAAAAACTAACCCCTTCTCAAAGGGTGAGAAGGCAAAGCCTGGGAGGGGGCACCTCCTAGAACTGCACAGAACGGACAACCGATAGACATCCCTAATCACAGGAAATATAAATAAATGCTTTTACTTACCGTTTTTGTTGTTCTGACCAATTTGTTTCGTTTCATCCGGGTTTTTACCATCAATGTTTCCTTATTCTATATGTCTATCCTACATTAGAGATCAGCATGTCCGTGGTCAACTTCTCTTTTCCTGCACAACAGGTTGTATTCAAACCTATCCGTTCGAGCCGTTACATAATTAACTAGATTAGTCATTCTTGTCTTAATTATAATATAGTGTATAATGATGCTACACTATAAAACTTCTTCTTTAATATCATTTTATTTTTTAGGGTATTTTATCAGGACATATGTTTTATGCGTTTAATTGCATTCTGCATCTTGCTGTAACTTTACCGAAGTTCAACTATCGTACCTATTCTCTATTACAATCTTCTCTTGAATTAAATTGAATATTAATAAAACATAATACCTATTTTAAAAAAAAGTTTTTATATTTAATATTTAAACAACATATTTTTATACTTAATCACAAATACTTTTCATATAATATGATTGGCGATTTTATTAAACTCTAACAGTATTCCGACGTATTCCTCCACGTCCGGGTCGGTAAACAAAAAAGGCCCCACGTGGATTTCTCTAGATACGTTGTTTAAAATGAATTAAACTGTAATATTTATGTAATGTTTATTTAATTCTAATTCATTTAATATAAACTAATTCCATAATCTTTTCATCCTATGAGGAAATACGGATTTTTCGTATTTTGTTCACATCTGTTTTAATAGTCTCGTGTTTTACTTCCTGTCGAGGCGATTAAGATGTAACCAGACATTTCCGTTGAGATCGTAGTACATGAATTTGTCAACTAATTATGTCGTTAATTAAAATAACGCATATATTAATGTGGTATGCCGATTTTATTTGTCTTCTACATTATTTATTTTATTTTGAAATATTTATAAAATATATATATGTTTTCATCAGTTCTATGTATTACTTGTTTTTATTCTGTTATATTGCATACTGTGACTATCATTTTAATTTTATCTATCTATTATTCTTAACCAGTACTTTTTATGGAGCGGTTAAAATGACTATTTTATTTGGGTAATAGACACTATTCCGATTTTTTTTTTAATCTATGATATGTAAATAAATAACCCGGTCGATACGATCCTAATTCCGACTCATTCTATGGTAACGCGTTGTAGTTGGTATAATAAGATATAATATCATGTAGAATTTAGTTGCTGATTAGTTTCTTAAATTTATTTCAAATCTTTAAATTCTATAAGTAGGTAGAAGTGTTTTTTCTATCCTAACATTGTTTACATCTTGTGTTTATCTATACGCTCGGTATTTACAACACGATCACAATTAGATTATCATCTTAATTTGGAAATATAATGCTTATTATTATACTGATGTTTATTTAATTCATTATTTTGTTCTATATGCTTTCATATTTCTTTATTCATCATTGCATTATTTCTGTAATATATATATATATATATATATATATATATATATATATATATATGAAGAGTTCGAACGCAAACCGCGATGAATCCAATTCGTTTAAATTGAGACCGTAAACAATAAAAACACGAATATATTAAATCTAGACTTCGAATTGAAATCAGAAATAAATTATTTCGGTATCATATTATGTAACACATGATGTCGGGTGTCGTTGACTGTTAAATTGCAACACTTTTTGTAGGGACAGTTTCGTGATTTTGAAAATGGCGTTTATCGCGTTTTGCATTCGAACTCTTCATATATTATAGCTTATTAAGGACGTATTTTTTATAGTAACTTTACAATTCCCGATTTCTATTGTTATAATTTAATAACTTTTTTCCTTCAAAGCTATTTATTGTTAAGTTTTTCACCCAGATTCTTTTAAATATACTTTTCGTTTTAGTTATTATTATATCCCCATTTTTGGTGCGCTGACTAAACTGTTATTATTTGTTATTCAAATCATAACATTATCCCTACTATTTTTTGGTTAATTATTTAAATGTGCCTTTATCGAGTTAACCATATCGCTTTTATATCAATACTCTCGTTATCTATATACTCCATTATACTGAATTGTGTCTTAATTTACCATGTATATATCTTCATGTTACTTTTGGTTCCAATTTTCCATTTTTCCATAGTGAGCTATCAGTTTTTTTCCTTACTTACAATCTAGTTTGTTCTTAGTATTATGTTTACATGCAGCGTTATGCCTATTTCCCATATTTATTTGTTTATTAGCTATTTGCCGTTAATTCTTATGTTATATTGTCCTATATATCTATTTGCTTTTCTGTTATTACTCTATGGTTTATTTATAGATATTTAGTCCACCTATATTGTGCTAAACATTATGCTTATTTTAACAGCGGATTCAGGTTTACCATTGACTTTAGATATAGTCTATTAACTTGTTCGTTCTTCAACCGTAATATTTACTACATTTATATTTATATTATATATGCAAACAAAAACCTATTATCTCATTTCTCTTATTCGCAATGTGTCCTTTATATTTATTAACTCCTAACCTAGAGGTTTTTCTGATAGTTTCCATGTGGTTATTATACCTATTTTTAAAAGATTATCGGCTGAACCTATGTATGCTGACGATTTATTACTTTCCACAGCATTACACGTATACACTATACTTTCAGTAATGCACTCCCCATTTAATGGGCATTTAACATTCTGCTTAAAGTTAGATTTTCTTGCTTTTTTCGAGCTTTACGAGTTCTATAAACTATCATTCACTTTGTTAATTTAAGCTTAATTATATTATATTATGGTATTTGTTATTTATCATAGTTGAATAGGATATTACTATTGTATTTTTATGAAGTAATTTCCTTAATATATTATTCTCTTTAAAATTATTATCGATTACTTTATAAGAGTCCTTAGGTATATCCGTGTTTACGTTTATTATATATGGGGATAAACCAAATAGTTTTGACGTCAGGAGAAGACTGCAAGCGATGAAAATACGCCGGTTTTCACGAGAAATTTGCATTCCAACCGATCGACGTAGAGACGGGTGGAAAGATTAGTCTAACCAGGCGGGACTTCTTCAATCGCCTTCATCTATTGATGACGCGCCACAGAGAGGACAATCGAAAATTTACTTGGCTCTACGAGCACTTCTTCATCGCCATTATTCGAGGGAACGCATTGGGACTTCTTTACGCCTGCCAATCCAGCAGGATATCCACCACAACTTGCTGATGTTCTAAATGTAGGCCTTTTAATATTTGGTAGTTGAAAAAGATTTTCGTGAACATTTAAATTTTTATTTGATATTCCAATGTTGTTAAATGTTGAATTAAGTATTAATTGAATATAGTTTCTCATTGTTAATCTGAATTCATATATAGAGAAAATAATGATGGGACGATTCCTGTATTTTTGTCCGATTCCGATACAATTACTTATTTTGTTCTCAATGCCCGATTTCATTACAATTACTGTTTCTGTTGTAAATTTCCGTTTCCGATACAATTACCGATTTTGTTCTAAATGACTGAATACGATACAATTACCTATTCTAATTCTGATTATTTTAAAATCTCTAAATATTTAGCTTTAGATATCTTTATTTTTGAATTTTCGGATTACCGACAAACGCATGTAATAATTGCTATATTTTCGTAAACGTAAAAAATACACTTGCGAGAAATAGTGATTTATAGACTTTAGTTGTACTGGTGGTTTAAAATCAATAAATATTCATCATTTTATAATTATTACCAGCAATTGAAAATTTAGTTTTGAACAAAATACAAAAAAAAAGAACAAAAAGAATCGTTTTTGCCATCGGAAAATGGGCACAATTTTTCCAATTTCGACACCCAGAAAAGTTCCGATGTTTCGATTACTGATTTTGATTAATCGTCCCAACACTAGTGAGAACTTATAACTTGTACTCAGTTTGAAAATAAATGCTGACTTCAAAATGCTATTATCATAAATCTTCTCTTCACACCCAACGGTCATGAGAATGACTAAAATGGATACTTTTTGTGAATGAAGTTTATACGAAATGATTGAAACGATGCAAATACGAGTAATGACAAGCTACACGGAAGATCGCCACATCAATCGAGAATTCGGTCATTAAATTCACTAGTGTTGGTATATAACATTTTGTTATTACGCGGGAACGGACACGGATTACACAATTGAAACAAAAACACGTGTCATACAATTGTTTTACAAACAATAATTAGAAACGCAGATTCAACACAATACAGTTGATATCTAAAAAGAGTATCCTATGTTTACTATGATGGCTGTGTCGGCAGTTGTTTGAATAACAATAACACAAGACTTGTTTCTTTAGAAAAACCTAGGTTTAAAGGACTTATCTATATTTTATAACATTATTTGTTGTACCCCCACCCCCGATGTACTGTTAAACCTGATTTATACGTTTGACGATTTTGTTAATAACAGCAAAACAAGATAATTCATTTACCGAACAAACGAAATAAATTTAACATCTGCTTGAAGAATTCGAATAAAAAATAACAATAAAAAAACACGTCAAGATTTCCTGCTAATTGTGACCTTATTTTTCTTAACAGGTGTATAACGTTTGGCGGGAACTGTTTTTCGATGAACTTCCCATGAGATAATCTTAATCTTTTAGCCATAAGCTTACAACCAACCACACATAATCTTCGTCTTACTATATTAACATTACCTATACATGCACTTCTGTTTACGTATATATTCACATCCACAGTAAGACGAGCTATGACGTATTTGTATATGTGGCCGGCAGGGCCGATGCTAGGAAGTTAAAGAGCTCAATTATAGAAGTCATAACAAAGCCTCTACTATATCATAGTGAAATGTATTTATGTTAATATTCCACATACAAACCAACAAACGAAACGAATGAACAATTAATGCATGGTATAATAAAGTTTTGAAAGAAAATATTCAACGTTTATTCCTTTTTTATAAAGAAAGGCAATTAGAGATATATTACTTTTTAAAACGTACGTTTATAGTACTTTATTTGCAAACTTTGGCACGATCTTTTCAATGTCAATGGTTTTAGAAATCTCGTCTTCTCTTGAGAGCATTACCAAATTATGAAATCTTGTAAAACTGTCGACCTCAAGTATGTTTTTATTAGTTTCAGCTTTTCATTTTTTTTTTCATATGATGCGACTGTTATTAACAGTGTAAAATAAATTCTTAAACCAAGGAAAACCTTAAGAGATGCTGTCAATCTAACAGATCCTCAAACAAAGCATGAGGCTAAATTCTAGAGGAAAGAAACATTTTCAGAAGATGGCGCGACTTAGAGGAAATCCATATGATACTTATAAAGTACTAACCTGCAAATGGATACGTGTCTACATTTAAGTTTTATCGGATTATTTGTTTACAAATCACAGTTGTTATCGTGAAGCTACTATCGAAAATTTTGAAACAATAGAAAATAATATTTTTTTCTACTGATAAAACATTGCTTTCTGATTAGAAAAAATACAGTTCACGTCATGCAATGGCTTGATAATTGTTATACAGACTCTTCACCGTTAAAAAAACACCGATTATGAGGTAGTATGCTAACTTGAAACGCGGCTGTAAATACATAAATAATGTTGAACGTTCAGTTGTCGCGAAAAACATAAACAAGGTTAACAAAGTTATTTCATCCAGTGGTAAATTGAAGTTGCGTGATGAAGCAAAAGATTTGAGCATATCAAAAAGCTTGTATTCACTTTTCTTGCATGTACAGTTGTCAATAAGAAAGCGGTGTTCAAATTGGGTGCCGCATTTGTTTACAGTCAATCAAAAAAAAAACAACGGGTCGACAATTCAGAGAGTTGTTTGCGACAGTTTCAACGCAATAAAACGGAGTTTTTGAGTCAATATGTGTGTAACATAGATAATTCACTATATTTTGCAGTCAGGTGAGTAGAAAGTAACAGGTTAAACCGTCTAAATCAACAAAATATCCACAAATAAGAAGAAAGCAATTACAGTTTCATATTTGTGAATTAGAACACTGTTTTATTCATAGAGTTTCATAAGGTATAACGAACTATCAATATCGGATATTATATAACACTATTGATGCGTTTGAAGGAAGAAATCGAAAAATAACTGTCGTGAGTAAAGAAAAAGAAATGTTCTTACGCTAAGACAATACACTGTGTCACAACGTGATCGGACCGGTGGCAAAACTACACGAATTTCACTTCGAATTTCTTCCGCAGAAACTGTGTTGTCCAGATGTGGTCCTAGCGACTGCTGACTCTTTGCAGACTTCAAAATAATGCTTCAAGGAAAAAATATTTAGCTCTAATGAAAAATTGATATGGGAAACTGAGGCGTATTGTGAGGCCCCAAATAAATCGTTCTCCAAAAACATCCAATGGTGAAATAAGTGTAACGTCGTAGCAGGAGACTATGTTGATGAATAAAGCCGAACTGTACTTAAAAGTTGATGTTTTTTTTAATTGGGATCGGGATTTATTGAATGATGTGTTAGCAGTGATATATAGATTGTTTATTTGGATTGAAAAATAGTTAGCGCTTAAAATATAGACTTAACATAAGATGGAAACATTTAGAGTTTCATATTTGTGAATTATAAAACTGTTTTATTCATAGATTTTTATGAGGATATCGGATATTATATGACATTATTGATGCAGTTGAAGGAAGAAATCGACAAATAACTGTCATGAGTGTAGAAAAAAAAAGCTTTTTCGCTAGGACAATACACTGTGTCACAACGTGATCGCACCGATGGCAAAACTACACGAATTTCACTTCGAATTTCTTCCACACAAACTCTGTTCTCCAGATGTTGTCCCAGCGACTGTTGACCTCAATAAAATGCTTCAAAGAATAACACATTTAGCTCTAATGAAAAATTGATATCGGAAACTGAAGCGTATTTTGAGGCCAAAATTAAATCGTGCTTCAAAAACATCGAATCAGTGTAACATCGTAGAAGGAGACTATGTTGATGAATAAAGTCGAATTGTACATAAAAGTTGTCGTTTCTTAATTAGGCCCGGGATTTATTGAATGATGTGTTAGCAATGATATATAGATTGTTTATGTGGATTGAAAAATAGTTAGAGCTAAAATATAGACTGAACATAAGCGAATTACAAGCTACCCTTCGTATATAAAGAAATGGTTCAATTGTTTCTGTGATGGCTGTGTTGGCAATTGTGTTAATAACAACAAAATAAGTCAATTCATTTTCTGCCCAAAACGAAAATCTTTTTTGCATCTGATTTAATAAAAACTCAAATAAAAACAAAAAATAAAAATCGGATCACGATTTCCCCCTGGCGGTAACATTGTGTTGTTACCTTATTTTTTTTTATTTCTTTAGATTGCTGTCAAAACAGGTGCAACCATTTTGGCGGGAACTATTTTTCGATGAACTTCCCATGAGATAATCTTAATCCGTTTGTCAGGAGCAGTAATCTTACTACCTACAGCACGTAATCCTCGCTATCACATATAACTATTCTATATACCTACAGTTCTGTTTACGTATATGTTTAAATCTAAAAAAAAACGAGCAATTACGTGTATATATATATATATATATATATATATATATATATATATATATATATATATATATATGACTATATATATATGTATATATAGAGATATATATGTGGGTGTGTGAGTGTGTGTGTGAGTGTGTGAGTGTGTGTGTATACATACTCTTCGTCTGGGACATTGCATAGAAAACAAATCTAACGGCTGTGTGTCTTTCACATTGGATGTCTACGAGAAGTTTGTGGAATAACCCTTAGTTATGTGATGACCAATGCTGACTTTTTGATCATGTGTAGTATTGGTGGTATTGGGTCTTCTCACATGCGATCACAATCACATTTGGCCAGTCACGTGATACGTATGGAAGATAACAGAAATCCAAATATTCTCCTGTACGGTCAACTAGACGGCGGTCATCAAAACGTCGATCGGCATTTGCTTAGAAATAAAGACAAGCTAAAAAGTAACCTCATAGCCACGAATATTAACTATGTTTCTTTTAGAACACAGCAATGGATTGTGATGAGTGGTGGAGATAATGTTATAATGGCATCAGAAATAATGCATCATCGAAAATTGTCAACCATCGTGAAACTAGGGAAAGAAACAAAATATTTGCTGCGGTTCCAGCAATATACTCAAGCGATTTTGTTTTACGCAAGAAATGACGCCGATTACACAATTGAAACGAAACAACGTGTCATAAAATTGTTTTACAAATGAGAATTAGAAGAGCAGATTCAACACAATGCAGTCGATATCTAAAGAGAGTACCCTATCTTTGTTATGATGGTTGTATCGGCAGTTGTTTAAATAACAATAAAACAGGATTATTTCTTTGAAAAACCTAGGTTTAAAAGAATTATATATATATATATATATATATATATATATATATATATATATATATATATATATATATATCATAACATTATTTGTTGTAATCCCACCCTCGATGTACTGTTAAACCTGATTTATATCTTGGACAATTTTGTTAATACAGGGTGGGCCAAAATAAGGGTCCTATCTTTAAATTTGAATAACTTGAATTTGAATAACTTCCACAAAATAAAAGTTAAACTCACCAAACTTTATGTGTGTGTAGACTGACCCTTCCGAGATTTTTTGAAATAAACAAAAAAAATTTTAGCCGAAAAACACTTCTTAAAACTTACAAAAACTAAAGTATTGTTTTTTACACTGTTTTGAGTGTTTTAAGCAAAAATAATGTTTTCTAAATGAGGGTACGTTTCTTAGGGCTAATACGGCTTATGCTTGCTTCGGAAGGGGTCCTTTACTTATTCTAAAAAAAAAAAAAAAAATCAATAAATAAAAAAGTTATGAATTTTTAAAAATAGGACCCTTATTTTTGCCCACCCTGTATATATATCATAACATTATTTGTTGTAACCCCACCCTCGATGTACTGTTGAACCTGATTTATATCTTGGACAATTTTGTTAATATATGCAAAACAAGATAATTCATTTACCGAACAAAACGAAATAAATTTAACATCTGCTTGAAGAATTCGAATAAAAAAATAACAATTAAAAAGCACATCAACATTTCCTGCTAGTTGTTACCTTATTTTTCTTAACAGGTGTATTAAGTTTGGCGGGAACTGTTTTTCGATGAACTTCCCATGAGATAATCTTTATCCTTTAGGCATAAGCTTTAATCTTACAACAAACCACACGTAATCTTCGTCTTCATATACTAACATTTCCTATACGTGCACTTCTTTTTACGTATATGTCACATCTACAGTAATATGAGCTATGACATATTTGTATATGTGGCCGGCAGGGTCGATGCTAGGAATTAAGGAGTCCAATTATAAAACTTAAATACAAATCCTCTACTATATCATAGTGGCATATATTGATGTTAATATTCCACATAAAAACAAACAAACGAAACGAATGAACATTAAAGGCATAGTAGAACAACATTTTGGAAGGAAATATTGAACGTTTTATTGTTGTACTTTTAACATAAAGAAAGGCAATTAGATATATATTTCTTTAAAATAATACGTTTATAGTACTTTATTAGCCAAATTTTGCAAGATCTTTTCAAAGTCAATGGTTTTAGAAATCTCGTCTTCTCTTGAGAGCATTACCAAATTATGAAGTATTTCTTGTAAACTGTCGACCTCAGGTATTGTTTTATTAGTTTCAGCTTTTCATTTTTTTTTTTCATATGATGCAACTTTTTTTAAGTGTCAAATAAATTCTTAAACCAAGGAAAGCCTTAAGAGATGCTGTTAATCTAACGGATCCTCAAACAGAGCATAAGCCTACATTCTGGAGGGAAGAAAACTTTTCAGAAGTTCACGTTCTGCAGCAAACATTTATATACACATTTATATCTTTATTTTAATCAGAAACTTCGTCTTGTTTTATTGTGTTCAGACTTTTAAAACTGCTTCAAGATTTGATGTGTGTTTTCAGATTTTTTCCTGATGTATATTCTGAACGTTATTTAGAAAAGAAACTGTTGTCAAGGTCGCTTGAAAAATTGGTGGATCATTCCACCGCGCCATCCTCTAGCAGTTAAAGAGTTCCCTTTCATGCCTTGACAGAGTACAAAACCGACTTCGAATCAAATAGACGATGCCCTCTTCTCCTCCCTACAACCTCTTTCATACAAAATATACGTTGCTAGTCTTTCTCTACTCTATCGTAATCTTCATGACAGGTGTTGAATTCAGCTTCAATCTGTGTCCTTCACTGTAAAACATTCAAAACAAAAACTCGTCTAGCTAAAACCACAATCAGTATTTTCACTTTCTCTAACGAAACTTCTATGAGCAAACTTGTTTTTCAAGTTGTGAAAATCTTATTTTTATGTTGAGCACGAAGTTGAAACATTGAACTCTGTATGTTTCTTTTGGATCATAAAAATGTTGATCTTTCGCATCATATACAAATATTGCCTTCCTTCTACGTATTTTTTCTGGTGATTTTCTTCATTTTAATTGTAATTCAACAGATTCAGCCAATTTATGTGTACATTTTTAAATTAAAAAAAAACTCGAAGCTATCTTTATAGCAATCTACATTTTACCCAACAATCTATAATAAAGAACATAAACAAGGTTAACAAACTTATTTCAGCCGATTGTAAATTCAAATTGCGTGATGAAGAAAAAGATGTGAGCATATCAAAAGGCTGGTATTGACTTTTCTTGCATGTACAGTTGTCAAAAAGAAAGCGGTTTTCAAATTGGGTGTCGCATTGGTTTACAGTCAGTCAAAACCAACACCGGGTCGACAATTCAGATCATTGTTTGCAACAGTTTCAACGCAACAACAAATAATGTGTGCGTCGATATGTGACAATAGGTGTAACATGGATACACACCTATATTTCGCATTTAACTGAGTAGAAATAAGCAGGTTAAAGCCATTCAAATCAATCAAATACCTTCATATTAGAAGGAAATATTTAGAGTTTCGTATTTCGGAATTCTACAGGTGTTTTATTCATCGATTATTTTGAGGAAAAAAGAACTATCAATATCGGATATTATATAGCATTATTGATGTGTTTGAAGGTAGAATCGAAAAAAAAAGTCACGAGTAAAGAAGAAAAAAATGCTATTTTGCTAAGACAATACACTGTGTCACAACGTGATCGCACCGATGACAAAACTACATGAAATGCACTTCGAATTTCTTCCGCACAAACACTGTTTTCCAGATGTTGCCCCAGCGACTTCTGACTGTTTGCAAATCTCAATAAAATGCTTCAAGGAAAAAATATTAAGCTCTAATGAAAAATTGATATCAGAAACTGAGGCGTATTTTGAGGCCAAAAATAAATCGTTCGCCAAAAACATCGAATGGCGGAATAAGTGGAACATCGTAGAAATAGACAATGTTCAAGAATAAAGTCGAATTGTATCTAGAAGTTGTCGTTTTATTAATTAGGCACGAGAGTTATTGAATGATGTTTTAGTAGTATTATACAGATGGTTTATGTGGATTGAAAAATAGTTAGCGCTTAAAATATAGATTTAACATAAGCGAATTACAATATACCCTCCGTATATAAAGAAATAGTTCAATTGCTTCTGTGATGGCTGTGTTGACAATTGTGTTAATAACAACAAAATAAGACGATTCATTTCCTGCCTAAAACGAAAATCTTTTTTGCATCTAGTTTAATAAAAACTCAAATAAAAACAAAAAATAAAAATCGGATCAAGATTTCCCTCTGGCGGTAAAATTGTGTTGTTACCTTATTTTTTTTGTATTTCTTTAGATTGCTGTCAAAACAGGTGCAACCATTTTGCGCGGGAACTATTTTTCGATGAAGTTCCCATGAGATAATCTTAATCCATTTGTCATGAGCATAAATCTAACTAGCTACTGCATGTAATCCTCGCTATCACATATAACTATTTAATATATCTACGGTTCTATTTACGTCTGTGTTTCAATCTTGAAAAGACGAGCTCTAACGTATATATATATATATATATATATATATATATATATATATATATATATATATATATATATATATATTTCCCCTTCAATCTTGACCGCAGTTATCTGGTCAAACACCTCCCTGCTCCCTCTCCTCCACTCATTCTCTGACATCCACTTTATCCCTGCTCATCCCCCACTTCTTTCTCTTACTACCAGCTACAGTAGTCCTTGCTCACCCCCATCTTTCCACTTTCTTCCCCACTCATTTTCTTCAACATTCATTTTTATTCTCCAACAAGTACGGACGTCCACCCAGTAGTGGCCATTATTTTATTTTATTTTTCCTCCCAATATGTCTACCCTACATGTATTTGTACTTGCATGACATTTTTTCTCTATTTTATCATCCTGATGAAGTCTTATAAATAAAGACGAAACGTTGATGTACACATAAAAAACATCCATTTTTGGTTTTCCTTTTTCATTTTCCCATCACGTCGGATTACCTTCATCCTTCTCTTCCCATATATATTTATATATATTTATATATATATATACATATTTACATATATATATATATATGTATATACATATTTATATATATATATATATATATATATATATATATATATATATATATATATATATATATATATAGCAATAGATAAAGTGAAAGAATAAAATTAGGTACGAATCAAATTTTATTACAATTCAAAGTTCAGGCAAAATTCTATAAAGTCCTTAACTCATGAGTTTTCAAAGAAAATCTTCTCCTTAGAAGACCATTACCGCAATGATATTACTGCAGGTAATAAAAATTAAACTTTGAAAAATATATATAAAATATATATAGAAAAATACATAAATGAAAACTCTTGGTAGAAAATACCAACATCTGAGAACATAGTACTAACAAATAAAACCTCCAAATATATCGGCCCAAAACATAGTATTTAGTGAATCTATACAATTCATCCAAGTCAACAAGTCTTAAATAGCTCCAGGCAAGACATCCAAGGTGTTGATTAAAGAATAATCCTAATGGTGAATGGTAGTCCAAGAGCAAAAGAAGCGAAAAAAAAAAGTTATCCAGGCTGGAAGGTCATTTACTGTCGATGTAGTAGATCATAGTGAAAATTGTATTCAAGGTGTATGCAAATTAATAAATTGCTAAAGAAAACGATAGAGAAGACAAATAATATAAAATAAAATTAGTTTCGGAGGGGAATTAGCTGATGAATTTGCCCCCGATCGGAATACAGAAAACTGTTGGTAGAAAATACCAACATCTGAGAACATAGTACTAACAAATAAAACCTCCATATATTAGAAGCCCTATATATGGAAACCAAAAACACCTTAATTAATAGAATTAACTTTAATATCAGTAATAATATGCTAAAATGTTTATAGCTCCAAATATATTTTCGTACTTAGTACATAATTCCTGCCAAAACCCTTCTATAATACTAACACATGATCTGTACCTGATTAACCTCATTCCCCTGAAGATGGACCCAGATGGGTCCGAAAGTACTTGGGAGACATATCCAAACTATGCCAAATTCATCAGCCAATTCCCCTTCGAAACTAAGATCCTGCTTCGGACTATTGCAAGGATATACCAAAGGATATCTAGACATGAGTTGTCTCTTATATTCAACAATACTTGCCTGCAAGATTAGATGCTGCCTATATATATTGTAACATTCCTGAAATGTTATTGGCATTAAACATTTTCCCCTTTATATTAAATTTGTATTTGCAATACATTTCAATTTCTGTTTTGTTATGTATGAAATTGGGAACTTTATTTGAAGAGGTGTAAATAGAAAGTAATTAAAGGTAATAAACCAATAAAAATGAAAACTAATTCTTTTTTCAAGTAAACAGATATGTTTACGAAAGAAAATCACAACATATACATATACATATATATATATATATATATATAGAGAGAGAGAGAGAGAGAGAGGGAGAGAGAGACTGTCATGTACGTATTAAATATATAAATATATAAATATATATATATATATATATATATATATATATATATATATATATCAACATAAAATACTTCCTATAAAGTTAAGGGCGAATAAAAATACAATATTCTGTATTACTTTTTATTACTTAGGAAGTTACAAATAGAAAGGCAACCAGCATAACGCTACTATCACCAATAAAAACAATTACATATATATATATATATATATATATATATATATATATATATATATATATATATATATATAGTAAAAATATTTTTTGTTGTACGATCGTTTCTAAGACGAAATAAGTTTCTTATTTATTAAAATCCAATGTGTCTATTCATCAACCTCGATTAATTAGTATCACAATTTAAAATCGAACAAAATCGCCAACATTATTATTCTCAAGTACAAAATAGTTAAAAAACAACGTACACAAAATATGCATACATATATACACGGATATATTATGATAAAAAGATGATTGGAAAAACTATGAAGTATAGAAATCAAAATAGTGATTAAAAATTATAAAACCGTATAATAATAATAGTCAATAATTATTAAATAATAATAATATTAATAATGAGATGTACGAAAATGTATAGAAAAATAATAATAAAAATAAAGTTTTTAAAAAAATATATATATATGTGTGTATGTTATCGTAAGTATATAAGAATTCAGACTTCTCATAATGAATGTGTCTTAATATCTACGTGTGTGTGATATTCTGTAATGTGTAAGTGTATGTGCGTCACAGGTAACAAACACACGGTACTCTCAAATCCAGTGCACCTGTTGCAATATCCTGTTTCAAATCTACATCTCAATTTCTCAACCGATTATGAAATAAATAAAAGGAATAACAAGTTAACAAGTTTTAAACGAAACCTAACTCGTGACAAGTGACATTATTTTTCTCTTTTGTTTTCGTATAAGCTGATTTCTCAGAAAAGGATATTTAGTTGTAAATAATAATAATAATAATAATAATAATAATAATAATAATAATAATAATAATAATAATAATAATAATAATAATAATGATAATAATAATAATAATAATAAAACACAGTTGTGACGCAAATCGTATATCTATCAATAATGACCTCGGTTGGTTGAGGAGAGGTCTGCAAACCTACTGTTTTTTTTTACTCCAAAAATTAGATTACAACATGTAAATTTGCATCATTAAATATATTTTGATTGAAAATAATGTAAATAAAAAACTAAAAACAACCCGACTAAGGTATTTGTTTTTACTGATATAGAAAATATATAAGTTATTTCCCCTTGGTTGATTAATCAGCCGGAAGAGGTTGACACAGGGACAATATGTAGGCACTAACTTTAAAAGAGGCAGCAGCAGCACCCCCCAAAAACTCAACCTTTTCACTATAGTAAGGGTAGTGTCAACGTCTTAATGTTAGTGCTACTCGGATAAAATGACTCTGGTGACAATCCACGAGGAATCGGCATCAGCATCCGTTGTGATCTGGTCGTCTCTGCATTTGCATGATGCAAACAAAATCGTGCAAGGAGTGAAACCGCAAATCAATTAAGTGAAAGTTTCAAAGTTGTTTTGCGCCATTCCTTTGTGTGTTATGAGCAAAAGTTTCCCGAGTTCGTATACAACTGCTGAGCATTGATGTTGTCGATTACGGGGGTAAACTGCTGCACAACGAATAGCAGACTCGGACGGAGATGACTCCATGCAGACTAGACTATCCTCAGGCACGATCTTCGTGAACTCTATTCAGAAGTTTGACTCGCTTCACAACAACAACAGCAACACCAATAACAACTACAACATCAACAATAACAACAATAACAACAACAACAACAACAGCTCCAACAACCACGTTTGGTATTGAAAGAAGCAGACGGTACCTGTAATAGCAGGGTGCCTAGTTGTCTCCAGGAAAGGGCTGCCCTGAACCAATACGCAGATAACTACACTCTATACAATTGCAGAGTTTTATGAAAATCTCTCTTTTTTAATCACCTTGATGCCAACCGTTAAACTGAATTTTGTTTAGCAACTTTGTTTTTTAATTGTCACTTCCAACCAGTTAATGTGTGCACAAACCTTTTTGTGCTACATTTTGGTGGGCATAAAATCCCCGCACTTATGGTTATCACGAATTTAGGAAAACTCGTCACAGGAAAATTCGGCAACGGAAAATTCGGCAACGCAAAATTCGTCAACGGAAAATTCGTAACTTTTGGCCAAGTAGGAAAATTCGGCAATTATCGAATAAATATCGATTGAAAATAGATTTTAGAACCGTTTTTACAGGAGATATACTTGTAAATACGAAGCTACCCCCCCCCCCAGTGGAGAACATCTTTTTATATTATTGTTTTGGTACTTGTGCAGTTTACGAACCGGGCTATTTTTAAGATAAGATTTTCAAGTTGAATTAAATTTTTACGATATCTTTTGTTTATTAAATTGTTAGGTGAAAGTACAGAATAGTTAACAAAGCCCCCCCCCTCACTCCAGTTTAAGAATAGCTTTCTAAATAATCCGGTTCGTAATTACGTACCGAAATTAAAGGTTTGGACCGGGTTATTTTTTACATAAAATTCTCAAGTTAAATTCAATTTTTACAATATCTTCTGTTTATTAAATTGTTACGTGAAAGTACAGAATAGTAAACAAAGCACCCTCCTCATTCTCCTCATGTAAAAAATCGTTGTCTAAATAATATTATTATTTCAAGCCTAGTTCGTAATTAAGTTACGAGATGAAATCCATCATAATTCATTTAGATTTCTTCGTAAACAAGTCAGCCATTTTAATTGACAAAACATCAATTACTTCGTGTGTGAGCAAAACTTGAAAGGAATTTATAAACTATCGAGTAAAACGTCAATTAAACTTTCTTTAAATTCTTAGAAAATTTCCATGTATTTAAAAAAGCAAAATTGTTTTCTAACTGTAAGTCAGTGTTTTTTTTCATCTTGTCTAAAACTTGTTTTAACTAACAACTTTATTTAATACTTAAAAAAAGAAATTCTTCTTTCAGACAACGATTTTTACATGGGGAGAATGGGGGAGTTCTTTGTTAACTATTCTGTACTTTCACGTTGTAAAGAATAACCCGGTCCAAACATTTAATTTCGTAACGTAATTACGAACCGGATTATTTAGAAAACCATTCTTAACATGGAGTGAGGGGGGGGGGCTTTGTTAACTATTCTGTACTTTCACCAAACAATTTAATAAAAAAAGATATCGTAAAAATTAGCCAGGTTCGTAAACTGTACAAGTACCAAAAGATAATATAAAAAAATGTTCTCCACTGGGGTAGCCTCGTATTTACAAGTATCTCTTCTGTAAAAACGGTTCTAAAATCTATTTTCAATCGATATTTATTCGATAATTTCCGAATTTTCCTACTTGGCGAAAAGTGACGAACTTTCCGTTGCCGAATTTTCTGTTGCCGAATTTTCCGGTGCCGAATTTTCCGTTGACGAATTTTCCGTTGACGAATTTTCCTGTGACGAGTTTTCCGGGCACCGGTTATCATATATCAAGGCCGAAAGACACTCGAGGATAAGGATTAATGACATAGAATAATAGCTAGTTTAAAGAAGAAGGACGCGCCTAATTAATGGAATGAACTAAGTTTGGTTACTTGCGACGAGGGTAGGAGACGGGAATTTGATAGCAATCGGATTTGAAGAAGACTATGTTGGAATCTGCAGGGAAGCAGCTCCGTGGTAATGTGGTTCACTGACAGGAGCCCTTGCAAAAAAAGCATTACTCGTTGAAACACAAAGGCAGTTATAGTTTAGTGGCTTTCTTGATTCATTTTTTCCGTGTTGGTTTCCTGATTCGTTTGTTTTTTTTTAGAATCCTGTACTAACGAAAATGACAACGCAAAGATTTTTAAAAATCCCAAAATGCAATTGGTACTATTGAACCAAGAGGAATCGAACAAAGCGTTTCGACTCGTCAGTCGACGTCAGTATTCATTTCAATGCTGCCACCACCCATCACACTGAATTAGGATCATCACGGGTGTTGCTGGTTCGTTGTTGCATTTCACGACTGGTCAACCGTCGTTGTGTCATTTCATGACGAAACCAGACACGTGTTTCATATACGATTTATTTGTAGGTTTATTTATTTTGTAGGCGCATAATTTGTGAATAAATAGTCCTAAAACAATAGTTGGTATTTATATTTTTACGGGAAGCACATCATCGGCTTGTTCCGGTTTTTGTTTTAATATCAAATACTATTGTTTTGGTGGTAATTTCGATACCCATATATTTATATTTCCAATGTGACTGTGAAACACGAAAAATAAACTGATTTGCCCTTGAACTTACAAGTTAGAAATAGATCGCACCTTGTTGAAAATCAAGTCGGTCTTTGTAAAGAAAGGAACATCTGAACACAAATGCTAAATATTTGTACAGAAAATGAAACACTACTGTAGAACATAAATATTTGTTATATTTAATAAGATGTTTTTTTTTTAAATACAATATGCAAATATCAGGAAATTTCATCAGATGCCCTGCTGACTTAGCAGGCCGAGAGCAGGCTCAATGCGTGTCCACGAATAGTGACAATATAGGCACCCGTAAAGCAAAATCATTTAACAATGGTCCTCTGTGTAAGGCGTCATTAAAAGACCAAGGCTGTTGAGGAAGTACCGAATTAACTTATTTAGCATAGAAAACATACTTCATTATTAACACTACCACGACTTAGTAAATTAAACAACAACGAAGAACAATATATTTAACTATTAAAAAGTGTTATTTTATACTCATGACCGTTATTCTTTATTTTTATATTATTTTTATTTAAACTTGTATTCATTCTAAACAATACACATTGCCACTGAAACGTTAGGGGCTACTAAGAATTAGGGGCCAGATTATAGAGCCATGCTAAGCGGGGAACCTTCACATAAAAAGCCGTTCGAAGAGAAAAGCTATCAGAGTAAGAAGCTTTCCAGCGTCTTAGCAAGAACCTGTTTAGCTATTACCACTGCAAAAACTTTCTTCCTCTGTGTAACAAACACCAAACCGAAGGTCCATGAACATAGTTTCTTACCAAGAACTTTCCATCAGTGAAACACCTTACCATGTAACTGTTTCTAATACTGGCGTCTTCAAATCAAATGTCAACAAATACTTGTAAAATAACGTTTCCATAAGTAATTCAATTATGTTTATTCCATTCATCATGTTCGATCCTCTCATAATATGGCAAACATACTCAATAAGACGCCTTGGCGAATATTTTAAATGTAAACAAATCTTAAAAACCTTTATTAACTATATATCTGTACGTGACATTCCCTGTGACATACGAGTGACATGTCGGATTAAGCAACAAAACGTTTGCTCGTATAAAGAAAGAGCTGTGATTGTAAGTACTGTGGGAAGATGTGTGTCGTCTCGGGTGCCACGAGGTAAGGAGGTGACAGGTGAGTCTATTAAAGAAGTATAAAGATCAAGAAGGGAAGATATATACATGGAGAAACAGATAAAGGCAGATAGAGAGATAGAGATAAAGAGAGAGAGAGAGAGAGAGGGAGAGAGAGATTGTGTGTGTGTGTTAAAAGAGAGATAGACAGAGATGTAGAGAAATAGTTAAAGAAAAGTGAGAGAAACAGAGAACTATGACGAATTGTAAAGAAAAGAGATTACGGCAGCGCATATATCACCCGAGTTTGCAAACATTTAAACGCAATATATAGTCTAGCTGAATATATATATATATATATATATATATATATATATATATATATATATTATAATATAATTATAATATAAAATGAAGTAATAAAATAAGGTGTCAATCAAATTTTATTAGAATTCAAAGTTCATGCAAAGCATCCTTAAGTCCTTAGCTCATGGATTAAACAAAAGTATGTTTTTGGATTGATATGTTTGATGTTATGTATTTTTATGTATTTGTGTATATAATTTTATATATTTTCAAAGCGTAATTTTATTGCCTGTAGTAGTATAACTGCGGTAATGGTCCTCTGAAGAGAAGAATTATCTTTGAAAACTCATGAGCTAAGGACTTAAGGATGCTTTGCATGAACTTTGAATTCTAATAAAATTTGATTGACACCTTATTTTATTACTTCATTTTATATTATAATATTAATGCTCTATCCAGTATATTGAGCTTCAGTTTTTTATCCGGATGTTTCACTAATTATAAGATATTAGTTGACGCTTATATCTTTTGTTGGATTGCTTCATATATATATATATATATATATATATATATATATATATATATATATATATATATATATATATACATTAGCGTTATTTTTGGGGGTGGCGTATAGTTTCTCTGGTTTAAATTACATGTTAATTGGTAATAAAAAAAACATAGTTAAAAGAAAAAACATTGAAACAAAATTAAATTACAAAGACTCATAGTAAAAAATAGTGTATGTATGTTTAGTATGAAATAAAATGAAGTTTGTCTGTTTCCGTTAATCGCTTTCTGTTAATTGTCGAAATTTAAGAAATTTAGGACCCCGGGAACACTCTGGTAGCCCTGCTAGTACTTAATAAAATGTTATGGTCTACAAAAAGCATTGAGCATAACATCAGTTCACCAACCGATAAAGATCGGAGAAATGTTCAACTATGCAGAATGCGGATGTGATACCACGTGTTGTACCGGATGTCCGGTAACAATAAATACGGAGACAAAAGAAAAAAGAGGGCCAAAAAATGTCCACATTTTTATTTGATGAGAAGATTTTATCATAAAATACAGAATAATATAATGATAATCAGTTAAACACCTTATTTTGACGCGTTTTTGGTGTCAAAATACGCATTGATAGGATTGATTCCTGAAACATATTTAGGGTTATTTTTCGGCTAAAAATGTGGAATTTCTGAACAGTATGTAAAACTTAATAGAATTATAATATATCGACGCTAATATAATCTTCATATACGACATAACATTGTTGACACACCGGTTTCCATTAGATCACAGCTAAGCGATGTTGAGCCTGATCATAACTAAATGGTTGACTACTTGGGAATACCAGGTGTTTTCGCTTATCTGGATATTGTTTCCAGTCGACCTGGGTTTCTCCATTCACTGCAACCAAGCAATGCCGACTCAGTAAAGGTATGGTTGTAGATTGCACAACCCTTGCTTCACAATTATACGCGCAGCCACTCTTACAGGTGATATTCATTCTCTCTTAGGACTGAACGGAGGTCATGATATATAATTTCCTACATTTCGGACAGTTCACTCTCTTATTTAAAATATATTTTTTCTGTAAATACAGTATATCAAATCGAATCAATCAAATCAAAGTTATTGGAACAAAATAGCGAAGTGCAACAAGCCATGCAAAAAGGCGGTTTGGAAATGCGTACATTTAAACACTGTCTAAATGTTTTGTCCAAGGCTTCTTCGATCCTAGACATGATAGACATCATCATCATCATCTCTGGTATGCTGTTCCACGAAGCAAAATGTCGAACAGAAAATGCCGCCTTTATACTAACGAGACGAAAGATTCTATGCCACATCCTTTTCAGGGTTCCGGAGAGACCGTGACTTGGCTCCATGGGGGGGGGGGGACTTCCTGAAAGGTATTTTCAAATTCCGGTTGATGCTTTACGCCAGAAACACGTCCGAACGCATCTTTCCCGACTCAAGTGAAGGTATTGCTCCAGAAATCAACGGCCGTTATGTATCCAGCGCTGCCTTGTATCATTTAGTCGTCTTTAAGCTGACCACGGCTTTTGGCAGCCCATTTCTACGGTACAGCGACCAACACCGAAAAAGACGCCTTCCGGCAATTAAAATGAATTATTATGAAATCTGGAAATGTCCATATTCTAACAAAGCTTTTCTAAAATGTCCTATAATAATGCACTCGTGCCTATAAACTTATTACCGCAAAATACAGGTAATTTGTTCAATTGACATATAATTTAGTCAATACGAGATCTTTAGCCGACTTTAAAAACACTTACATTCAATTATACGCAACGTACGCTGTCATGTGAAAGTGTTTATTATTTCAAAACAATTGATTTTAAGATTACAACAAATTCATTCGTGATTCAGCCTCACACAAAACACACACACGCATATATATATATATATATATATATATATATATATATATATATATATATATATATATATATATAATCCAATTAAAGTAGACATCCACAGGATAAAAATCCACACAATTTTAAACGGCCTTATAAAAAAGTTGGCAGATGCGAAGAACACGGATGAACGCTGGCTTCCGGTGGAAAAAAGTTTGAAGAGAGTGTCTACGGATCCCTGAAAATGATACAACATTTTTTTTTATTCCCCCGGAAGCCTGCGTTCCTCTGTGTTCTTCTGCCAAAAAGTAATATATAGAGCTATTTACATTTACTATTCATATAGACATGAACAAAAAGCCGCGACACTAGCATGTCGATGTTATCGATCGATAGCTATTAGAAACTAAGATCTCATCAGGGAAAAAAGCTAATATTGGGAAATAATCTTTCCCAATATAAACATCTCAGTGAAAGATCAGACATTTTTCCGCCTGATAATATATATATATATATATATATATATATATATATATATATATATATATATATATTTTATTATTTATCTACCTTCTACAAGGTAAGATGTGACACAAGGTCGGGAAAGTGGGATTAGAAAAACCAGCACTCGAGAAGTTGACCACTCTGGTCATTAAAAATTTCCTGGGCAGTCACGTCGGCATTCCCCGGTAGGGGCGCCTCAGGCAATGAGAGAGAGAGAGAGAGTTTGAATGCCTCTTAGATATCATACTAGGGTTCTTTGGTCTCTCTGTACAGAGGTTTGTCAGGATATACTTTATATGCGGTTACTTCACCTTACAAGTAAACTCGAGCCCAATATATGAAAATAACATAGTATTCGAAAGCCAAATTAAACTTTCTTCGACATAGCTAAATACTTACTGATACGAATACTAGTGAACCTTCAACTAGTAATGTTAGCCCAAGTAACTAAGCTGGGTTCCCTCATCAGACCAGATGAATTCTTGTCCTGGAATCCGGCCAATTCAAGAAAAGACCACAAGGAATGTAAACTATAACATATTTATGTGGAAAATTAGGGTTCTTCTCAGCTTTACTTACTTAACATTCGAGATATCTATGTATCTTATATAAAGATAAAGTGTTAGCCCCAGGAAAGGGTTCCTTGATGTCTGAGAACTTACACTGAAGTCAAATGGAAATAAAATATAGAAACCAACAGAATCACACACACACACACACACACACATATATATATATATATATATATATATATATATATATATATATATATATATATATATATATATATATAGTACACGTATTGTATTAGTTTCTGTAAATGTAAATCCGTAGAAACTCAAGTGTTTATAAAAAGTGCTCAATAACAAGTAGAGCTGTTTATAAGTATAATTCTTTATTTATACACACATTATTGGTTACATATGTGCATACATGTTTCGGTTGCACTTTTCCCAGAAAGTCACCCTCATCAGACCAAGAATTTTCGAGAAATAGATCCATTTCTCGAAAATTCTTGGTCTGATGAGGTTGACTTTCTGGGAAAAGGGCAACCGAAACATGTATGCACATATGTAACCAATAATGTTTGTATAAATAAAAATTTATACTTATATATATATATATATATATATATATATATATATATTTGACAGTTGAAATCAATTTCAAATCATATTATAAATAAATAGTTGTAGGCAAAGGTATTACGGTTGTTTAAAACTTTGTATGTGCAATGTGTATTTAAAGTCATATAATGAAACATAACATTTGTCAAAACATCGAATCTCTTATCAACAGAATTTACGAAAGAAACTTGAGAACTTACCACACACACACACATAACTTATATATATATATATATATATATATATATATATATATATATATATATATATAATATGGCGGTCCTATGTGTTAGCTAATTATGAAATCGAGTATTCGATTGATTGTAATTACTGAGCAAATTATATATAGAAGTATTTTCTTGTAATTTGGTACTGTTTTTTTCGTGGAATTTTGAACTTTTCTAGACATTTATATGAAATGTCTTTGTCTTTGTCTTGTCTTACACTTACGATATTTCTGATTTCAAAAAGATCCTTTTGTCCAGAGGGAAATCAGCATTTATAGTCGTATTATTCTATTATGACTTAAAATTAATGATGCTTCAAACAGCTGTAAACAACACATACTTTGGTAGATGCTCTTTCTTTGGAACTTGATTTGGAAATATTTTGAATCGCCGATATATATATATATATATATATATATATATATATATATATATTCATTTTAAATAAATATATTAAATTATTTTTACCAACATACGCTAGCTTTTCAAGCTTTTGATCTCATCAGTGCAGGGATGAAAATCTCAGAGGGTCAGACGGTTCGAACCCCTGCCACAGAATAAACCTCGACTCCGTAAGCGATCGTTAGGCTACGTGACATTAACACATGCAAGAAGGGAATTTAAGTTATTTTCATGCGAAGGGCGGCATATCTAAAAATAGTGACTAACGATTATATGAACGTTGTCGGAATATGCCTTACAGCTACGTGTTAGTCTATTTTTAACTTCCCCGAACAGGACTGAATTTTAATCTTATTAAAGGGGCTAATAACTATATATATATATATATATATATATATATATATATATATATATATATATGTATAGGTAGTTTGGTAGTTTTGTTTTACGGCATATCAACCCTTTTTGGGTTATTTAATGCCGAATCTGGTCATTATAGTAAAAGTTTTTATGCTTCAAGTTCTTTATCTCTTCAAATGTTTAATCATCGTTTTTGGTTTGGTAGTTTTGTTTTACGGCATATCAACCCTTTTTGGGTTATTTAATGCCGAATCTGGTCATTATAGTAAAAGATTTATGCTTCAAGTTCTAAAAATAAAATAAAAAAGGGAGGGAGAAAGGGAGAGGGGCTGTTGTTTTTGTTTTTGGTTTTGTAGAACATAATTAAGTTTTTCAAAAAACAAAAAAAAACAAAACAAAAAAAAAAAAACGTCAATGTAGGTGAATTTCGTCTCAGGGAGCCAGAGGGCAGCCTGATCTGGTATCACCAGTATATATATATATATATATATATATATATATATATATATATATATATATATATATACCTTTGATAACTTTAATAGATTTTTGTAAAGACAGACACCAGCCCGTCCAATTATGTAAATTGTGAACTGTATTATTCATTCGAGTAGATTTAACTCGAATGAATACAACAATCTAAGCTTTGTGCATAATTAATCAGGAAACACAAGCAGTTTGTATTGAAAACGTTTACCAAGAAAAATGTGTTTTTAATACGACATTTCTAAAAGTACAATCATGTATTGATTTATGTAGCAACGTCTAGATGAGGATGTTT
>OY744516.1:55784191-55794191 GCA_963556195.1 Sepiola atlantica
AACAGGATACGTTTTTTTTTAATATAAATTTAAGGAAATAAACATAATATAAACACATAAAAACACATTACAGAAATATATTTTAAACTATTTTTATAATCTGCTAACACCTTATATATGAAGAATATTCCGCATTAGTTCAAAGCGACTTTATTTTTGCTTAAAAATATTCCTTTTCGTTCCTGCCAATACAATACGTAAATACATTCCTCTTAGTTACTTACTCTTTCAAGCAAATACTAATTAGTGGATTTTTTCTAGGAAATAACACAAATCTGTGTCTTAATACTAGCTATAACGCAGTAGATGATAGGTAAAGATGGAAATTGATATACCCAGGTACTGTACCAATATCATTCATGGAGCGAGTATAAACTAGTAACAGTAAAAAAAAGATAATATTAGAAACTTGTAGATATTAGTGTTGGGACGATTACTTGGAATCGAAAACATCGGAACTGTTGGGGTATCGGAATCGGAAAACTTTGTGCCTATTTTCCGATACCAAAAACAGTTCTTTTCTTCTTGTTTTTTTCATTGTTGTGTTTGTTTAAAACTTAATTTACCATTGCTAGTACTAATGGTAAAATGATAAATATGTATTATTTTTAAACTACCAGTAAAACTAAAATCTATAGATCACCCCACCCACCCACAAGTGTATTTGTTAAGTTTGCGAAAAGATATGCCCATATTACATGGGGGTTTACGGTAATCCGAATATTAATAAAACAATAACTCTATAGCTAAATATTTTGAGATTTTACAAGAATCAGAATCGGTAATCATAGTGGAATCGGGAAAAATACTGTAATCGTACAATTACTAGTACAACTCTATAGCTAAATATTTTGTTTCGTTTCATTGTATTTGTGTTCAATTCTCACATCTTACCTGTCTTCTATTCATTTATATACCTCCCACAACGGTAAGATGCGACACAAGGTAGGGAAAGTGGGATTTGAAAAGCCAGCGCCCGAGAATTTGAGCACTCTGGCCTACAAAAAAATGCCTGGGCAACCTCGTCGGTATTCCCCGGTAGGTGCTCCTCAGGCAGTAAGCAATAAACTTACTCCTTCCCCAAGAGGGGAGACAAAGCCTGAGAGGGTAGACCTCCTAGAACTGCACAGGACAAACCTAAAATCCGGCGGAATCAAGACCGGATGCCAAGACGACAGCGGTCTATGGGGTGTAGTATCCATCGGAACAGATACTACATTTTGATCTTGGCCAAAATGTTCGTGATTATAGCCATTTATTTATCTACCTCCCACAGCGGTAAGGTGTGACACAAGGTCGGAAAGTGGGATTTGATAAGTCAGCACCCTCGAGGAAGAGCACTTTGACCGTTAAAAATTGCCTGGGCAGCCCCGTCGGCATTCCCCGGTAGGGACGCCTCAGCAATAAACTAACCCCTTCTCAAAGGGTGAGAAGGCAAAGCCTGGGAGGGTGGACCTTCTAGAACTGCACAGGATAGACCCATAAACCGGCGTAAATCAAGCCCCGAAGGCCAAGATAATACCAGTTTATGGGGTGTAGTATCCATCGGAACAGATACTACACTTTGATGTTGGCCAAAAGGCCAAGATTTTCCTGATTATAACCATTTCCTTTAATTTATTGAGACGTTTCTTTATATCTCTGTGCATCATACTTATGTTCCGTTTGGGTTCGTCGTTCCACAATCTTTCTGTTTATGATCCATTTCACTCTACTTGCATTCAAACTAAACCAACCAAATCGTCACCTGCTTACACGTCTTAACCAGTGTTGCTCAACCTCATTCTTGTCGTGGCTCCTTCGATCCAATACGCGTTATTTATCGCCCCCCTCATCATCCTCGTATTTCACCTACCTTAATACATCTAACAAAGTACTTTGTATAATATTATGACACCAAAATACTAACTTTAGTTGAAAATCAAAGAATAATACCATATGAGAATATAGAAAGTATTCATGTCATTATGTCCGCCGTTTTTGAAATCGGGAATTGAGAACCGGTGTTTATCTAAAATACAATCCCTCATTGTTTTAGGCTGGTCAGCTTTTGACTGAATTTTATTTTAAGTTTCACTTAAATTTTATCTTCAGTTTTAGTTTCACTTGTCTTCAGTTTTAGTTTCACTATTTGAATTTGTAATATATTTAAATTTGGTTAAATACCAATTTATAACAAACTATAAAAGAATTAAAAAATATTTTCAAAATAAAAAAAATTATAATTATGAAAAAATTTGATTTGATTATCTATTAAATATATTATTTTTAATT
Organism: Sepiola atlantica; assembly: GCA_963556195.1. Classification (NCBI taxonomy): domain Eukaryota; kingdom Metazoa; phylum Mollusca; class Cephalopoda; order Sepiida; family Sepiolidae; genus Sepiola; species Sepiola atlantica. Next base: position 55,786,466 of record OY744516.1, read on the forward strand.
TAAAAAAAAATGTTTCTAATGATAAAAATAAACAGTTTTATTATTAATTGTTAATAATAAAATAAATTGTTAAAAGCAAATAATTATTGGCAAAGAAAAATACGGCCAAAAATATAATGGCGGATTGTTTTTGGATAAACAATGATTCTCAATTTCCAAATTGCTTCCCCGCACATTTATGGTGATTATCCATTCTGTTTCAAGAATTAAGTAAGGTCTCAACTCAGCTCACCCTGAAGATGCTGGTGTGGTGTGGTGTGGTGTGCTGATTTCTAGGAACTTTCCATCGCGTCACATCATGGTGTTATTCACACGGTAGATTAATTAGTGATCATTTGTGTCGTGTACGTGTTTGGAAGTGTACATTTTTACCAAAAAATAGTCAAATATTCGAACATCGTCCCGAACACGATGCTAAAATGCATCGGACTCCCTTGAACTAGGTCTTCGCCTCTACCCCCACATCACTACCAATAAATCTATATTTAGTCATGTTCACACTATTTCCCAACTACTCAAGCTCTTCTCTAAACCGTACTGGTACCTTGTATGATCTGCGCCCTGGGCGGTTGAGCCGGTTTCCACCGTTGGAGAAGTTTCTAGTAAATAGCAAATTCACACACTGTCCCCAGCATCATGTATACCCCGGTCAGAGAGATTACATACAACGTTTAGTAATCCCAAAATGGTTACCTATCTGATACTGACTCGGCTCAACGTCGCTTAACTTCGGTTGCCTAACGAGAATCGGTGTAGCAACGTTATTATACCGTCCTACATATTACATGAAATTGATCCCAGTCGTGATACCCCAATTTAGGGAGTTTGGGGCGTGTGGAGTAACCCCTTCTGTTACCATTATACCAAGGTCCACTCTGACGCGGATGAGATGTATTTCCTGTCAGGTATTGTCGCCATCTTGTTTTTGTTGTTTCACAATTCGTCTTACCAGAACTTATTCGAAAGAAGGTTCTAAATAAAGTCAGTATCATTTCATTCTCTTTCTTTTATGATTATTTAAAAATTACTATCGATTTTTATTTTTTTTATTTCTTAGAATTAGAAGCTGAGAGATACTTTGAACATCTCTAATACGACTTTGCTGTTTGCATTTCCTTCCATATGTGTGCGTGGATCTACACTTATTGGATCTGACTGTAATTTCATTGTTTACATTTAGCCAGATGCTATTAAATAACGGAGTTGTTTTAGTATATGAAGCGGGTTTATTATTTCGATGAGTTAAATTGTAATTAGCGTTTACAGACTGTTTACAAAATATTCGCATACTAGAATATTTTTTTACTACAATTACAAGATATTAGTTGTTCATGATGACAAAAAAAAGTATAATATACACAACTTATCGATTTATGAATAGGAAAACCTCAAACAACTAATATTAACGCGTTTATGCAGTAACAAAATATCTGAATATTTCCATTATTCAAATGTTTTCTACTGTTTTTATAATCTTTGTGTTGCTGCCATTTTCACAAGTGTTCAGCCATTATACTCTTCAGCCATTTTGGAAATGTCAAACTGAACCCTTTATTTAACCCACATGGGGTTGATTGCCCTCATTCTACACGTAAGCGATTTTAGATATCTTTCATAAGTTTATTTTCATTTTAGATTTCTCATTCTTTTTTTTCTACTCGTGATAGTTTGATACTATGGACTGCCCCCCCACCTTCCAGAGCTGAAAAAATGATTCTCACACAGGGAAAAGGCTATTGGAAGTAAGTTATAAAACAATGGGGGTACGAGATCATTTGAACTCTCACGATAGTAGGATGCCTGAGATCAACTGAGTTATACAAACAATTTGTCTTGTGTTGTTTTTTTATCGTAGTGCGATACAAAAGTTACCATTTGGCTACAATAGTGTCTAGGATCTTCTTGACTTTCTCACAATACCTCGCTCTATGTATAATCACACCAAGTTCTGTGTGGTCAACACACTTTACTACCTCCCTGTTTTGGCAACCATAAAAAAACCAGCTCACGAAATATTCGCCTACAAAAACAATTTCATCTACCAACCAATCGCATAGAAAACATAGATACAATTTTTTTAGAAAAGATAGACAACGGCTAACATGCCGTAAGACCCAACAACCAACCAACCAACCAACCAACCATCCATATTCGAACATTGTTCCGATTACCGATCCAAAAAGAAGCTGCCATGACAGTTGAACTGGGAAGACGAAGTCACATGGGCAATTTTCCCCCTCTTACGACATATTCCAATGTAATGTGTGTATTAATATATATGTCCATATTATACTGGCGACAGCTGCTTCATGTACTTTTTAAGGAGACTGATCAGGTTGCGTCTTTTTACCTTCTAAGCATTTTATAGACCGTATTAATCTTCATGAAACAGCTGTTCGTACGAATAATATATATATATATATATATATATATATATATATATATATATATATATATTTATATATACATAATTTGTACATATACACATTACTTTTTTTCCATAGTGTATATATATATATATATATATATATATATATATATATATATATATATATATATATGCATATATGTATGCATATATATATATATATATATATATATATATATATATATATATATATAATAAAAGGCATTTATACATGAATATTCATTATATTTACTACTCAATAAATATGATAAGCATATCTATAGAGAATCTCTCTCTCTCTATATATATATATGTATGTATATATATATATATATATATATATATATATATATATATATATGTGTGTGTGTGGGGGGGGGTATCTTTGTGTGTTTGCATGCACATATATCATATATATATATATATATATATATATATATATATATATTATAACAAAATTCCATTTTTAGATGTTCTCATTGACTCAAACAATGACGCATTCATAACCTCTCCCTATTAAATACCTACTTATATTAATACATGCATTTTAAGTTATAAAAGCGAATACCCATATCGATATGAAATTGCAATGATTAAAAATCTATTAAAGCGTGCAAAAAAATATTTCTTAGCGAATTAACACACATTAAGCAAGTCCTAATTTATAATCACTTTCCCAATCATGTTGTAGACGAACAAAAAAATACTGATTAGAAACTTAGACAATACTAATAATAATCAGCTCAATAATTTCCACTACATAAATTTATTCTACTGTAACCAAATGCACCCGAACTTATAATTGGATGAAAAAGCTATCAAAAATATAATACATCGCTACATAACTTCCATCAAATCTGCTAATAAAATAAGCTCATCTTTTATTACAAAAAAATTAAAACATCGAACCATGTAATTTAAAAATAACACTTTTCAGACCCGAAATACATTAGGAAAAACCAATGTAATATATCAGTTTTAATGCTCCATGAGAGAATGTATCTCCGACAATAACAATAAAACTAATTTTTACATCGGTTTCGCAACCACAACACTTTCCCGGAGATAACTTGCAACACCTAAAAAAACATGACTGCCCTCCTCACAATATTAACACATACTAGTTAACAATACTTTAATAATACACCACGATACCAACACCAAAATATTATTTAAATTTGAAGCCCTCTACATGAAAACTAAACATCCCACAATCAATAATGTGAATTACGAAACTAGTCATAATATTTTAAAGTGCCTAGCATAGTAATGAACGTTACCAAATTCTTAGCCAGTAAGCAATTATACGTTTGAATCTTAAACGCGCTCAGAACGTAATCAAATTCTTAACAGTGAAGCAATCACACTTTTGAATCTTGCACGCTCTTAGAACGTAATCACGCTCTCATGTAATATCTCAATATTATAGACGCTCATTTTAAGTTGTAAATTACTGGCCGTAATAGTGATCAAAATAACTCAAAATAAACACCGCCTGTAGATGATTTGACGAGTCAAATCGAACGTACTCGCAAAAAACGAAAAGAAAATGGAACAAGAAACACATGGAACTTACATACAGCAATTTGACCGAAATACTAAATGGACCATTCAGAAAAACTGAAAAAAATAAAAAAGTCTTATCAAGCAAAAATACTCTGTGTTATTTAATAATGTTTACCTAAATATATATATATATATATATATATATATATATTAATTAATCTACAGACAGACTGTTTCGCTATATCACGGCTCTTCAGTGTGGCTAGACTAGCACCCATCCTAAGTCAGGGAGCGAACTTTCAATGATCTTGTTCATAATAAGCAGTTCTCATCACTGAACCACGGAACAAGCGCTGGTAAATGTATCTACAATGTCTTTATCTATTTATTTGACGGGTACTCATATATATATATATATATATATATATATATATATATATATATATATATATATATTAAAGAGAGAGAGAGAGAGAGAGAGAGAGAGAGAGAGAGAGAGAGAGAGAAGTGAGAGAAAAGTGGGTGTGGAAAGAAATTATCGCGGCTCCAATCAAAAAAACGTGTTCAACTCATGGTGCGCGTAATATGTTTATTAGAGCGTGCACTTGTTTTTAATGTTATACAAATTTGAGCGTGATATTCGTAGGGCGTATGTGTACGTGCATGTTAACGGCATAGTATGTACATGTGCTTGCACTAGATTATGAGTGTGCGCATATCGGCTACACATATTCATATGAACATGTGTTTTTATTGGCTTAGTGTTCCCATTGTAATGAAATAAGAATTGCATGGTTATGTGGCACACAACTACACACCCCTATATATATATATATATATATATATATATATATATATATATATATATATATATATATATATATATATATATATATTTACATATATATAATAGCTGGTTCTGCCAGCTCTATATCGATCCGCAAACTTCGTTACTTGAAATACTTAAAACATTTTTTTTTTAAATAAAAGTGAATGTATGTGCCTAACAACGTATGCAAATGCATTTCTATGAGGAAACTTAATCTTAATAATAACTGATAATAATAAAGAAATGCAAATTGAATCTTCATGAGTTAAAAAAGGTTTAATCCTAATAATTGATAATAGAATATCAAGGAACTATTTGTCTTTACTTTTAATACACACCAACAACATATTGCCTTGTTCTTAATATTTTTGTGACTAATATAGGAATGTATAAGATGTGTTATTTACAAATTCAGGAAAGAGAAAGAGAGAGAAAAGAGAGAGAGAGATAATTAGTTAATTTTTTTAAGTAATATTTAACTCGCGTTTTTTTTTCAACTTTTCTCGGACAGTTTGCTTTCAGTTAGATTAAAGTCGCTCATTTGTTTTGTTATTGTTTTTCGTTTGCTTTTCTCACAATGCAGATTGGTAGAAAACACCGTACGAGACAAGGTAAACAGAACAAATCACAATATTAAAGAATGCAATAATTTTGAATTAAATATTTATCTACCATTAATGTGTCGAACCAGGATGGTATGGGTGATGTTATATTCTTTACATTTCCGACGTCAACCCTCTTTTTCAGAAAGTGTATTTCCGCCTAGAAGTAGGGAAACTGCATTGTCAGTTCCTTCAGAATCAAACTTCTTTATATATATATATATATATATATATATATATATATATATATATATATATATATATATATATATATATATATATATATATATATATATAGTTGTTTATCTACATACGATTACGTGTTTCGGGAATCGTCAGTGCGAGGATAATTATTCTATACCGGTCGCAGGATTCGAAACCCCGGAACACAAGTCATGTTATAACCCCAATTCCGACCCTTTAACTCCCTCGGCCCTATGAAAATCCTGATAAATTAGCGACAGTTTAAACCTGTCATAGGCAGTGTTCAACTATTGAAGGAACCTGCATTAAAGCTACGATTACGGTTGTGTTAATACTACTAACTACAGTGCCCAGCCTAGATTGGAGGCGACAAATACATATATATATATATATATATATATATATATATATATATATATATTTATATATATTTATATATATATATATATATATATATATATATATATATTTATATATTTATATATATATATTAATATATATATTAATATATTAATATATTTATTTATATATATATTAATATATTTATTTATATATATATATATATTTATATATATATGATTATGGATATTTGTTTTTATCTACATACGTATAAGTTTCATCCTATCGGGAATCATTAGTGTAAAGGAGATTAGTCATACCGGTCACCGGTCTCGAACCCCGGAACACGAGACATGTATCAAACTCAAATTCTGACGTCTTAGCTAACACGGCCGTTATAAACAACCCGGTAAATCAGCGAGAGATTAAACCTATTTAAAAACAGCCGTCGTCAAGGTAAATGCTATTAAGCGACACGGAGTTTTTTTGTTTTATGAGAATTTTTTATTTTTTATAATTTACCGAATAATCTATTAGATATTCGGCTCAAATTAGTTCATATAAGATCTATGGAGTTCTTCTTCCATAATTTCACGAATACTTTCATTTTGATTGCTCAAATCATCATCATGCGATTAATCAAATCGAAATTACTCGCTCAAATATTGAACAAGAACCACATGGAATATATATACACCAATTTGAGCCGAATACCAAATGGATTATTCTCAAAATTCAAAAAAATAAATAAATGAAAATATTCACCAATTTGAGCCGAATACCAAATGGATTATTCTCAAAATTCAAAAAACAAATTAATGGAAATATTCACCAATTTGAGCCGAATACCAAATGGATTATTCTCAAAATTCAAAAAAACAAATTAATGAAAATATTCACCAATTTGAGCCGAATACCAAATGGATTATTCTCAAAATTCAAAAAACAAATTAATGGAAATATTCACCAATTTGAGCCGAATACCAAATGGATTATTCTCAAAATTCAAAAAAACAAATTAATGAAAATATTCACCAATTTGAGCCGAATACCAAATGGATTATTCTCAAAATTCAAAAAACAAATTAATGCAAATATGCGGCCTCTGGTATTTCGTTTACTTTAATATAAGCCCTTGATGGACGAGATCGACATCTTTCAGCAGGGCCTCGCTTCTGTACACAAAGCCAAAGGTACGCCGGTGTGGCCACGCAACAATGTTCCTCACTACTGACCGCCCTCCTTACCTGACTGCAACCCTGATTTTTGTAATTGTTAGTTTGTTCTTTGTTTCTTGCTTACCTTTGTTTAAAACTTAATTTTTGTTGTTGTGAATATTGATAAAATGATAAATATTTGTTGATTTTAATGTAGCGCAAAACTATAATCTATAGATAACGCTCACAAGTATATGTTAACGTTTGCGAAACTATATGTTCATATTACATGGTAATTAGTAAACAAACACAAAATAAAAGCAAAGCAACTTTATAGTTAGATATCTGGACTTTTGAAAAGAATCGGAATCGGTAATTTTATCGGAATCGAGAATTTTGAACAGAATCGGTTATAATATCAGAATAAGGAAATATATAGGAATCGTCCCATCACTTATGTATATATATATATATATATATATATATATATATATATATATATATATATATATATATATATATATGTAGGAAAATTGTATTCAGATGCGAGGAGTTTACATGCACGCACACGTATACAATGTAAATAAAAAATTCGTATCAAAGACTTTCAAATTATCTCCCATTCTTAAGAAAATATAGATTCTCGTTGTCAAAAAACAAAGCCGATACTAACTTTTAAATA
>OY744516.1:55799191-55821691 GCA_963556195.1 Sepiola atlantica
TATAATGTTATTATATATATGTATATATGTATATATGTAATTGTATATATATATATACATATGTATATATATGTTGTGTATATATATGTAATTATATATGCTATATGTATGTGTTTATACATGTATATATGTATGTGTATATATGTATGTGTATATGTGTATATATATATATATGTATGGATATATATATATGTATATACATGTATTTATAGATGTATATATATATTTATTTATATGTGTGTATATATATATATATATAAATATATATATATATACGTATGTATATGTATAATCATGTATATATATACATGTATATATATTCATATATATATATAAATATATATATATATATATATATATATGTGTGTGTATATATGTGATTGTTTTTATTCAAACAGACATGTACAAAATTTGCGACAATAACATGTCGATGTAATCGCTCTACAGCTGTTAAATACTGAAATTTCATGAGACAGAATTAGAATTTGACCTTTCCCTCAGATCGTATTTCGGAATAATTCCGCAATACGATCTGAGGGAAAAATCAAATCTTAATTCTTCCTCATGAGATCTCAGCTTTTTACAGTTGTAGATCGATAACATCGACATGCCAGTGTCGCAGATTTTGATTACAACACGCAATCGCAGAGACGCTCAAAGTACATGTGATCCTGATGTTGAGTCCTCCTGGATTTTCAACATACACGTTGTAAGCCGAATAGCTCTGACATAACACTACCACATTAGTATCACCCTTACCACAGTGAGGCCAAGAAAGACATGACGACCCATATTTATCTACTTCCTACGGAGCAGAATGTGACACAAGGTCGGAAAGTGAGAGTTGAGAAGTCAGCACTCTAGAGGAAGAGTACTTAAGGGACTTTAAAAAATTGCCTGGGCAGCCCCGTCGGCATTCCTCGGTAGGGGCGCCTCAGACAGTAAGCAATAAACTTACTCCTCCCCAGAGGGGAGGCAAAGCTTGGGAGGGTGGACCTCCTAGAACTGTACAAGACACACCTATAGAGCGGTGTAAGTCAAGCCCCGAAGGCCAAGACAATACCAGTGTATGGGGTGCAGTATCAATCGGAACAGATACTACACTTTGATTTCGACCAAAAGGCTGAAAGCAAAACCCTTATTTATCTATTTCCCACAGAGTAGAATGCGACACAAGGTCGGAAAGTGGGAATTACGCACTCTAGAGGAAGAGTACTTAGGGGACTTTAAAAAATTTCCTCGGCAACCCTGTCAGCAGTCCCCTGTAGGGGCGCCTCAGGCGATTAGCAATAAACAAACCCCTTTTCAAAGAGTTAGAAGGAACTGCACAGGACAGACCCATAGAGAGGCGTAAGTCAAGCCCCGATGGCCAAGACAATACCAGTCTATGGGGTGCTGTATCCATCGGAACAGATACTACACTTTGATCTTGGCCAAAAGGCCAAGAAACCGGCCTCAAACAAACACATATCGACAAATTTTATATAACTACCATTTATCCTTTATGACGTCACACTGTTCTTGGAAACTATTATGCATTATTTATGGCAGCGTTCATTTTAAATTAGATATATTATATGTCTCAGCGAGATTGCCAGAAATATCTGGCTTTCCAATCCCACCTTTCGACCTTGTGTCACATCGAGCCGCTGTGGAAAAGAAGTATATATATACAATAAAATCCTGCATTTCCGAACATAAACGGGACCTTAAACACAACAATCTCACTAACGCACTAGTCATACACTGGAACATTTTTACTCGCAATTTGCCTTTACAAACTGCACCCTCCTCAAGACTGAATCCTCTCTCACACGCCGCAAGTACATCGAAAGTGCGGCATTGTGGTGACTGGGATTATTATATTTAAGGGTAGGGAAGACATTTTCATCACTTTAGACTAAGGATAACCCACAACACCCAATTTCCCCAGTCTTTTGATGGCCTTGTGTCTAATTTGTTTTGAATGTATTTTTTATATTTTGTGCAAATAAATAATTTAAAGTGTAGTATCTGATCTGAAACGACATTTCATCTGCTCTGTCGTGTGTCAATGAAGGAGAAATACTTCTAGACATACGCAATGCTTATTTTTGTCTCAATACAGAACTTCTCTTTTTGAGGAGCTAGATTCCCTCTTCATTAAAAACAGACTTTGTGTCTAACTTTGCCCTCGTGGGGAGACAAGTAAATGGGTACTTTTGTCAATTGTGTGATCAGCAAAGGATTACGTTTGTCTGACTTATTCTAAAATCATATGTATATATTACTGTTAGGGTGTGATGATTATCTATTCTATTTCGAGAATAGATGGGCTCTTCTAGACATTATGAATAGAGTTACGACTAAGTGTCGTGACAGTCCATTGGTTGAAACCATAGCCACACTATAGGACGCGAACTTCCTGTAATATAATATTTCTGTACTTCTGTAAATACACTTGTTGCAGAGGTCCGATCACTGATGGGAGTGTTTTGTCCGGACGCTTGGGCAGCACCGAGTGCGACGCCTTGGCAGCTCTACTGCTCTGGGGTAATCGGTCATACAACTAAGAAAGTCGACACAAGCAAATAGCGACACTAGCAAAGAAAAGATGACACACGTAGATGAAGAGTTTAAAATATAGAAGTTGATTTAACATTAAGGTAATAATGTGAGTAGTAAGACTGAACTAACAGTGATGACGTCACTGGAAACAGGGAAGTAGGTTTTCGGAACCTGGACAGCAAGAAAGGCTGAGTTGACAGGAACAGAAACCTGGACAGCTTAGGTTGGTGTCACACTGAGATTTGTGTAGACGTCCCTGAGGTATAATGAGGTGTCTCATGTGGGTCTGGTTCGTGTGGTTGTGACTAAGAGCTGGATCTGTTGGAGTGAGCTGTGGGCCGCCGGAGAATACTGTTGGACGCTTGGTAGCTACTGAAGAGTGCTGTTCTGTTGGTGAGTGCTGCAGAATGCTGTGGACTGCCGGAGAGTACTGCAAAGTGCTGTGGTAGCTGCTGGTGAGTGCTGTAGGATGATGGAGTCTGCTGCAATGTGTTGGACTGCTAGGGGCGGCTTTAGAGCGCTGGATTGCTAGAGGGCTGTGTTGCTGCAGAGCGCTAGACTGTTGCAGAGCGCTGGACTGCTGGCAGGCTTGATTCAGGTGGCAAAGTTGAAGGTGTTATCGCATTATTAGTTCGAGTAGTTAGCCCTGAAAATGGCTATTTGATTGCTGCTGCTGCTGTCTTCTTCGGCACGTCAACTGGTCCATCCAGTCGGAGGACGGAGTCTCCTAACGTCCCGGCTTAGGTAGATTTTGGGTAAAAACCTGGTGAATACATTTAGAAGGAGAATCATGACAGCCGCTGGCTGGTTAAATAAAGAAATGATTAAAAATAATTCCTGACGGAATTTATCGTGTCAAACATAGTTGTAAAATTACTTGACCGTGTTTATTTTCACCTCGGCTTGTTCTACAAATCAGATGTGGTTGGTGCACCAGCCCAGATGTGGCAACAATACTCTATACATTTGGGAGCGTTGCCTTGTAATGCTATAGAATACAGGCACAGTAGAGGGAAACTCCCTCTTCTTTTGCAGCAACCTTGACAATGTCGTCAATGTATTTGGTTCAATTAATGTTATCTGTAAATGATAGGCCAGGAAGTTTGAATGTGGAGCTACTGATCGGACCGATGACTTCTCAGTCCCGGTGATTTTGGATCTACCGCTGTTCTCGGTGACATAATATCAGCTGAACGTAAGGGGTCCAACTTCTACAAAAAGGGGGCATTCTGATTGCTTGTACGGTCACGTTAGCATTCCCTCGTTAAAGCGTCTTACACGACAATAGATACGCCCCTCTCCAAAAGCAGGAGATAATGCATAGGACGAAGATAAGAGATGCTACGTTCTAATTCTACTGCAAAGCTAGAGATGGTGCAATGAACTCACAGACCGTACGAACGACGAAAACAATAAATAAAACACGCGTGCTGCAGACAGTCTGACGTCATATTCGAAATTACGTGATGAAAATATCATCACTGAGTGACGTCAAAGGTAGATGTCAGGCTAATATCATCAGAAAGTACGCGAGGATACCATGACACACGTGGGAATATACATGTAATCATTAGAATCTATGAGACACAACAAATACTCAATTTGTTTCGATCAAGCAGAAACTACGTTTTTTGTTTTACACATAAACACGAGTGTAGGAAGACAACAGAATCGAAACTAAATCTACCCATCAAAGTAGTAAAGGTTCATCACGTTTTCTAAAGTCGGCAAGCTTCCACCATGTCTTTCATAACAAGTGTCACATTTCATATTTTAGATGCATTTTTCTGTGTTTCTCTTGTCGTCCAGGTGTACTGTTGGTTAACAGACACATTTTTCCCGCAATTCATGTCAGTCTGCCAATGCTTGTACGCGCGTTTGAAGAACTACTCGTCCCCAGCTGACCGTAGCGTGCCACGTGTGCACACGTCTTCCATGGGCAGTGCACAAGAGGAAAGCGGGTTGTCTTGGAGATTGCCTCCTTGTTACCAAAAGACCCATACCGAGAGCGGAAGATCTGTTGGACCGTCAAATCTGTTCAGTGATGAGCCAGTGTTTTCTTCAGGGAGAGTCAATCCCTGCCCAACCGATTCCGACCCATTCGCTGAACAAAGACCATCTAAAACTGTCCATATTACTATAAAGGGAGAGCCATTCTTAACTATTCAAACCAAAAGACAAAATACACAAAAGAGCTTACGTAAGTATGAATTTCAGTGTATATTTACTAAATATTCAGTAGTTACAAAACGTATATATTCCAGTGTCAGGTTTGGTTGCTCAGCTGGTAGAGCACCAGGCGGCAGTAACTAATATTCAGATTCGAATTTCACCATATATAGCCACACGGATGAATCGAAGATGATGAAAACGCCGTCCGTGGACTATATATACAGACATACACACACACACACGCTCACACACACACACACACACACACACATATATATATATAATATATATATATGTATATTGGTGGGAGAAAACCGCAGTAGAGTGTTCGATTATTAAGAAAAATTAAAAATAATAGCATAATATTTTTTATACATTTTATTTACCTTCTATTCGGTAGGTTACACACATGGTCAAATGTGGGTTTTTATGAAAGTGTTTCCGTGGAACAAACTGGATTCGAACCCGACACAGGCACGTCCTCAGTTCGCGTTGTTGACCAATTTATTTATACATGTATTACAGAAGATCAGAACAACATAGGTACCGTCAGTTTCAAATCACAACAGAGGTTGAGGTGAGTCTATACATGACAGTCACGTGCTGTTCTTCTTTGTTGGATTTGAAACCGACTGTACTCGTGTCGTTCTGATCCTCTGTAATACGTAGCCTATATATATATATATATATATATATATATATGTAAAATTATTATTATTATTAATAATAATAATTTTTATCAGATGTATGCACTGATGATAGTAGAAAACCCGAAACGACTTCGTCTGTAGGAATAAAACACGATTTTATATTAAAAAAGAAATATATATATATATATATATATATATATATATATATATATATATATATATATATATATATATATATATAAAAGGCACACTTATAATGATACATAAGGGGCTTATGTGACTTAGGGGCAATATGTATAGGGCACAATCGAGATGTTTGTTCACCTTACATTAAAATGTCTGCATGTTGGCAGATCAAAGGAATGGCGAGCAGGGAGGTAATTCCAAAGTCAAGCGATCCTAGGTAAGACGCTATTAGAGTATGAAGTTTTCCGGCATCTGCGACCTTTATAGTGAAGGAGTTGGATTTTGCTGCAAGTTGGGTTAGTCGAGATTGTTTTGGTTGAGAGCAGTATTTAAGTTGAGGGCAGTAACTTCGACGAGACCCTTGGTAACATCTGGGGAAGTTTACAGTGAAGTGTTGGATGTTGTTGCAAGTTGGGTTGGTCGCGATTTACGTTAAGTGCAGCATTTACATCAAGTGCAATAGCTTCGTCGGACCACCTTTTATGTAAGTACTTGTAACACAAGCACAGAGTCGCAACATTGCGCCGATGGAACAGGGTCGTATTGATGTAGTGATATCAAATTGTAAGCGTCCATATGTAGCGTGTATCTCATATGTAATTTCAGTATTCATTATGTTTACTGTCTATAATTCCCGTATCCATTGTTACAACTGGCGTTTTGTTTTAGTTCTGACCATCCGTAAATATTTCTGTTCCAGGATGACAGAAAGAAATCTAAGGAAACGAAAGTTTTATTTGCAGATATTGTAGATATATAATATTGTAAACGACATTAATTAGAGTAATCCGGTGTTTGTGATTTTTTTAAAGTATTTTTATTATTTAAGTAAAAAAGGAGTTCAGTAAATGTTAAAGTTAATTTCGGAGATTTTAAAACGTTTGGCTTTCTGTGAGAGCGCTATAGAGAGCAATTTACGAATACGATTATTTTATTTAAATAAACTCCACTTATACAATATTGCAAGCAGATATAACAAGCCGCGCGTGCGTGGTCCCCCTCTGTATGTGACTCAATGTGGCGAGTGTAAAATGGGATAAATTTGGGCAATTTGGGGCATTTTTGACCCCCCTTTTACCCGCTGGGGGCGGGAAGCAGATGTTTTCTGAGGTCAAGGATGCTCATTCCATATCCGGAACAATTGCCTCTACATTTTGGCCAGGTTTCAGAAAAATTGAATGGATGGATCAAACGTTATGGGAGAAAAGGGTATTTTTTTGCCATTTTGGGGGCTCTAGACTCCCTGGGGGCGCGAACCAGATTTTTTTCCAAGGTCGGCGATACTAATTTTCTATTAGAAACAATTGTCTCCATATTCTTGCCAAGTTTCAGAGAAATTGAATGGATGGATGAGAAGTTATGGGGCAAAATATGTCATTTTTTGGGGGAATACCAGATTTTTTTTCAAAAATCGGAGAATGTCACTTTCTAAGTTGACCAGAGTTACAAGTTCATGCAAAATTTCAGAGAAATTCAATGGATGGTTGCGGAGAAAAATCCGGACGGACATGCCTCAAAACATAAGTCCTCTGATTTTATAAATGGGGGGACCAACAGGACTAAAATCTTAAACTTAAAATTTTTTGATCAAATGGATTTCAGGCACCGCAAAAGCGAGCACATATCAAAAAGACATATTCCACTTGACACCGGTTGCTTTTACTTCCGGTTACTTGCGCACGCATATTAAACTTAAAATACTACGCATAATAATCAAAACTATTTTCAAAATTAAAACTATTCTGCGTTGTTTATTTTTTGTATTTAATTTAAAAAAAACGGGGTATATAATATTTTTTCTGTAAGCAAAATGTATAAACAAACAAAATAACATTTAACAAATACGTACATTTTTCTACAAAATGTATGCAGAAACGAACTCGCATACACTTCGCAGATTTGTTCTTGTAAAACCTTTTTTTTTATTAAAATTATACTGCGTTGTTTCTTTTTTCGTATTTATTTTACGAAAAAGAGGAGTATATTAAGAAAACATTGCAGATATCATGCCCCTATTTACCTGTTTCCCAACCAGGGCGGATTTCTGCATTGTTTTTAATATCTTTTATGCCCAAGAATAGTTTTAATTTTACAAGAAAATATTTTGAGTATTATACGTGTGTTTACAAGTTCAATGTGCATGCGCGGTTAACCGGAAATCAAAGCCACATGTATCAACCAGAATCTTTCTTTTTTATATGTGCTTTATTTTAGGGAACTTGAAATCCATTTGATCCCAATTTTTAAAAATTGTATGTATAACGGTGAACTGGCTCGAAAAATGTCCATACTTGAAAGTGAAATGAAATGTATGGTGGCCCGCAAGAAAAAAAGTGTTCTCATTGTTTGTATTAATATCTTTTTTGTAACATAGAGAGTTGTGGTGTATAATGTAGTCTTTGAATAGTTAATAAACGACTATTAGCGATTGTTAACAATTTCCATCATTGGATAAAAGGGTGAACCAAAAGTAGTCAACAAATAAATGTTACCAAGGCGAGAAAAGTTATTATTCTACTTGTCTATTGTTTATGTTTCAAAGTATTTTAAATCGATTTTATTTACATTTTTTATAGATGTCTTCTGAATCTTGTAAGCCGACGTATCCAAGATGGCGCCTGTTTTTACTCTAAGTGAAACCCCGATGCCGTAGATTTTACAACTCAAAAATTACAAAGAATAGAGCTAATAAATGTCACTAATTGGTCGAAGATTTAATTTTCAACCGATCTGTCTTTATCATTATTATCTGTATATTTGTATTAGCTGTATTTTCTTTTGTTTTCGATTTTTGAGTTTTTCTACAATATCGAGGTTTCACTTCGAGTAAAATCCAGCGAAATCTTGAATACGTCTGATTTACAAGACTCAGAAAGCATCGAATAAAATTGTAAATAAAAGCGTTTTAAATAACTTTAAAACACAAAAACATTAGCATAGAAGTATTAAAGACACCTTTCTTGGCTTTGGTAACAGTTATATGTTGACCATTTGCTTTTTTCACACCCATTCTTTGCCTGTTGAAATTGATAACAATCGCTCGACTATAATTACCTTAACACAATATTTGTTTATTGTCAATTTATTAAACTTGTAACCAGACTATAATAATCAACCCTCTTTTCAAAATTAAAACTATTCTGCGTTGTTTGTTTTTCGTATTTAATAAAAAATAAAACGAGTACATTAAAAAAAATCGCAGAAATTTTTTTTTTGTTTAATATATATGTATTATTGTCAAATATACATGTAAAAATAACAAGGGTTTATTAAAAGTTAACGTTTTGTCTGTAGCTGTTATAACTGGTGTATATATCATTTAGAATCATCTGTCTGTGAGAGACCAACAATAGAGTAATTTACTCCTCTCCAGGAGTTAGGCACAAGGCCAGTTTTTATCCTACTCCCACAAGTAAGATGTGACCCAAGCTCGGGTCGGAAAGTGGGGGTTTAAAAGCCAGCGCCCGAGAGGTGAGCACTCTGACCATCAAAAATTGCCTGGGCAGCCCCGTCGGCATTCCCCGGTAGGGGCGCCTCAAGCAGTAAGCAATTAACTTACTCCTCCAGGGAGGCAAAGCCTGGGAGGGTGGACCTCCTAGAACTGCACAGGACAATCCCATAGACCGGCGTAAATCAAGCCCCGAAGGCCAAGACAATACCAGCCCCTGGTTAGACGATGTAAGAAGACAACATTTTTACTTAATGAAATTGTAGTTATGTAATATTGTAAGCGACACGAATTAGCATAATCCAATGTTTGTCTTTCGTAAAAGTATAATGTTTCAATGTTTACATAAAAGAAGAGTTAAATAAAAGTTAAAGTTTAGTTCGTAGATTATATAACTACTGTTTCTCCTGTGAGGGAGCGATAGAGATCAATATAAGAAGATGTAATTTTTATTAAAAAACACAAATGAAGTTATACAATAGTGTAAATAAATATCATCAGCGTAAACCAGTATTTTTCTTTGTCAAAACAATACACAGACGTTTTTAGCAAACCAATGCAAAGCAGTCAAGCTTCACATAATCGCACTTTTGATATAAGTTCTATACTGTCAACTGTTACTCTAACTGCAGCCGATTTTGAGCTTGCAATTGATGAACTCTCTCCGTCGGCTGCTGCGGGTCCTGACGGCTTTCCTGCATTACTACTGAAAAACTGCAGGGCTCATTTGGTCCATGCTCTCGTATTTCTATGGACGAAAAGTCTTGAAGAAGAGGTCGTCCCAAGCAAACTAAAGAATTCTCTTATTACACCCATTCACAAAGGTGGAAGCAAGTCGGTGGCTGCCAATTATAGACCAATAGCTTTGACCTCCCACCTCATTAAACTAAACTTTTTGAGAAAGTCATACGGAAACACATAGTTAGACACATGAATGAAAATAACCTGTTCAATGACAGTCAGCATGGGATGAGATCTGGAAGATCTTGTTTAAGTCAACTCCTTGAGCAGTTTGACACCATTCTATCAATTCTTGATGATGGTGCTAATGCAGATGTTGTCTACTTAGATTTTGCCAAAGCTTTTGACAAAGTTGACCACAAAATAGTTCTGCAGAAAATATTTGATCTTGGCATTCGTGGAAGCATTTTCAAATGGATCGAATCCTTCCTGAGTAACCGCCTCCAAACAGTTATGGTTGATGGTGCAACCTCGAAGCCACAACCTGTCATTTCTGGAGTCCCCCAGGGAAGTGTATTGGGACCCATAATCTTCCTAATCCTTATTGGGGACATTGATGAAGATATCGCCATGTCAATGGTCAGGTCATTCGCCGATGATACAAGGGCCACAAAATCCGTTCGGTCTCCCGAGGATGCTGTGTTGTTTCAAAAGGATCTCGATCAGATCTACAAATGGACGGAGGACAATAACATGGAGCTAAATGACGTGAAATTTGAGCTTCTCCGCTATGGTAATAACGACCAGCTAAAAAGCGAGATATCATACCACACTCCGTCAGGAAAAATGATAAACATAAAGCAAGAAGTAAAGGACCTCGGTGTATCTATGTCTAGTGATTGTCTTTTTAGCAATCAAATAAACAAAGTTGTGGAAAAAGCCAAGAACCTCATTGCCTGGATCCTGAGGACATTTAAAACCAGAGAATATCGTGCAATGGTCACGCTGTATAAATCCTTGGTTATTCCAGTTTTGGAATACTGTTCTGTCTTGTGGAACCCAAGTAGCCCTAGGCTCATCCAAAAGCTTGAAGCCATTCAGTGGTCCTTTCTACGGAAAATTCAAGCTGATCGGAACTACTGGTCATGTCTGAAGAAGACAAAAATGTTCTCGCTGCAAAGACGACGTGAAAGGTACCGGATAATCTACATCTGGAAGATATTGGAAGGAAAGGTACCGAACATTAATGGCCACATTCAAGCCCGAGACAATGAACGCCGCGGGAGGCACTGTATTGTTCCCTCGCTAAAAACTGGTGGGAAAATACGAACCATTTTTGAAACGAGCTTACCTGTACAGGGGTCACAACTCTTCAATGCCATGCCTAGGTGTATTCGGGATATAAAAAATGCTGCTGTGGAACAATTTAAGCGCTCTCTTGATGCCTACCTCGCTAATATCCCGGACCAACCCCAAATTGTCGGATACACGGCGTGCAGGCAAGCCGACACCAATTCTATCGTGCACATGCAAGCACATGCTGGTGCGGTTCCTTTGTCTCACAGGATCCTCACATCAGCCAGGGCGAGTTGAACAACCAGCAAGCCTGAACACGCCTGTTCGAAGCACCAGACAAAAAAAAAAAAAAATGTTTTAATTTCAATTTGATACTGGTACAGCTTTTGAAACGGATAAAATACGTAAACAGCCGGAAAAAAGTCGGATCAAAACAGAACCGGCGTCAAAATGAAAACTAGGCGGATTGTCAACAGAAAATAAAAAATGAAACAAAACACTCGCCGTATGTTTATTTTTTTGATGACTTATTTATTTTTTGACGAAGCAAACCAGTGAAATCATTTATTATTTTACGAGAGAGTTAACATTTTTTTTCGATTAATTTTTTTTTTTAAACTAAAGATCGTAAAGAACACATTTAATGAAACCGCGATTTGTACAGACTTCTTTCGCTTTTTGTTTGTACTGGTACAGTTTTTGAACCGGATGAAAACCGACTAGATGAGGGTTAGTTTAGGGTTCAAAACCACAGTTCGGTTTTTGTCCGGTTCGAAAGCTGTACAAGCAATTTCCTTTTTTCAAGAATTTGTTGGAAGCCATTTTCGAAAATTTGGCAGATTTTCTTTTGGAGTAAACGCAGACGTGGGAAGGAGGATTTCGGCGTTCGTGTTAGGTAGAATCAATAAGAATCCCTCTTTCTTTGCTGATTCGTATCTTACGACGATCAATAGTTGTCGTCTGCTTCTCAAGCCTTCTGGTCGGCTAAGCGCTTCGGCATCTTCCGACTGTTTACATAAACTGCCGGAAGATGCCGAGCAAAATGTCGTTCTGTTTTGATCAAACGATGTACCAGTACCTTTAATTTTTATATAAAATAATCTATACAAAATAGTCTCCGAAATAGCTACTGCTTTACTTTAGGACTTGAAATTACAATGAAATTTATGCTTTAATTTAAGTTCTCGTAAGCGAAAGGAAATCTGTATTGTTTTATGAATATATGTTATGTAGCGTGTATTTGATCTGTGAATTTATTAAGTAAATACACTTTTTAAAAAACACTATTACTAAATATTTGGAAATTTCTTAAAGTCAAATATAAGCCTTAGTATAATAAATGGCACTGCCCATTACATATTTGAGTATCCTAGTGTTTACATGCTGTGACCGCGAAAATTACATATCCTACGAAATGTTTGAACTTGGGCATCTGAGTAGCGGTAATATTTGTAACTGACAGAGGTATCTCCTCCAACTATCTATATGGCATTACTAGTTAAAATGAAAAGTGTTGTTCGGATGAAATATAAAATGAGAAGAATAGAGTAAAAATACAATTTTTTGTTTGTTTGTTTAGAACACAAAACAATATGTGTATTATCTTAAGAAGATATTTTATGTTAAGGGAAATATCACTTAACTTATATATATATATATATATATATATATATATATATATATATATATATATATATATATATATATCAAGGGAGGCGCGATAGCGCTCTATCCCTTAATAGACTTCAAAAACGACCTATGCTAGAAATCTCATTTATTTGATCAGTCATAACTCAAAAACCAATAAACCAAATTAGTTAAAACTTTGCACAACATTTTCATTTGATAGGTTCTATAAGTGTGTAGAATTTCAGCATCATTAGTCAAGGAAACCCAGAGATCCAGAAAGGTCAGAAGTGATTTTGTGTTATCCGTGTGTACGTACGTACGTACGTGTGTGCCACCCTGTATCTCATCAACTATTTAATGGATTCAGCTGATGTTTGGCAGAGATAGAGGTTCTAGAGTCTAGTTGGTGGCATTTTAATTTCAGTTTACCATATACCTTAGTTTTCCAGAAAATTCAAAAAAAACTTTAAAATTACCATTGTCTTGAGGCATAGCCTTTACAAAAGTAGTGACATTCCATGATAAATGCCAGTATACTGAAATCATATGCCCTTAATAGGGTTAAGATGAAAATTCATACACACTAAATGTACAAAAGCAAGGAAATTCCCAAATCTTTACACTTTTATTGTCATTAATTAAGGGTATGACTACATATCAACCAAACCATTTCATTATCACATCACTACAGTATAAATATCTATGCATGAGTGGATGAAGTGTGTGAGGTGCGCTAAAGAAAATGCCTACAAGTAAAATACATAGCCCTGTTGTGCTTGCATACCCTTAATGACAATAAAAGTGTAAAAATTTGGGAATTTCCTTGCTTTTGTACATTTAGTGTATATGAATTTTCATCTTAACCCTATTAAGGGCATATGATTTCAGTATACTGGCATTTATCATGGAATATATATATATATATATATATATATATATATATAATACAAAAGAAGATTCACTTGAAAATAGATGACGTCATAAAGGAGGAATGTAGCTTAGGTACTTTTGAAAGAATAATAACCATGTATTTCTAACCTTAAGAGTCATATAAGTCTGAAGTTTTCCGAATGCAATTCATGAAAATAAACGGAAATGTAGTATCTATATACGGAACAAATATGAAATGTAAAACTTTATTTTTAACTGATTGCATTCTACCGATAAAATAAAATGTAGGAAGATTTATTTCGGTTGATAGAACGTATTGCCTCTAGAGAGAAAAAAAAGTAAGTGAGTGGGGAATGTGCTGCCATCGTCAAAATGATATTTATCATCTTGTCTAGACAGCCAGATAACTCGGAATCACACGGAGACAAAGGAAGCAATGAAAAACAACGAATTCCATTTAAAATAAAAATCCTTTATTCCCTGTAAAACAGGTAAAAAATCTGAAAATAAAAAATAAACAAAAGGTAACTCACTACGACGAAGAAGAAGAAACAAGTATTCATAGATAAACGAAAGGAAAAAAGATGAAGCAAATCAGTACAATAAGATAGATGACTTAATTTAACTATTAGGGGGAGCGAGGCGAAGAT
The DNA here is from genome assembly GCA_963556195.1 of Sepiola atlantica. Classification (NCBI taxonomy): domain Eukaryota; kingdom Metazoa; phylum Mollusca; class Cephalopoda; order Sepiida; family Sepiolidae; genus Sepiola; species Sepiola atlantica. The sequence continues at coordinate 55,813,342 of OY744516.1, forward strand.
GGGGTCGCCATACTAGGGAGGTAGAAATCTCGGGACGCCGTCGTAGGAAACCTGAGCGACGCCGGGAATGAGTTGTAACATTGTTACGACGGGGAGACATTGTTAATGAAAACATGGGAGGCATAATAAGGAGGATTGGCTGAGCAAGGAAAGGAGAGAATTAATTTTCATACCAAGTTATGTTAGCGGGGTGTTGGAATTTGCGACGCGAAGCGCCCTTATGTTTTGTTTACAAACTGCAGGAAAAATGGCGACGGTTTAAAAAACCGCCAAAAGAACAAGTCTCTAGCAAATCACGCTAACGAGAGTGGGTGATAATTATTATTAGAATAAATAAATCGAAAATGAAGAATTAAAGCAGGATAAAAACTAGTTAAAATCCTCATAGGAGAACGCAGAATAAAAAGGAATGAAGAAAAAGAAAGACGAAAAGAAACATGTCGTAGCGAGCGCATGAAATGCGAATTAAAGAAAAAGCGGTGAAGGGATGAATTTGTCCCTGATGGGAAGAAGGGCCGGGTACGAAACATGACAGGGAACGAGCTGCGCTCGCTTAAATTTTTAGTTATATTGGTAAAATAGTGTGCAAGGGGTTCATTTAGGCATAATTTCTTACGGTGTTCCAACGTAGGAGACAAAATTAATGCCGACGTGCGTACATTATAAGGACGAGTGTTTGTTTAATGATGAAAAATCTTCCTCAGATAAAAAAGTGAACGCCTAAAAATAATAAAGTTAAAAAATTTACTAAAAATCAAATTAAAATAAATAATGCTGTTTGACTTAATGATTTGAAGAAATACATAACCCTATTCTTAATACGGAGACCCTAAACTTAAATCAAGGAAAACAATAACAAAGTTGTTTCATGCACTAAAGTTTTTTCAATTAATGTCGTGTTTTAATATACCATTTCCGGCTTGTTCCGTGAATCAGATTCAGAAACATTCAGACCTATATTCACCCACAGCTATAAAAGTACTTAGAGAGAGAGAGGGAGAGAGAGAGACAGACAGAGACACACAGAAATACAGAGACAGAGAGAGAACAAAACTTTAATATTTATTAAAAAAAACACTTTAATATTTATAAAACGTATTTATAATTAAAAGGCCATTTAAAGATGCAATAATCTTAAAAGTAGAACACTGTTTTAAATTGAAAAGTCTGTTCTCATCTGCGATAAGCTTGTTCCGCGCGAGCGTTGCACACTGTAAGCAGCAATTACACTTCCCATTGCCACCCAGGTAAGTGTATCTTAATTTCAATTACAGTATGTGCCGATTGCTCGCGGCCATTAGGTCCTGAGCGTTTGTCTCGTGATTGTAGCCTGAATCTACGACCGCCTTCAACCGCCACTCTTACACTGATGAGGGTAAGAGAGCCTGAAACGACGTCGTTAGTAGGTGAAAAACACTTTAATATCTATAAAATCTATATATAAATCTAAATGAATAAATGCGAAATATTTTTCTATTCATCCTAACTATGTGTATATCAAAACACGTAACGTTTATTTAATTCAACTATACATTTAATTATTTCAAATATTATTTCAAATACATGAACAGAACATTGCGTAAACATTCATCCCGATGTTTCAGTAGCATAATAATTTTATAAACACCTTCTAATAAATTAATATTCTGAACGATTCCTTTCTGTTTTCGTTTTACAGTTTTCTTTATATATATTCAAAAGTGTTGTTAATCATTGCTATTATTATTAGTAGTAGTAATATTAAGTCCAGCGATTTTATGAAAAACGTTGAACGTTAAAAATGATTGTTTTGAAATTCGAAAAACTTCCGATCACATTTTAAGTATGCGTGTGTTTACACGAACCAACAATTTTTAAAAATTACACTCCGCATTGAACGTAATAACAAACTTTTTCTTTAGATATATACTTCATCTTTAAAACTAAATTTGTTGTTGTTTTCGACGATGACGACTATTGGATATGATTCTATTTGCTATAATAAAAAAAGAAAAGTTCCCTACCCATCTCAGCTTTTTTGATAATAATAAAAATAGATTCATATTTTTTTTAAACTTATTTTTTTCTGTCTTCTAAATTAATAAATGCGACAGTTTTTTTCCCATTTATCCAAACTATATTTACATCAAAACACCAATTAATTGGGGATGGGTATAGGTAAAACAATGTTTTTACTCAGAGACTTCCATAATTTTAACAACACGCTTTGATAACTTTGTAGATTAACACCCTCAGCTAATTTAAACAATGTGATTCTACTTTTTCGCGTCATTCTAACTTATTAGGACAGTGACTAATATATATTGTTAACACTAACCTGGCAAGGTCGTAAAACTACACGTAATTGCCGAAAAGAGTGGACCCCTGACCCCCAAAATAATGCACAGAATTTATCTCCAATAGCAAAAAAAAGTGAAACTGCCATAACACCCTACAATGGCTTGGATATGGATGATCATTTTAAGTTAAATTTATATGCGACACCAATGCCCAACTCTAAATTCTAAAATATTTTGTGTTTTTGTTTTCTACTGCCGCCAGGATTTTCTGGGTATCTACACGCAATCTCATCAAAAAAGTAAAATCGTATTTTTTTTTGGGGGGGGGGGGGTAGGTGTAGCTGAAGGTGTTAATCTCCAATAATACCAACATTTTTAATATGTTTTTTTTTTATTTATACATGAAAATACAGTCTTTAGATAATGTTAAAGAAGCTATTTATTTAATTTTCACGCGAAAAAATTACACAGCTCAACTCAATTGCTTAAACTTAAAATAAAAAAGGGACGTACAGTTAAAAAATATAAGATTAAAAAATATATATAGGGTAAATTTGCAGATTAGCACACTACGCGATTCGCCCTTATAAATATTCTGCTTTTTTAGGCAATTACGTGTAGACACCGGGGAAATTGGAAAGAAGGAACACATATTTTAGAATTTAAAGTGATGGATCAGTTTCATATATATTTAACCTAAATTGTGCGTTATTCTGTGCGTTATTTTTTTAGAAGGGGACCACACTTTTAGACAATTACATGCCAGTCGGACTTAGGGTTAGTGGTACAAATATATTAGTAAACTATACACTCCTCCAATTAATTGTTGCCCGGAGGGCGAGTATGTTTTGCTACTATATATATATATATATATATATATATATATATATATATATATATATATATATATATATATATATATATATATATACTGTCTGCAATCTCGCTAGCTTACTAGTTCACACATTGAATGTATTACCCCGTGCCCCGGCAGTTAGATGTAACACAAGGTCGAAAAGTGTGCTGTTGTAGCAAGCAGCGCTCTAGACGAATACCAGTTTAGCCGAACAAAAACTTCATGGGCAACCTCGTTGGCATTTTCCTGTAGGGCGACTCAGGCGATTAGTAATTAACTAACCCCTTCTCCAAGGGTGAGAAGGTAAAGCCTAGGAAGATTGGCATTCTAGAGCTGATTAGAACCATACCTCAGATCGACAACGAACAAGTCATCCAAAAAATGACAGAGACGATGCTGGTCTAATTTTGGTATGGATTCTAACCCCAATTGTTTCTGAAATGGCGCGAATTTCTGTTAAATTGAAAGCAGACGATAACTTGATTTACCAACACCCGGTTTGTCTTTAAAAATATCTATCGATGTATCTACACGTTGTGTTAAGGACAGTCAATGTATACAACAATGTACCATGGATCTACGTTGACTCTACGTTCAGTGATATTATTTTTGACGATCTACTTCCATAGAAATGTGCCTCGACGAAATCACTTCATTTGCAACCTTCCAGTGTAAATATCTTTGACCCACCTCACAAGCAGCAAAATCACTGCATTTGTAACCTTGCAGTGTAAATATCCTTGACCCACCTCACAAGCAGCAAAATCACTGCATTTGTAACCTTGCAGTGTAAATATCCTTGACCCACCTCACAAGCAGCAAAATCACTGCATTTGTAACCTTGCAGTGTAAATATCCTTGACCCACCTCACAAGCAGCAAAATCACTGCATTTGTAACCTTGCAGTGTAAATATCCTTGACCCACCTCACAAGCAGCAAAATCACTGCATTTGTAACCTTGCAGTGTAAATATCCTTGACCCACCTCACAAGCAGCAAAATCACTGCATTTGTAACCTTGCAGTGTAAATATCCTTGACCCACCTCACAAGCAGCAAAATCACTGCATTTGTAACCTTCCAGTGTAAATATCCTTGACCCACCTCACAAGCAGCAAAATCACTGCATTTGTAACCTTCCAGTGTAAATATCCTTGACACACCTCACAAGCAGCAAAATCACTGCATTTGTAACCTTGCAGTGTAAATATCCTTGACCCACCTCACAAGCAGCAAAATCACTGCATTTGTAACCTTCCAGTGTAAATATCCTTGCCCACCTCACAAGCAGCAAAATTCCACTCATTCACTGTAGAGTTTTCTAGATGTTGGTACATGTTTTACTCTAATAGTTTATTTGCTCTCGTCTCTGGAATTCTCCCTCCTGGGCCTCTATTTCCGCTGGTCAACTTCCCACATAGGTTGTCGTCTATATGTTCACTATCACAGTAGCCCCTTACGCTACACTGGCAATATCCCCTGTTTAGATTGAAAAAATGCTAAAAATACATTTTAAAAAATATTTCTTATCAAATAAAATATCATTTTTATTTTAAGTAAGGCCCGTACGCTTATTTGATCATTACCTACAGCCTTTTTAGCTCAGAGTAAATTCCAGCAATCTACTGCGAAATTGAAGAAGTTTAGGGCGTCCTGGGTTCGTCTTGGTGACGAAATATTTAGGCCATACTTTAATTTATCTATTATCTACAAATTGTTAAGAGCGGTCAGCATAAACACGATTTCGACCGATGTAGACCACTCGACGGATCCACTTGAGGGCGAGTGATTTGATGAATGCTCTTATCATTTCAGACACATAATCTAAAACAAACGATTGGCGACGATTTAAAGTCTCGCCATCTTAACTGGCGACGTTTCTTTCTTTGCTATTGATTTTATTGTCCCCCATTTTACTTAATGTTTATATTACAACTTGACTCTTACTATGTAAGCAAGCATGGACGGGCAAATACACAACACAGAGAAAACACACACGCACGCATATATATACATATATATATATATATATATATATATATATATATATATATATATGCGTGTGTGTGTGTGCTGTATATATATATATATATATATATATATACATACATATATATTATATATGTGTATGTATAATTTAAAAAAAGGAAAGCCAAACATGTTATTTATGTATTCATTAACGTTTTGTCTTTATTTTAAGACTTCCTCAGGATGATTGTCTGAAAAAAATAAACACAAGTACCAAATGTTGGAATAAAACGTGCTGGCAGGTGTAAGCTTAAAATTGGGTCCGCTTATGACAAAATAAAATATGAGATACAAATTGATGGTGGCAGTGGAAAATGTAGTTGACATTTGAGAGTGTGGGGGAGGTATAATATCATTAGGCAGGGGAAGGGACATTACAATAATTGTGGAAGGAGAGGGGGGCGAACATTGGTAGCAGTTATAATGAATTTAAACTATTGGTTTGGTGCAAAAACAATGGTGTTTTTTGACATTCAACTACAAAAGACCATAACTTCTTGCATACCTAACTTTATTAATAAAAAAAACACGGACGTATATTCGCACACAATGTGTGGGAAATAAAAAAAATGTTAATAATACTATTTATGTCATGACGCGCTCGGGTGATTGACTTGAAACACAAAGTTGTAAGAATATTAAAAAGTGTGGTTTTGTCCATTATTTTAAAATAAAACATAACTTTAGTTTGATGAAATTGGTAAAGAGATTAAGAAAAAGGGATACTACGGATATATTTATTCATTCATGTGTCTATGTATTTATTTATATACTTATTAAATTATATATTATTTATTGTTTATTTATTAGCCATTTATTTATTTATTTAATAATTCATTAACATATAAATACACATACATGAACACACATACATGCATAGATATATACATATACACATACATATATACACACCCATATATATATATATATATATATATATATATATATATATATATATATATATATATATACATGATATATAATTTAATAAGTAAATTAAAAAAATAAATACATATACAGAGGGCGATTATAATAAAACATATCCACGACACTAAACTTCGTCGTCTCATAGAATCGTGTTTAATCCTACGTCATAATAACACAATTATTCAAAGACCAGGATTCTATACATATTTCTACATCTTCTGCCAGATCGATTGCAATCGAAATGAACCTAAACCAATATGATAACGGATAACTTCTTCCACTTTGAGTCCGTCTTCCCCCTCCTCATCCTCCTCCTTATTGCTTTAATTCCTTGCTGCCATTCATCTTAAATTACAACTACTTTATTAACTCACAGCGTTTCCGATCAGCGTTTATATGCTAACTGCTGATTTTTTTTCTTTCTTTTTTCTTTATCTTTTTTTTAAACATTTCTTTCTTTCTTTCTCCCTTTCTACTGTTTATTACACGTGACTATTTTTCCCCAAATTGCTTTTTTGTATAAATTTGAAAACTTTTCTGTTTTTAATTAAAGTGCTGCTACCAATTGATGATGATAGTACTTTAACAATCGAAATATTCAATATGTGTTTTTGAGTTTATTTTTGCTAGTTGTTGATTTGCTTATCCTTTATTACATTTTATCTTTACATTTTGTCTGAAACATTCTTTCTTTTATTCCTCATATATATATATATATATATATATATATATATATATATATATATATGTAGAAAATGTAGGAATGTGGTAATGTATATATATATATATACATGATGCATATATGTATATATATGCATATATATATATATATATATATATATACATGATGCATATATGTATATATATATATGCATATATATATATATACATGATGCATATATGTATATATATACATGATAAATATATGGATATATGTATATATATACATGATGCGTATATGTATATGTCTGTATATATACATGATGCATATATTTATATATATGTATATATGCATGATGCATATATGTATATATGTATATATATATATGTATATATAGATATACATAGTGCATATATGTATATATATGTATGTATATATATATATATATATATATATATATATATATACATAGTGCATATATGTATATATATGTATACATATACATGATGAATATATATATATATATATATATATATGTATATATATATACATGATGAATATATGTATATATATATATGTATATATATATACATGATGCATATATGTATATAAATATGTATATATACATGATGCATATATGTGTATATATATGTATACATACATAATGCATATATGTATATATATATATATGTATATATATATATACATGATACATATATATATACATGATGCATATATATACACATGGTGAATATATATATATACATATTATGCATATATATATATACATAGTATATATATATATATATATATATATGCATCATATATATACATGATGCATATATATATATATATATACATGATGGTATATATATATATACATACATGATGCATATATATATATATATATATATATATTTATTGTACTGCGTGTAGATAAAGAGAGAGAGAGCAAGTAAGAGTGAGATAGATGTTGGAAAGTAGCAATGGTTAGGTGACGGAAGATGATTGTACTGAACGGAACTTACGCAAACCGGGATATTTCAGGAGGGTGCCACTTTCCTTTTCATCTTCCTTAGCCGGCGACGGCGAGACTTTAACGAGAAGACGTGTTTGCGTGCGGTTGCTAAACTTAGGGACTGCAGGCGAAGGGCGATGATCTAGAGAAATTATCTCTATCTCTCTCACACACACCCACACACACCCGCACACGCACGCACGCAATTTACTATACCTTCGTTGTAAACTAACTAATACTGATCACGTTGAAGCGACCCACCACACCACAATAATGATGGCGACTTAGCTAATCAACTCACGAGCATAAATCGCTCAAGAATAAGAGGGTTGTGTAACAGATAGGGAGAGAAAGAGCGAGAAAGAGAGAAAAAGGTGAGAGAGATTTGAAACTTAAATACACGTGTTTCAAACTTTTTTAAGAAAAAGTGCTCAAAGTCTCCGTTTAATAAATACATAATTGTATAATTAGTGCGTTTGAAAGGAAGTTGATGATATTTTATACTCTTTAATTTAAGAATTACTTGAAGTATTTACTAGCGGTAAAGAGCGCTGATGCTGACCTTGTTGTTTTTTCAAGGGG
>OY744516.1:55826691-55841691 GCA_963556195.1 Sepiola atlantica
GTAAAGTAAAAATATTTAATGCAGTTTTTTTTAAAATTAAAAATCAATATTATTCAGGTTTATGATGCTGATCGATATCGGATAGGAAATAACTAGAATGCTATAATAAAAGAAAATATCTAGCGTGAGATTCGAACTCACGATGGTCTAAAATATTGAAAATGAAGGTGAAGGCTTTATCCACAAGGCCACCGATCTAACGAAACTATTTTATTATGTGAACCTCCATATAGATAAAAAATAATTCATCTGGGTAACATCAATGAAAACAAAACGTAATGAAAGATGAATGTTATATTATTAAATTTTAAAATATTTTTGTAAACATTTATCAAATATTTTGTATCCATTTATAATAAATATAGGGATGAATTAATTCTTTCAGAGCAAAAATACGCCAAGTATTTACGATGGTTTGATGTGTTAGTTCGGTCGTCTACAGTAGAACGTTAAAATGATTATTACGTAATTTTACCTTATATGTTTTACAAAGGGTTCAAGAAATTCTAACATCAGGACAAAGATGCGGATTCCAAATTTGCGTTTAGTTTAGCTCTTAGATGCCACAACACATGTAAACACATGTAAACACATACATACATACCTACATACATACATGCATACATACATACATACATACATACATACATACATAGTGATTGTCCATCTTCACAGATAGTTTCCGTCTTTTTGTCCTCACTGTTGTCAGTATCATACTGTCTTTCCTTGTATGACGTCGTAGATGACGTTAAATACCAGCTTCTGACCCGCAAGACTGGAAACATATGTGGCAGATGATAGAAGAAGCGTCGACATACAAAGTGATTGCTATCTCAGTTCCTGTAACCACTCGACCATCACCATAAGACTTTCACTAGATGGAATAACATACTCGATGGCAAGCGAAATAACCGTCAAGAAACATCTGTACATCAAGGGATTTAAGTGACATATGCTTGTATAACACATATACCACTTTCTAGGGCTCAGCAGCCGAATTGCACGCGACAAGCAATAGTAAGATCACTAGCAAGCTGGAGTTGTTTGCAGGTGTGAGTATCACAGAGGTTTTACATCTCTGAGCAACAAAGAAGGCGGAATGTCATCCACTCGGGATGTCATCCACTCGGGATGTCATCCACTCGGGATGTCATCCCCTTGCTACAACAGTACATACTTCTATTAAAGTAGCACCCTAAAGCTTTTTGCTTGTTTTATATCGTAAATTTGCCACTCCTAAAGTGGCTGCCCTCACCACGGCTTATGGGCACCCCTTCTACCCCTATACATACATACATACATACATACATACATACATACATACATACATACATACATACATACATACATACATACAGACAGACGCCTTCCTTCATATATAGTCTTCACAACTTACAAACAATATTAATAGTCAGCAGCTGCTAATGTTTGTTTTCGCTTTAATATATACTGAATGTATTATATCCCTTAAGACTTACACACAGAATAGCTATTTATAACACACCTATATTGATACAGAGAGAGTAGATGCATGATTATATCAATGTATATATTTATAACACCGTGGATTGTGTTCTTTTCTTAGCTGGCTTGCTTCCTTGTCAGTGTGGACATGAAAGCGTCGTGCAGAGTGGATGATGTCACACAAAAACGAATGGCATAATTCAATGGCGTTTGATAGAAGAAGTAGTGGGAGGCGATGCACAACGTAAATAATTAAAAGAGAGGGGAGAAAGAAGAGAGAGAAATGATAAAAGAAGAGGGAGAGAAAGGAGAGAGAGATCGCATGAAAACGAATGATTATTTTCAAGAGAGAAATATATATTTACTTCAGAACAATTGACGTCACAAAATATGTTTGATTTTTTTTAAATAGAAAAAGCTACCATTGATTGTTTTATGACGTCATACATTTTCAAATAAACATCTTCTTGTAAAAACATGATAATCAATTAATGTGGAATAATATATTTAATAATATATATATAACTAGCGGAATCCGTCGCCCGGCGTTGCACGGGAGAAAGTACTTACGTCGAATAAAAAAAGAAACAGTCTATTGTTTTTTCCCCCTCTTTCTCTACCGTGTTGGCGAATGTTATAAATTTAAAAAAGAAAGAAGTGGTAGAGTAGAATGGGATCGAACGCTAAAACTGGCGTTCATGAAACCTGTTTCCTTATCGACTGCACCACGGTTTCGAGTTAAAGATAAATATGAAAACAATCAAATTAAGCTAAGCTTGTTTATTGGCATGCGCGTTATGTTAAGATTTAGCTTCTGCCGACCAAATGTAAAGTTAAAAAATGACACGGTTTAGGTCATTTGTAGTTGATGAAATAAATGGATTTGGGAAAGTTTTCTATAATATACGTGTTAAAGGTGTATGATTTTGAAAATGTAAATGTATCGGGGTCTACGAGTATCTTGGCGCTTATTGAATTAAATAGAAAGTCGATTCGATCAAGAAATTGTAGCCGCCATGTTGAATGTTGTAGAAACTGTGTTCGTTAATTTCATTCTCTTAATTCCAGAATGAATATAAATATAGAAGTCATAGGTAGAAATAGAAATAACGTAATCTGATATTCACGGAAAATCATCGGAGTGAATCGGAGCGGTCATTAAGTATTTGCGTATTGTTTTATATTATGTAGTAAATTAATACCAGGCAAATAATAAATAAGAACGGAGTCTTTTGTGAAAATAAAACTGTGTTTATTAGTTCCTGGTGTCGATGAGTGGAGTGACAGTACAGGATTGTTAGGGAGAAAAGTTTTTGCTATCACCTATATGGAGTTAAGTTGGCGGAGAGTCGTAGATGGTGGGCCAAATGTAATATTTAGTGTTAGCTGGAAAAAATAATAACAAATTTACTAAAACACGCTCGAGTGAATAAGTGTAATATAGTGGTGAGTTTAGTAGCGTGTGATGCATGTGGTTATTTTCCTATTCTCCGAGAAGGTACAGGGGGAAAATCGTCTTAACTTCATATATTAGAAGAAGAAAATACTGACCTAACGAGTCACGGATCGTATAGTAAACTGGTTATCTTGTTTGATATCATGTTTGTCAGCTAAAGTCGTAAGAGAAATAGAATGATGTAGGAATAACACACGTGATAAAGGATCTATTATGAGTGTAGAAAGAAAGAGAGCACCTAAGAGAGAGTGGAGATGAAGAGAGTTGAATAGTGGGTTTAGTTTATGCCCCCCCCCCCCCACGGCTGGTAGATGTGACACAGAATCGGAAAGTGGGATTATAAAGCCAGCGTCCAAGAGGTTAATCACTCTGGCCTGCGAGAAATGGTTGGGTAGCTCCATCGGCATACCCTGGTTCGGACGTCCTACGCGATTAGCGATAAACTAACCCCGTCTCCCAGCACGAGAAGGTAAAGCCTGGGAGGGTGCCCCTCCTAGAGCTGCACAGAACCATACTGAAGCCCGACAGAGAACAAGGACACCCAGCTATAAGCCAGACTATGGCGAACTGATTGTTGCAGATGCACCCTTGACTGGTATGAAAAACACCACGGTAGTGGGTGATTTATCTATACTTTTTTTACTATTATCAAAGCCGGGAACCACTCGAGGATAAGGGTTAATGAGACGGAAAGTAAGAAACACTATCAGAGTACTGACATTAATCAATATTATGAACTTATTATTACTTATGGGGCGATTTATAACAGGAAGTTGTTTACATTGGATTTTAAGACATCCAAGTTGTAATCCGTAGGGAATCAGTTCAACGGTATGTGTTCTACAGACGAAAAGCCTTTACAAAAAAGCTATATTCATGCTAGTCATATAGAAGGAAAAAGAAAAATATTTTTTCGTTATGTTTGCAAAAGGAGTGATTGCTCTGAATGTCTTACAAGAATAGACAAAATATTGAAACTCAGTTGGCCATTTTTGATGGAAATAAATATAGAGTAGATAAAGACTAACCACGTTTTTTCTGTGGGAAAAGAGGTTGTAGGAAAGAGAAAAGATTGGTGGTGTTCTCTTTTATGTTAATATTGTAGAACGTGTCAAATATATTGTAAATAAAAAGGTTTTGTAAATAGTATCCCAATTTCTCCAAATCTTAAGGACATTCTATTTTAGAGGAACCCATTTTAGGGTTCCAGTTTTGGAGGGAGATTTTTGGGAAAGCCGAGTTTTAGAGGAACATTTTAAAGAAAACAGATTTAGGCAATACTCAGATATGAGAGAGCGAGAAAAATTGTATATGATAAAACAAACAAAATAATGAATTCAAAAGCAATAGTTCACAAAAGAGATACTTTATATATGTTTAAAATAGAAGTCTACAAAGATAAGAACACATCAACTGTTTGTTTATATTTTTAGAGTCCTTGCAGAACAACGGGGTTCATTAGCTGAGAAATTTAGGAAGTCTGAGTCGATAATTTAAGGTTTGTGAATTATCCACGGTCTGTGAAATCGTAATCAAAACTTCTCCACCCAATTATCAAATGTTTATTTGATTGAAAGTTATTAAGTAGTCAATGTTTATTTGTTTTCATTGTAGGAAGTTAATTGAGAAATGTTCGAACTATTAAAGTGGTTAAGTTTATACATTTGTTTGGAATCAGCAGACGATAGGGTGAAAGAGTTAATGAATTGTCTATGCGTGTGTGGGTCAGTGTCAGAGTGGCTATATAAGCGTGAGTGGAGGAATGCATTTTTAACCTTCCCATCACCCGATAGAGGGCGAGGAAAGCTAGTGAGATGGCGATGTTAGCTCTGTCGTGGATTTTGGGCTCTACATATTTGTTGAAGGAAAAATATGGCTTCTTATATACTCTTGATGGATCAAAACAGCACATTTTATAAGTTCAGAGAAATGTATCTGATTGGCTTAAAATGTTTTTATTTTAATTCAGGCGACTGCATGCGTCGAGCCATGTGCGCAGAAACGAGGTAACGCATTTTCATTTTTGGCATAGAGAGTAAACTTGGTTGCTACACCATAAACAATAAATAAACACCTATACTTTTAATACATCAATCTATTCATCTTCACAATCGGTTAAGGGAACTAAATATGTGGTGTATCAACGTTTACTCAACGGATCACGTGTCGTATAGTTAGATATAAAATATTCATATAAGGTAATTGTATTGATAACATGATTTATATCAATATTTATGAACGTAGAAATCTCCATTTATATGAAATTAAGTATATGATGATGATGATGATGAAGAGGAGGTGGATGACATACTATATAGTGTATATTCGTATGAATAAGCATGGTCACACTTCGTTTACCGACTTGAGGCTGTTGTTGGCATTCTGACAGAACAGACCACGTGAAGGTTGCCAATATCCATAAGTAAAAGTAGTACTATGGAACTGACTGGATTCGAACATAGAACACTCAAGTCGTCAGTTCATGCCGTTATCTATTTAACCACTGTCACCTCCCTATGATGATGATGATGATGATGATGATGATGATTTCTCCATCTATTTTCCTTTTCTCCTGCAACATGTTCGCTCATATAAAACATTCAATATGCAAACAAAAAAGAAAGACTATCAGATGTTTGGTATTAGTTAGATGCGTTTAAGAAACGTGTCTGATACTCGTGGTCTATGATGCGGATTATACGCGAAAGAAAATCAGACTAAAGTCTAAAAGGAAAATATTTGAAATCGGATCTGCTAGTGCGCATTCAGTTAACAGTTTCTAGATATGCCGCTCCATTACAGACAAAAATGACTGGATGCGATATGCACACTCGGCTAACAAAATGAAGATTAATGGGGTTTAATAAACTCTTGAGAATTTCGCCAAATGTAAAGGAATTGTTCTAGGATAAAAAGACATAGTATTTAGCATTACTTGACATTCCTTTCGTTCCTGAAAATTCTTCTAACTGACGAAAAACACTGTGTGTAACATATCAATCCTCCATATAATAATAGTAATGTAAATGCTCCCTATTCTATGGCCCATTATAGCCTTCTAACCGACACCTTACTATGTTTATATGTTCCACTACTCTCTTAGGTTAATTACTAATACATGTTTTCAGAAACTGTGCGTTCCTTTCGTACTCTTTCATTTTAGTTACATTTTGTCCGGCTAAGCAGCCTGTCTGAACACAGTCATTTGCAGCTGGGATCAGAGGTAATTTCACTCTGACATTAACATAAATGAATTCGCTTAACTTTATACACTGAAAGAACAAAATATATTTATGTAACACATTCATATCTATCTATATATATATATATACATAAATAGTTAAATTACCTACTAGACACCATCCTCAAATGTCTTCGATCTCTCTGTAGAAGTTTGTCAGAGCAATCTGACATTGGGGATACTTCCCCCTTACAAGTAAACTCTGACTAAATATTCAAAATAACATAGTATTCGAAGCCCAAATATCCTCTTGACACGGCTATACACTGGCTCATACGATGAATGGTGCACTATTTCCAAGTAATGTTACCACAAGTAACAGCACTTAACTGGATACCCCACCAAACTAGCTGATTCCTGGGATCCGGTAAGACCAGGAGACCACACAGAAATATATACTACAACATAGTTTTCTGGTCAATTGCGGAGATAAAATTAATGTCCTTAACATCTTTACTGACTCAACATTTGACAAGTAAATAAGAACGTTTATGAAATATTCGAATATATATGTATTTCATATAGAGATCAAGCGTTAGCCCCATCATGAGGCCCAATGATTTCTGAGAACTTCGACTGAAGTAAAGGTGAAACACACAGTGAGAATAAAGTAAGGTTTTCTGCGTGTGTTTATGTATTATTTCGCGGTATTATAGTTAAACAGTTAATATAAAAGATTTGGAATCAGTATTTTGGATCAATAATTTTTATTGATGTAAGAAGTTCTTAAAACTTTTTAAAAACTTATTATTCAACATTAAATGTGTACAAAACAAACAGAAGAAATGCTCCTCTATTGTTAGCGTTCTCTTATTAGCTTAATAGATTTTTAAGTATTATTATCTGACGGAAAACCAAGGATGTTAAAAAGTCAACATATTTTTATGTAATCAATGACCGTGTGTAGAAGCGTTCGCCTTCAGTTCTAATATTTCATGCTATCTTTCAGGGTTCGAATCTAACACGATGCTTTTTACTTTTGCTATAGCGTTCCAGTTATTTCTTAGCCGATAGCTATTATAGCATTAAACCTTAATAAAGCACTCTCTGAAATTATCTAAATTTTAAAATAAAATAAAATTGTATTAGTAACTGACCTTCAGAAGAGAAACCCGCTAATGGCTGGTAGTTCAGCTTGCATTAGATAGAGGGAAGTCGGCTTTTCTGTGCCTGTTCCTTCGGAAACTATAGTACAGTTTCCGAGAGCGAACACGACGGTGACTGGTTACTGGAAAATAGCACAATTGAGATAGCTTTAGATCCTTCATCGCTACAATTTTTCTGTATTCTATCTTCCGTTAAAATGTGTCTTGCGTCACCTCCGATATATATAGAATTGGTGAATAACCTAGTATTGCGAGCTATATACTGTCTAAAATTCCCAAAGAAATGAAACAGAGAAACATGGTACACTTCTGATTGTGCAATTGTAATTGCTTGCATAAGCACAATTTTAATGGCTACCAATAGAATAGATGCTCTGAAAACCAAAGCCGCCTTTATTGTGAATCCTCCTTGATCGAAACAAAATAAGTATATAACCCAGGTAGTAACGCAAAAGTTCCTTACTCTTGGTTGAACACTTTAGATGCACCTACCGGTATGAGTTTGTATTAAAACCGTACTTACACATTTCAATGGCCGGATTCTGGCTAAGGTGTTAACAACGTTGAGTTACAAGATCCAGGGTTATAAGTTAGAGTCCGTTGGTAGGTAGGGCAGTTGTGTAAATATATACTGATGAGTTTACAAATAGCAAAAACACATGTCTATAGATAAATAAATAATATTTAATTATTTATATATATATATATATATATATATATATATATAAGGAGCGGCGGGACAGTTATAAAAGTGGTGGGCTCTCCTAAAAAGTGGGGGGGGACCGGTTAAACACATGCATATATAACTTCATTATTGATGACCGTAAAGTGGGGGGGCAGGTCATAAAGTGAGGGGGGGGGGCTTAAGCCCCCTCTGCCCCCCTCCCCGGTGCCGCCGTCCATGTATATATATATATATATATATATATATATATATATATATATATATATAGAAGAAGAAGAAGAAGAAGAAGAAGAAGAAGAAAATGTAATGAATTAGAACATTCTAATTGTTCAAAGAATTTGAACAACAAATCTAGTATGGCGTACGGCCGTTTCCAAAATTCTGGAAATACTTTATTTTATTTTTTAATTTTTAATTTTTTTAAAATCAACAAAGCCACTCCGAAACGTTTGCAAGTGCCTTGTGCCAGGATCGTCACTCGACCTTCTAGTAGACTGTCGGCACACCTATACATTCAACTGAGTCACTCGCGGTGAGTAAGTGAAATCTTAACGTTTATATAAACACTGTCAATTACGAGACTACTCTATCTGTTTAAACAGAGAGCTTTGTCTTATCACCGATGGAAGTTGGCGGTTTTACTTACCACTCAAATTGGAAAATGTAATTCTCTACAGACAGTGTTTCGCTGCATCGCAGCTCTTCAAGGTGGCTATATATATATATATATATATATATATATATATATATATATATATATATATATATATCATAATAGAAAAATGTTTACAGATTTATGCTGCATGTCTTACTAAAGAAAGGGGCGCGATGTTAACTGAGCCGATTTACACATTCCGCCGTAGGCATTTTTTTTATCCTAAAACCAGTTTCTTCTAACTGGTGCCGGCGGAAGGCTTAATATAAGAAGAGACGCCATCTTGTTCATTTTTTGTCTCCTTTTATTAAGTGTTCTATTTACTTTTGTTGGTCGTAAGGAGAGACACTCTCTATTTTATTGTTGTTTTGCAATACAGTTCACACTGGGCCTAATATAAATGTATTTCAAAGCACCACTGTACAGTCATCCTCACCCAGTGTCTTTAGGGTTTATTCCTTCTCGACGATACATGATGACAAAGTGCATAGATAATGCATGCTCAATATATCGCTATGTCTTTCTCTTCCTCTATATATCCCTATCTATGCCCCCCTCTCTCTCTCTTTCTCTCTTTCTCTCTCTTCCCTCTTTCTCTCTCGCGCTCTCATCTTTCAAGACATTCTTCTTGCATCAACAAAGATAATAAATCTATGTTCTTCTACACTGAAAGTAACCGGCGGTATCCACTTGAGTCTAAGTAATAAACAAGTTAGCCCCGATTTCTAGCACTCTCAACCTATTTGGATAACCATTGCAAATGCTTTTGCGTCATCGCAACTGTCGTATGACATTGATTTTTAGCTGGTAATTACTATCAGTCGTCTCTGCGATTTAGTTTGAAATAAGCCCCCCCAAGGTTTCAGTAGTATCTGCCCCCTTTCCAGTGGAGGTCTAGTTAGTGACACCCCTATTATTATTATTATTATTATTATTATTATTATTATTATTATTATTATTATTATTATTATTATTGTTATTGTTATTGTTATTGTTATTATCATCATCATCATCATCATCATCATCATCATCATCATCATCATCATCATCATCATCATTATTATTATTATTATTATTATTATTATTATTATTATTATTATTATTATTATTATTTACTCACAAAGAGTTTTCTCGCGAGCTCCTTTTTATTTGCCTCCCCACGAAATCAGAGTTAGACACAAGCTCAATTTTCCATTTTAGGAAAATCAAACTTCCAAAGGGGCGCCCGGTTTTTGGACAAAAAATGTGCCTTAGTCTAGAAGGATTTATCATTACTGACAAGGAAAGAACATATGAAGTGTAGTATCAGAATATATACAACACTATGATCTTAAGCAAACTTCACACGTGTCATTATTAGTGATATCTCATTGGCAATGACAAGTAGAGTTCCCTGGCGGCTGGGTGACAACAGATTCTCAGCCCTCTTCACCTCTTTCGATAACCGCTACGACAGCCATTTGTTTACATTTGATTTCTGACTGACAACGATCATCTCTCTTGCTCTCTCACTTTCTTGCTTTCTTAGCCATGATCTGCCCTTTCTCTTTACCGCCTTACATGAAATTAAATTAAACGAATTATAGTCTGCAATACGACCCCTTTTACGCCTAGCAGCTAGGTTTTCAAAATTTATAATGATCAGTTAATTATTTTAGGAGTGAACCATATACATACAAAAATATAAACATATACACATACCTAACTTCATATAATAGGGGTAATTATAAAGCCGCATAGACTTCGCAATCTAGTAGGAAGCTGAATTCTTTTCTGACCTGTAGCCCGTACTCATGGAAGAGGTGTTGATTGTCTTTCCATAACTTAGAAGAATTTCAATGGTAGGTGTTTGCGGATTATGCCAATAAAAGGTCACTTATTTTTTTAAATATAAATGTTAATTTTTTTGTTAGACTTCTCCGCAAAAAAAAAACATCTTCCTTCCAACACTACAAAAATGTTCCCTTTCTTCCTTTGTGCACCTGAAATCAAACAGACATTCCATGAACATAGTTTCTGTCCATCTTTGGAACCGGTTACCGCGGGAATGTTTTCTTGCAAACCACAACATGGTCGTTTACATATCCAATGTCAACAAATATCTGTCGAGTCGTTATGTGAATCAATCATAATTCTTAATTCTTTTGTAGTACTGTTTTATCATCCAACGAAAAATCTCACTAACCCTCATCCTCGAGTGACTTTGGCCTTGATAAGTCGTGATATATTCGTATATATTAAAAATTTTAAATATTTGCAGATTTGGAATCAGCACCTTCGATCTAGAAGTCCTAATCGATGTCAAAGTGAACCCTTTTTTAAAAACTCATTATTCAAGATTAAAAGTAAGTAAAAATAAGATTAGAAGCAACTCTTCCGCTATATTTAGCCGACCGATTAAGTAGGTTTAAAAGGTAAAATATTTCCGTTTGGTCGGTGACAGTATGGATAAACTGTTCGCCTACAGATACAATATTGTGTTACCTCTTTAATGGTTCAAATCTTTCACGAGATTTGTTTTTATCTTTTTATTGCTATAACGTTTCATTTTTTTCTTAGCCGATATCATCACTATCGTATGGCTGAATAATCCATTTAAAAAAATGTATTGCGATTTGATTTTTTTAAAATGTATTTTCACACCTGGCGTTGAGCAGTACGTCCACTAGTGTTTTATTAAGAAAACCATTTTCATCAGAGTAATTCTTAACAGATTGGGAATCTGACAGATCAAAGCACATCTACACTAACTTTTATTTGAAAATATGTTTTACTGTTAAAAGCGACTCTATACAAATAATTCCGACAACAGTTAAAATGAACAAAGACTTAAACTAGTGAGGCTTTTAGAGCTCTGATTAAACCATCCATTCCAGAGCCTTCAGAGTATATGTGGATACTCCCCCAAGTCGAATTAGTAGGTAAATATCGTTTGCCTCTGGCTGCTAATGTCGTATTAGACGGGGCTAGTCTCGAGACAAGTTAAGATTAATATATACATTCGTTCAGCCATCGATAATTGTCACAGTTTTCTTCTCATAAATAAATTGTTATAGAAGTATTATAAGGCTGGTGTAGTGTTTAGTAGAAACGATATCATGTTATCGGTTATTTGAGTCATCCGTAATTTGGAGGGAACTAGCGATTCTGACATGGAATCGTACAGTTTATTAGGGACATATTTCTACTGACTCATCACTCATAATGACAAAAGAAACACTCGTGGATAAGGGTTAATGAGATCAATCGTAGTCAGTTCAATGACGATGAAATACATTTTTTTAATGATCACTAGTTAATACCCGCTCGTCCAACGGTGTTAGTACAGTACCTGTCGATTTCATTTATTATACCGCTTTATAGCTCGTACGACGAAAAATATTTGTGAATTTTTTTGGAAAAAATACGCTACTAAATATTTGCATGAGACAGTAAATAACTACGATGAATGTATTTACGTATCTAAAACATTAGAAATTATGTTTTAAGCGATAATAATTCGCTTCGAATGCCCAATACACTATAGGCTAACATATTTATTGCGGATTAGGCCAATAAAAGGTCACTTAGTTTTAAATATATAACTGTTATTTTTCGTTTTGTTATTATGTTATGTTATCTTTTTAATTTATGGTACACGTATCCAATTAAAAATAATGTTGTCTTGCGTAGGATTCAGACTATGGTATTGACCTAGTAAAAAATACAGACTTACTAATGTGTACTCTGCCTATTCATTTTTGTTAACCAATTATCTTTCTATTTGAATACGAACAGACAAACTCCAAAAACACAACTTTTTAATCGCAGGTATTTACCTCCCACCGCGAAAAGATGTGACACAAAGTCGGAACATGAATACTAAAAAGCCAGCGCAGAAAAAGTGTTTGACGTCTGACCGAAAAATGCCTGCGCAGCCCAGCTGGCGATCCCCGGTAGGGGTGTTTCAGGCAACTCAAGCTTGGAAGGGTGGACCTTTTAGAACTTCTCGGCACAATATCTCAGCCTTGCAGATGCAAGGTCATTAACTACTCAAAAATGATTCAGGCTTTCTCATCTGAATAGTATATAGATTAGTATGTTAACCAGCCTTGAGGAGATCTGAAAAAGACATTATAATCTATTTAGGCCATTCGTAACTATAGAAGTCTGTTTTTTTTTTATAAACAGATGCTTTTAGGGTATGTAGAACAATTATTTAGTTTGGCATCGTGTAAAGTATCCTTAAGAATTTTAGGGTCGTTCTTTTTTTCTTTATATTTTTCCGACACTTTCCGTTCTCTGTAAAGCATTCTTTAAGCTTCACCGCCCTTGTTCTGCTGCAGATGGACATGTTTTTTTTTGCGCCCGATCCCAATTAAAAACAGTCTACCGGATATGTTGCATTCGTAGCTCGTTTAGACATCGGCGCCAAGCTATAAAAATGAAATAGTCTCGTGTACTTGAACCACCCTGGTTGTAAACCCACTTGATCTCACTCGTTCTAAATGCAGTATGGAGCATAGAATTAGATTTTCGTCAAAAGGGTTTCGCTCAAAAGTGCATGCGTGTAAAAGATCGTCAGATTTTTTATTTTATGTATTACCTAAGTTAACCCCAAACAAGACACAATGCCACTGATACGTAAGAGGCTACTCTGAATTAGTGACATCCTAAGTATGGAGTTGTGCAGCGAGATGTTCGTTCACATTGCATTTAAAATTCTGCATTTTGGTGCAGTAAGAGGTAGAGGAAGCAGGAAGTGAATTCCAAAGTTTAACAGTTCGAGGAAATAAGCTATAAGAGTAGAAGACCTTCTGGCATCTGGGGCCCTCGACAGTAAAGGGCGAAATCTTGCTGACTATCCAGTTGATCAGTAGTATTTATGTAGAGGTGGCACCAGTGCACCACACTTATCAAACCACATTCTGTTAAAGTGCTTGTAAAACAAGCACAGACATCAAACATTATTGTGAAGGGACAGAGACTGCAGCGTTTTAGATAGTGTGGGATCTATTATATTACACACTTTCGGAGGACTCTATCCGGGAGAGAGAGGCTAGTAGTTGATGCAGTAGCGCAGATATAACTACAATAGTAAAGGTAAAAAGGTAAAGGTCGCATAGCCTGGACGCGCACGAGTGTCGTTGCCGACATCGCACACTGCCCATGGCCGTAGCGGCGGTGATTTGTTAAGAATCACCGAGTCTAGGGCACAGCATATGGAAGGCGGAGCCCATCCCTCTCCTTCCGCTGCCTTGAACCTTCCCTGAGTTGTAGTCAGGTACCCATTTACTGCTGGGTGGACAGAGGGAGTTTTCAGACCCGAAAATTCGCATGCCGTGAGTGGGATCGAACCCGGGTCGTCCAGCCCAAAGACAAGTGCTATAACCACTCGTCCACATGCCCTCCCTATAACTACAATACTTTAAAAACAAATCACTGATTAACATGCGTGTTTGGCTTGTTTGTACATCTGTCTGTTTTTTTGTTTCAATCAACTTTTTTCACTCTATCTAGTGCCAAATCCAAGGTTCCAAACGTGTTTTGAGGGTGTATACAGAAACGTTTTGGCAACTCCATCGATGGTACTGTACTATGTGTATCGGGGCTTATTTTTCCAATGAACCAATAGTACATCCACAAACAGTTGTTTCGCCGTATCATGTATCCTAGACTTGGCTAGACATTGTGTTTCAAGCTGAAATTCGAGGCGCGACCACGAGTGGAGTAGTTAGCAATCTTACCCGAAATTATCTCACACAACATGATCAGAATATATATATTTTTTAGAAATACTACACTAAGTGCTCAATTACCGAAGCAAGAGCCTAAATTATTTATATCCTAATACAAAAATATGACTTAGAAATATACCCGGTGTTTCATGGACTTCTATTCACTTTAATAAACAAAAAATAAATAAAATTAAGTGCTCGAAATGCTGATTACGTCTATGATGTATTTAGAAGTCCTATGAAACAGTGGTGTACACAAATAAGCAGAAGTTGGCATTGATACTGTTAAGATATGTTACATACATGGCTTTAACCAACATAATCTGTTATTAATCAATCGAGGGAGAGTCTAAATAATCGCTCGTTTTCTTTACAATAAGAAGATAGTATTTGTTTTGTTACACTCCCTATATATATATATATATATATATATATATATATATATATATATATATATATATATATATATATATATATATATATATATATATATTAAAAACGAGTTTCACATATCTTTAAGAAAACGTTTTTTGAATTGTATTAGAGTATTTTGAAAACGAAAACAAGAAACGTTATGTTTTATATATTTATTAAATGAATAAAGTTATTATTATTCATAAATATATGGCCGAGACTTTCGCTGGAGAAAGCACTTTTTGACACGGTTGTTGTATCA
>OY744516.1:55844191-55849191 GCA_963556195.1 Sepiola atlantica
TAAGACGTGTCGTGCTTATTAAGGAGCAAACAATTTCTTTTTAAAAATAGCGATTTTTTCATAAACAATGTCTGAAGTTAGTTCGGTGTTTTCCTTATGAATGTAAAGATTTATATGTTTTTAAAACTCAGATATTGTTTTCACAAATGTCTCCCTTGTATTAACTATGATGAAACGATCATAATGTTCAGATAAAAAAACAATTCAGTTTTAATGGGATGTGTTGCTTATTAGAAGAAAATGATGTAAATATAGTTATCTGTAAATATAAAAAAGATCAGCGTTGAAAGCCCGGAAAAAGAAAAGAAAATAATGTTACTTTTCCTGAATAAGACGGTATATCGTCGAAAGTAAGTTGTTTTAAATTAGGAAATATTTATCTAAAAATATATATCTGTATTATTTTCGTTTCTAAAACTTTAATATTACGAAATTACAGAACGCTTACACGAAGGAACTATTTCTATGCGATTAAATGCGCGAGAGCGCTGCTTTTATGACTATAATACTTGGTTTTTAATCACCCTTGAAAAACCATACGAGTTTTTCCAGTTGTACCATGCTATGACAAAATAAAAGGTGAGTATTCCTGAAGAAGACGTTCTATCGTCGAAAATAGGTTGTTTTAACACAAAAATATATATCTGCGTTTTCTGGGCTTTCTAAAATTACATATTTCAAATTACACAACGGTTACACTGAACCCTTTCAAATATATATAAATATATATATATATATATATATATATATATATATATATATATATATATATGTGTGTGTGTGTGTGTGTATGTGTATATATATATATATACATATATTTATATATATATATATAGAGAGAGAGAGAGAGAAAGACAGAGACAGAGAGAGAGAGAGACTTATGTAGACTTATATTCAAATGAATTATTATCTACCTGTTTATTTTATCTATTTCTTTTTCCACCCCTTTTCCACCTCGTTCTTACCTTCGTGTATATCTAGCTAGCTATATACCAATCATCCCCATCTCTCCATTTATCCTTTTCTTCAAATGATATATATATATATATATATATATGTGGGTGTGTGTATGTGTATGTATATATATGTATATATATATATATATATATACATACATATATTTATATATATATATATAGAGAGAGAGAGAGAGAGAGAAAGACAGAGACAGAGAGAGAGAGAGACTTATGTAGACTTATATTCAACTGAATTATTATCTACCTGTTTATTTTATCTATTTCTTTTTCCACCCCTTTTTCACCTCGTTCTTACCTTCGTGTATATCTAGCTAGCTATATACCAATCACCCCCATCTCTCCATTTATCCTTTTTTTCCTTTTCTTCAAATGATATATATATATATATATATATATATATATATATATATATATATATATATATATATATATATATAAGACTAGACGTATACCTTTAGAAAATTGAACCTACAGTGAAATGGTTTAAGCTCAATATAGGGGATAAAGCAATTATAAAGATAAATGAAGGAAGAGACAATCTATTTCATCTTCGATTATTCAATACAAGGTGTAACTCGATAAAAAACATGTTTATTTTTCTTTCCTTAACCCAGGCGTTTCAAAGATTAACATCTTATCATCAGAAGAATTACATAGATGGCTAAGTTGACAGTGGAAAAGCCAAAGTACAAAATTTGAAAAATTTAAAGAAACAATGTAAAGCAATTAAAAATAAAAGTGTGTGTATAAAAAGGGTATCAAAACATAGACTCTGTCTAGTTGGAAAATGTCCGCTGACAAAATGTCCGGTGAAGAAAGATTTAAAGATGGCAAGAGTTCGTCATGGAGATTTCGTGGAGACTTCGTCAGAAATAGTCAAAACGTGCAAATCCAACAGAATGATGTTCAGTTCAACCGTAGATAAAATAAAAGCTTATGAGAATGCAACTTGAGGAATTATTTTAAACATATTTCCGTTACCGCGAATGATAATAGTTTTTAAGGGGTTGAGATTAAAATAATGTATATATTTAAAGTAGGCCGATTCACTGGTGATGGGTGTTAGTTACTCCGATCGAACCTAGAGTCTGGAGCAGAATGTTATGGTCAATAACGAGGCCAGCGAGAGTTGGGAAAAAATGTAGGTGTAGAGATGTGGGAGGAGAAAGTTTAACAAAGGAAACTTTAGCTAATGCTAGAAGGTAGGGCAGAGATTGTTTAGTTACAGCCTATCGCTTGTAAGCAACACTATAATTTAATTACTGCTAGTTGATATTCCAGACAGAGTATTGCTTCAATTAAGCGTTGTGGTGGGGGTTCTATATGCTAATACAGTACCGTTTCTGGCTAATAAGTAAACAGTTTGAGGGGTGTGGGGAGAATAAACTCGTATTTAAACGGATTTATTTAGATAACATTATATATAATTAAGAAGGTTTAAAAAGGGGTTCAATTGGGAATTAGAGCTCAGCCGTTTGAAGATCTACGATTTACGTGTTTAAGATGTAATTATCCGGACATTTATAGTATTTCAGATGTTAATGTTTAAAGACTGTATAGATTTCACAGATAGTTAAATATAAGGGGCGTGACTAATTAAGATAATATAAGATATTACTGAGGTTAAGGTTGGGAGCGGTGTTAATATGTTTTAATCAAGGGAGTTCTAGTATAAGTATTATGGGTTGGGATTTTATTAATTATGCAACCGAAGTGATAACATGGAGTATTGAAATTACAGATATATTTAAGGGAGGGAAATTGGTTATTATAGAAGAAATCGGGGACCGCAATTTAAAGGTGAGAGTTATGGGATCTATGAACAAAGGATTGTCGGTAGAGTGCTGCGTCCGCAGAGTCGATGGAATGTATGCAAACTGAGATAACAGAAGCAATGGATAAGTATGTAAGAGGGGTTTGCTAATAATACACAAAAGTGGATAAGAATAAGAGTGTTAGAGTAGAGGAGTTTAAGCATTAATGGAGTGATGAAGTCTAATGTTTATTCTTGATGTATGTTAAGGATTATGGGTAAATAATGTTATTAGATGCACAGGGAAATATACGCTATGTTACTGGGATGATTAGTTGTAAAGTTGAAAAGGGGAAGAGTTAAAAAGTTAACAAATTATAAAATATAAGACTTAACCTAATGTTAGAGGGGGTTGTTGTTGACTGGTTGAGAGGTGTCAGACGTAGTTATGAAATTGATATATTTAAAATTTCGTTTGTGCCTGCAATTTTAGATAAGCTCAATTTTAGAATGAATAATATGTTTGCTTTTAGCTGTTGTAGCTATCATAACAATTTTTTAATGTACATAGTTGCCAGAATACGGATCCTGGAATGTAGGATGTAGACTTTTTAATATTGCCCAATGTGAGAAGGAAAAAGCGTTTTTGATTAAATTGGAGAGAGAGAGAGAGGTGCCAGTGGTATTGTCGTTATATATATATATATATATATATATATATATATATATATATATATATATATATATATAATTTTATTTCAAGGCCTGATGATCGGGAATCCCTCAAATTCTCTCGTCAAACAAAATCAATTTGGTAGTCAAAATGAAATAAATTATCATTTATATATATATATATATATATATATATATATATATATATATATATATATATATATATATATATATATATATATATAAGGTATTAACTGGTCAGTCACTGCCGAAGCTGGACATGTCGAATTGAGCACCCACTGTCTTATAAAATGCCCCAATATGGCAAGCATCTCACATTGCCTCAGGCAAGGGTTATGAAACGAAACCACCTGCGATGATTCGGGCACATTTGCAAGCGTCCTGACCCAACAATGTTCACGAATATTCTCGATTAATTAAGTAATATATATATATATATATATATATATATATATATATATTAAAGGGATTAAGAGGGGTTGTCTTAAAACATAATTATGTTATAATCGTTTATTAATATTTTAAATCTGTATGTGAATGATATGAATCATTTTCTACGGTAAAATTTGCTGTCTTGATTCGTCTACTTTCCGTTTTTAGAATGTTTATGTCGCATATATAAACTCAAGAAGGAGACTGCAAACACTATAAAATTGAAATGATGTGCATGAAAGAGACCTACGTAGCTGTATAATCGGAGCAGCTACTTTACTTATACACCACGGTTTTGGGGGTATAATTGGGCCCACATAACTGGACTATGTTTTCTATTTGAAAACACTAGTTACGCATTTTTACCATGTAAACATGGACTTTTTTCTATAAAAACTGCCATAAATATCCTTGACGCCACAAAACATCAAGGCCGTAACACATTGTTGTCGCCAATAACAAAACAGATCCTCATTTTATCTACATAGTTTTTTTTGTTTTATGTACACTTATAAATCAGCCGGGGAATGTCAACGGGGCTGCACAGGCAATTTTTAAATGGCCAGAGTGCTCACCTCTCGAGCGCTGCCTTATCTAATCCCACTTTCCCGACTTTGTGTCACATCTTACCTTGTGGGAGGTAGATAAATAATAATAAAAAAATAAATAAATAAATAAATAAAAAATAAAATAAATAAATCAGCTACTCTTGGCCTTTTGGCTAAGATCAAAGTGTAGTATCTGTTCCGATGGATACTGCACACCATAGACTGGTATTGTCTTGGCCTTCCGGGCTTGATTTACGCCGGTCTATGGGTATGTCCTGTGCAGTTCTAGGAGGCCCACCCTCCCAGGCTTCGCCTCCCCTTTTTGGGGAGGAGTACGTTTATTGCTTACTGCCTGAGGCGCCTCTACTCGGGAATGCCGACGGGGCTGCCAAGGAAATTTTTAATGGCCAGAGTGCTCACCTCTCGGGCGCTGGCTTTTCAAACCCCACTTTCCCGACTCGGCCTTGGGTCACATCTTACTTGTGGGAGTAAGATAAAACTGGCCTTGTGCCTAACTCCTGGGGTAGAGTAAATAAATACTCTTCCAAGTGTAACATTTTCGGTTGTCCGTTGCGAGTGTAAACAATTATACATCCT
>OY744516.1:55854191-55864191 GCA_963556195.1 Sepiola atlantica
TGAAGACATTGCCGCAAAGAAGGTTGGCTCCCTCTACCGTGCTCGTAAACTCCTCACACCTGACATTAACCTGTATCTGTACAAAGTCACCATCGCCCATGCATAGAGTAGTGTTGCTACATTTGGGCTGGTGCATCATCCACTAGTTTCTTTCTCTTAGACAAAGTCCAAAAACGAGTTGCCAACTAAATAGGCCCCTCACTATCCACGAAGCTCTAGCCCCTGTTCCATCGCCACAATGTTTTATCCTTATGCTTGTTTTACAAATACTTCAATGGATTGTGCTCCGATCAACTGGCAACTCTGGTGCCCCCTCGACGTATATACACTAGACCAACTCGACAATCAGCTAAATCCCATCCATTCACTGTGGAGGTCCTCAGATGCCTGAGAGCCTTCTACCCCAATAGCTTCTTTCCTCGTGCTGCTGGTCTCGGGAACTCCCTCCCTTCTCCCTGTTTCCCCGACTCTACCGACAAGCAGAGGTTTAAAACTAATGTAAACAGACATCTCGTTACACTGCTCCCAACTTAAGATAACACCCTAAACCTACACCCAAATTCTCAGTAACCTCTTACGTCTACAGTGGCGACCTGCCTTGTTTGGAGTGAAACATGTTAACATATATATATATATATATATATATATATATATATATATATATATCAAACAGAAAGGAACACTTTTGAATTTGGTCCCTTTATTGTGTTATATTAAACTGGCTTTAGACTATAGTGCTATCTTGTTGATCCAATGTATCACATTTTTCTATTATTCTATAAACTAGTTTTATAAGTAACTTGTACTAAATGACCTCACAGTAAAGCATTTGTTTTTTGCTGAATAGAAACCGAACTTTAAAATAATTAATACCAAACAAATATCATTGTTTATTTCAAAAATGTTAAAGGACGCTGAAACAAAACCATTTAGTTAAATGTTTCAATAATGACATTAAGTGCAATTTAACAGCTGATTATGATATTGGCCTTTAACCGAATCAATTTGATTTTCTTTTTATTAGTTAAACATAACAAATAAAATTACATTAGTGCATGACCTTTTAGGTCAAATATAGATCGTACAATGTATTTATAACCGCATTATTAACAGTGTTGGTACGATACCTGGGTATGTCAATTTCCATCTTTACTTAGCTTTTACCGCTGTATAGCTATTACAAAAAAAATATTTGTGAAAACACTACATCGCAGTCGCATGAGAATATAACTACGATAAATGTAGAATTTGGTATATTCGGACTACTGTTTTTTGTCGAACTCGGGAATTACGAACAGAAGCCTTTATTAAATCGACGGGGGTAGCATGCTCTCGTTCCATTTGCCATGACTTCGCAATTCTTTATATCGTCCACACTTAGGATTGAACCTACAACCTTCAGATAACTGTAACTTAAAACTGAATTTTACTTAGTACTATAACCACTGCGCCGCGGGTCCTTGTATTTACGTATTGTTTTTATTTACTAAAAACATTAGAATTTTAGAGGTGTTTTTTTTCCAGCAAAAATAATTCTCTTTG
This sequence comes from Sepiola atlantica, assembly GCA_963556195.1. Lineage (NCBI taxonomy): Eukaryota > Metazoa > Mollusca > Cephalopoda > Sepiida > Sepiolidae > Sepiola > Sepiola atlantica. The sequence continues at coordinate 55,855,734 of OY744516.1, forward strand.
AACTAAAGTAGCTTTTATATCTGCTTTTTTGCTGATAATCAAAAGAAGGTCACTTAGATTAAAAACATATTAATACAGGGTGGGCAAAAATAAGGGTCCTATTTTTAAAAATTCATAACTTTTTTATTTATTGATTTAAAAAAAAATTTTTTTTTAGAATAAGTAAAGGACCCCTTCCGAAGCAAGCATGAGCCGTATTAGCCCTAAGGAACGTACCCTCATTTAGAAAACATTATTTTTGCTTAAAAAACTCAAAACAGTGTAAAAAACAATACTGTAGTTTTTGTAAGTTTTAAGAAGTGTTTTTCGGCTAAAATTTGTTTTGTTTATTTCAAAAAATCTCGGAAGGGTCAGTCTACACACACATAAAGTTTGGTGAGTTTAACTTTTATTTTGTGGAAGTTATTCAAATTCAAGTTATTCAAATTTAAAGATAGGACCCTTATTTTGGCCCACCCTGTATAATGTGGTTTCATCTCATGCTATGCTATCTTTTTAATTTACAAAAAATCGTATACAGTTTAGAAAAATCTTTTAGACTTACGTGAGATTCGAACTCGGGTATTGGCATCGTGAAAATAACTGCCTCAATAATGTTTAGTCTGCCTATTCCATTATTGTCAACCAAGTACATGCTTATATTAGCGCATAGACAGACACAACCCTAAACTACAACAACATTTTGATACTATATAGAGTATTCCTTTGTAAAATGTTAGGATTTACTCACCGTGATACACCGGTTCTCGATAGATCAGCGAAGTTAAGCAAAGTTGAACTTGGTCAATACTTTGGTGGGTGACAATTAACATAACATAAGACTATAAAACTACTTACATAAGTTTTTTGTTTAACTACGTGGCCTATTCTAAATAATCAGTAAATATAGGTTGACATAAAGGATATTCGGCATGAGTTCAAAGTGAATTATTTTTGCTGATAAACCTAATTTCCAATGTTTATTTGTCAATAAAAACAATGCGTAAGCATATTCATCGTAGTTACTTACTCTCTGATGCAAATAATATGTAGATTTTTTTTCTCCACGAAATTTCACAAATATATTTTTAAAATATTTATATTTTTTAAATATAGAAAATGACATACCCAGGTACGGTACAAAACCGCTCGGTTATAAACAAGTTCTCAAAAATGAATTGTACATCTATACTTGACCTAAAAATGTCATGAAACCATGTCATTAAATTTATTAGGTTTAACTAATAACCAGAAAATCAAATTGATTTGGTAAAAGGGCAATATTACAATCATCTGTTTGATTTCGCTTAATGTCATCATTTAAACATTAAAAGAAATGGTTTCGTTTCAGCGGTCTTTAACATTTTGAAGCAAACAACAATATATGTTGAGTATTAATTATTTTAAAGTTCGTTTTCTATTTTAAAAAAACAAACAAATACTTAACTGTGATGTCAATTAGTACGAACTACTTATGAAAAGTAGAGCATTGTAAGTGTAGTATTAACACTGCATGACGCCACTAGCTTTAAATGTATCGTTCCTTTCATTAAAAAAAGTAGAACGCTCTCATACGTTAAGCCGCCGATAAAGTGTTAACATTATCACAGTTTATTCGCTATTCAAAATTGGCCGAGTTGTTAAGGCGTCGGATTTGAGTTGTAAAATACTCGTAATCCGGGGTTTGACCGGTAGTGAATAGTCATGTCTCTATGCTGATGAATCCCGATTATTAACTACGAAACGTGTACGTACATAGATAATAAACAATAACAAATAGTTTATATATATATATATATATATATATATATATATATATATATATATGTGTGTGTGTGTGTGTGTGTGTGTGTGTGTGTGTGTGTGTGTGTGTGTGCGTGCGTGCAGTGGCTATAGTACTAAGTAAAATTCAGTTCTAAGTTATAGTCATCTTAAGGTTGAAGGCTCAATCCTTGTTGCGAGCGATACGAAGAATTGCGAATTACTGAAGACTTCTCCCGGTCATGGCTGACGGAAGGAAAGTATGCTACCCCCGTGGATAAAAAAAAGGGTTCCGTTCAAAATTCCGTCTTGATTCCCGAGTTCGGAAATATACACCTGAAGAAGGTCGAAGGTTACAGCGACCGGAAACTTGTGATGATAACACTAAAGATGAGAGCAGTAGTCCGAATGATTGAAATTATGCAAATTATCAATCCTTACTCAAAAATTGAGAAACGAATTCAGGGTATTTTGCGAAATTAGTGTCTAAAGACTATGAAACAAATTTAATTCAAATTTGAATTATTTGAATTTTAAATTGGGAGGTTGTACCTGTATTATGCTCCCTAAAGAACTGAAAATTAGGGAATATATCTACTATCAAACCATGTATAGAGTACTGTTGTCATATTTGGCCTGGTTTATCTCTGTCCCATTTCAGGGTTTTTGATGAAGTGCAAAAACGAAACGTATTCGTAATTTGATTGGCCCCACCGTTTTTTTCTTTTCTGCACTCTCTCTCTCTCTATCTCTTACAGACGTGATGTTGTTAGTCTCAGTCTTTTATATAAATACTATTATGACATGTATTCTTCAGAATTATATATCTCCTGCTTTATTTGTTTCAGCTCTATTGACTCGTTGGTCCAATGGTCTCCATCAATTAGTTGTTTTGATACCTAATTGTAATACAGCATCCTATTCAAGAACTGTAAGCCTGTGGAACTCTCTTCCTGTTGACTATTTTCTTGCTTGCCATAGCCTTGGTCTTTTCAGAACTACGGCCAATACGCATCTCCTTTCTTTTCGATAATCATAGTTCGTTATAGTTAGCTCCTTACATCAAGTGACTTCATGCATTATCTGGAGTGATTTCCCTTTTTTATAAATTAATGAATTATACATATAGTTAAAAATCCAGAAAGATCGGAGGTATGGGAATTTTCAGGAAGGGTACCAACCCCCTTTTTACCCCCTTTGCATGAAACTAAATATATAGACAAGATTACGGCCACTTGCGTCAAGCAGCTGTGTTCTAGGATTCATAATGATTGTTTAATTAGCTTAGAAGTGAATCGTATACATACAAAAATATAGAAATATTTACACATACCTAACTTTATATAAAAATGTAATCCAATAAAAAGCAAACCAAGTTCATGTGGCCCAAAATAGCATAGTGCAGCAAGCCATGCAAAGAGACTGCTAGAAGCCATTTACATCCACATACAGTGTTTCTGCTTGTCCAAGGCCGTTTTTAACCTTTGGTTTTGGTGGTAATTGTTACGATGTTCCACGGAGTAGAAACACAGACAGGGAATGGTGTCTTCCATCTGTTGAGACGAAAGCGACGGTCGTACATCTTTTGCGGATGTCTGCGGAGATTACACTTGACGTTAGAGTAAACAATTCCTCGAAAGTTAAATTTATATTCCCGGTGATGATATTGTATATCAGAATCAAGTCTCCTCGCATCTCCCGCTGCTCAAGTGACAATAGATTAAATCTTTGGAGCCGCTCTTTATAGGTAAGAGTGGAGAGTCCTGTTACCATTTTTGTTTCCAACAATTAAACACGTTCCGGGTGTACGATATCTTTTTGTTGATAAGAATGTGTTGTTTGGATGGCATACTCAAGAATGGACCGTACCAGAGTTATGTATTAGGGATGGAAAGCGTCTGTCGTTAGATTGAGAAAGGATCTCCGGGTCAAGTAGAGAACCCACCTGGATTTGTTCGCTATCTCGATACAATAACGCGTTGGTTTGGAGGAGTTGTGCACAATCGTACAAATATCCTTTGCATTAGGGATGCTATTTAGTTAACGGGGTGGAAAACCGATAGTCAACTGGGCAGTAGGTGGAGAGCCGATAAGAGTATGACTGACTATTGAGTTCAACGGTAAATTCCAGCTTGAAGACCAAGGCCAGGCTTTGTTCAGACTATTTTAAAGTTGATCATATTTACCTATAGAAGAAATAGTTCATTTATTGCACATATCGATGTTATCCGAGAATATATTTTCCTTGCATAATTGGTCATAGACTTTTCTTAGTGTGTTTTAATTGGACCGATATAATTCTCCCAAGAGGAGAACGATATTGCTAGTAGCGTAAAATCTTACATTTTTTAAGTAAAAACAATTATTTTATGACAGAAAGTCACATACAAATACTTCGAAAGACAGAGATTTGTATTTCTTGTTTATTTTAGTTATTTGTACGGTACAACTTTTTAATCAGACAACACCGACTGTTACCGCCTCAGAATTACGTAAACAGCCGAAAAAGGCCGAATGAAAACGAACCGGCGTCAAAATGCAAAGCGAGGCAGCCTTCCAACAGAAACAAATAATAAAACAACATTAAACGCAAGAAAAACACTCACCGGGTGTTTATTTTAATGAACAATTATTGATTATTTTACAACAAAAAATAAATAGACCACCTTTTCTATTTTCTTTTCACGGGAAAGTTTAATTCAATTTTTGTATCGGTACTGGTCCAATTTTGAACCAGACAAAAACCGAACCGTTTTTTTTAACCTAACCCTAACCTATTTTCATTGCATTTGGTAACAGTTATTTGTTGACTACTTATTTTTTTGTTTCTTACCCCTGTTAGAAATTCTTGAGAATCGTCAATTTACGAGGTAAGCAATCTAAAGTGTAACTTGTCGGTTTTTATCGCCTTCTCTATCGACAGTTGACGTAAACAGTCGGAAAAAGCCTAGCGAAAGTAGATTTGGTCCGGTTCAAAAGCTGTACAAATACCAAGTTATAAAATGTTGCCTCCGCCGTGGACTTAAACAATTAATGGTCAGTGTTAGGAGCGATAGAGAGAACCGACTTTACGAGAAGCAGAAAAAGCAATGGATCTAATATATGCACTCCGAGAAAGATTTCCTAAGAAAGGAAAACAAAGAAGTTTCAGAGTCGATTTCTCCTCAAAAGTAAATCCATCCATTTATAAGATTAAATACACATTGGCCCAGTCAACGTTAATTAATAGGCGTTTCCATGTTATTACATATTATCAAGACTGTGGAAAAAACAAACGTGAAAATCAGCATTGCAACTTTCACCAGAAAATCGGGAGGTTATGAAGAAAAAAATAAAGAAAGTAAAACATAAAAGAAAATGAAATCCAAGGTCATGCATTACAAAACAACTCGGTCAAACCCGCTTGCATTTTGCTATCTGGCGCTATCAGTGTAATAATTATCAAACCCGCCAGACAGAAGAACAACATGAAGAAAAAAACAAAACTAACTTTGATTTAGTTTACTAAGATTTTATCAGACGATTTGACTATATTTAATTTGAACTAAGTGTAACATTTTTAAATCATAAGAACTTTATAGTTTCTTTCACTAGCATTTGGAATGTAGTACTTTCACTTAACCGCCCTATAATTATGTATGTAGTATAATTTGAACACGTGGAGCTCTTTAAAAAAAAACTTTATTTGTTATTATATTTAATTACTTTCAATTATTTTTAACTAATTTAATTAATTTATTTACTATCCTTTTCGAATTAATAAAATAATTATTTTTATTTAAACTTTTGAGGATGTATCCCCCTTACATCAAACAATTTATTTTTAAACGGAAAAATAAGTTTGCCATCTTTTCTTGTTGCTTACTTACGGTACGTAGAGAAGCCTTTCCATGATTTATCGTAGACTATTGACAGCTATTATTAATTCGTTTTTTCCCTTTTTCGAGAAGGGAGGCGTGGGTCGTTTTTTTGTGTTTGTTTGGAAGTTGTTACTTTGACATTTTTTATATTTTAATTTTTAATTTCTCCGGACACGGAAATGAAGAGCATGACTGCCTCTTGAATTCACAGATCAAAGGTAAAAAGAAATAAAATGTTATTATTTTTACTTGCTCACGATCTATACATCGGCAGGATTTGCGGGTAGAAACGCGGAAATAGTTCAAAAAAAAAAAAAAAGAAAGAAAAGAAATTGAAAACAAATCGGAGAATTGAAATATAGTAAAAAGTTACACAACGCGCGAGCCTCAATTTTCTGGGAAGAAAAACATCAACATAAGCAAAAAAGAGTCCGACATAGGAGACCAACTATAGTTCCCATTTGTTTGGATTTGAAAGCGACGTTGTTCTGTTCTTCTGTAACGATCTTTGGCTAAGATCAAAGTGTAGTATCTGTTCCGATTGATACTGCACCCCATAGACTGGTATTGTCTTGGCCTTCGGGGCTTGATTTACGCCGGTGTATAGGTCTGTTCCTGTGCAGTTCTAGGAGGCCCACCCTCCCAGGCATCGCCTCCCCTCTTTGGGGAGGAGTAAGTTTATTGCTTACTGCCTGATGCGCCCCTACTGGGGAATGCCGACGGGGCTGCCCAGCCAATTTTTAATGGCCAGAGTGCTCACCTTCTCGGGCGCTGGCTTTTCAAACCCCACTTTCCCGACCCGAGCTTGGGTCACATCTTACTTGTGGGAGTAAGATAAAACCGGCCTTGTGCCTAACCTCCTGGGGAGGTAAATAAAATGTTGTATCATTGATTGATACACGCCATAAACTGGTATCGTCTTGGCCTTCGGGGCTTGATTTACGCCGGTCTATGGGTCTGTCCTGTGCAGTTCTAGGAGGTCCACCCTCCCAGGCTTTGCCTCCCCTCTTTAGGGAGGAGTAAGTTTATTGCTTACTGCTTGAGGCGCTCCTACCGGGGAATGCCGACGGGGCTGCCCAGGCAATTTTTAATGGCCAGAGTGCTCACCTCTCGGGCGCTGGCTTTTCAAACACCACTTTCCCGACCTTGGGTCACATCTTACTTGTGGGAATAAGATAAAACTGGCCTTGTGCCTAACTCCTGGAGAGGAGTAAATAAATACTCCTATTTTTTCATTTACTTAATAATCGAGCACTTTGCTCCGGTTCTCTCCCACTAACCTTACATAGAAATTATTTTGTATTATACTTAAGATGATTCTAAAAGGCATCTCTCTCTCTCTCTCATATATATATATATATATATATATATATATATATATATATATATATATATATATATATATAAATATAAGAGAGAGAGAGAGAGAGAGAAGGGGTGAGAGATAGAGTTAAAATAGATAGATAGATATATAGATAGATAGATAACAAACAACTGTGCCCCATTGAGTCAGTATTTGTTATACATAATATTAAATATCGTTTAGCTCCCCCTCTTCCCTTCTCTCTCTCCTTTTCCTTTTTTTCCTTCTCTCTCTCCGTTCTCTTTTCTTTTCTCTCTGTTATAATTATAAAGAAAGAAATATTTGACCAAACAAACGTCGACATGGGTCCTTCTGAAGCAAAGTGCAGTATATATGTTCTTATACTACACTTTATCTTGTCTCTCCTCGGTCAGTAAAAGAGAAATCCTTCGAGACTGAGACAATTTAATTTGTCTTGCAATCCAGTGTGAGCTGGGTTTCCCCACATCAAAACCGACCTCGCGTCTAACTCTGTACTCGTGGGGAGAAAACATCATATTGACATGTCGTAAAACCCAAGAGCCCAACAATCTATAATGTTATTGTCTTTAACAAATAAGTGAATCATACATTAACAAAAAAATATTCATTTTTCTCCTATGTTTAGTAACTGTTCTTGCAAGGCATGCATGTTTCTCCGGTTTTCATCTTCTTTTTCATTTCCGCCGCTTTTTTTTTTTCAGTCTTATTTCTGATCATGGCAGCGGATATTGAATTGCAGGACAATGTTTGAGGTCGGTGAGTACGACTGTGACTGTGTGTCACTTGGTGCGTTTGCCTTTTGGTGAATGATAAAAATAAGCCAATTCCAGCCACATGTTGCCAGGGAGGGATATGTTCAGTTGTCCTATCGTCACATACACGTGGGAAAGATCTTTAACCGGAGACGGTGCTATCAATGGCATCTGTTCATTACAGAGGCGTCATTTTATTTTTTGAGTGGGAGAGGGGGAGTCGCATTTATAAGATGATTGCAGAACGAAATATACAGACGCAAATTCATATACATCTATCTATATATATATGTGTGTGTGTGTCTGTGTATTATATATATATATATATATATATATATATATATATATATATATATATATATATATATATATATAAGAAGGAATAGGTAAAATAAATACCTTTTGATGCATTAAGATGCGATATCAATTTGTTTTATAAAAAAGAAAAATAATAAATCGAAACCGATTTTTTTTTCTTTTTTTTATTATAAACTAGCATTTTTTTTTGTTAGTTTAAAGTGATACAGATATTTCGCCAAAACCTGGCATCCTCGGTGTGTAATATATCCTGATGTCATCGGATTTGTATTTTTTTTTCTCCTACCGGCTTGTTGTTGTTATTACAGCCGGGCCAAATGGGTTAGCTGTTGTTTCCCACTATCAAATATGAAGAACGTGAATGCAGCACGTGATTTGTATAAGTGTTTTAAGGTTCATATTTTTTTTTAAATCATCTATTGCTAAATTGAAGAAGGAATAGG
>OY744516.1:55866691-55876691 GCA_963556195.1 Sepiola atlantica
AATATGCATATATATATATATATATATATATATATATATATATATATAGAGAGAGAGAGAGAGAGAGAGAGAGAGAGAGTGAGAGAGAATGATTGATAGATATATAGAGATTGATATTGATATATATACTTGCTGGTCCGTGTCACGACGTTGCTCGATATACAGTCATCTACAGAAAGGATGTTTCGCTGTATCACAGCTATTCACTTCTGCTATACTATCACTTGCCTCAACGCGGGATTGAACCTACGATCAAGTTGTATAATGACGATACTTAACTACGATGCGGACGCTGTTGGCAAGTGATATCTCAATTTGTTTTTATATAATCATTTTCAATTGCTAGTCAGTGTACTGTGTGTTTAATTACAAACTTCAATTAACGTTATACACTAGTTTGATCTTCCATTGACGTGTTTGGTATTACGGATACACTGGAAATTGAGCCTGGGAGCCTAGAGATACCGAATATAACGGTATTTCGATAGTGTCACACAGTAAAAGGCTTTCAATCTAGTGAAGTATAAAATATACTACAGTAAGACTGCATTCGAGAGAACGTATATTTTTAGATTCAAATATCATAAAGTGGCGTATTAAACCGTAAAACTCGGTTACATTCGGTATTTCTTAAACTACTGGCGTAATTTCCAGTTTTTCCGATAAACTGAATTTATCAGTGACCAATAAAAATAATATATAGTGACAATTGAAATATTTAAATATATGAATTTGCACAAATAATTGAGCACTCTGGCTATTCCTCTTAAAAAACTAAATGTAATAAATTATATATATATATATATATATAACATCGTATACACTTTATTTCTCTTATAACACTAAATTGAATAAATGTTATATATATATACGTATGCACAGATATATATATATATATATATATATATATATATATATATATATATATATATTATTCATTACCTACAGACATCGATGTTTCATGCTTACGCAATCTTCAGTGCAGGAAGTTAATTTCCGACGGTCGGCGGGTGCGAACTCCGATCACAAATCGCCACTGATTCGCAGTCACCACACATTAGCTTAGAATTAATGAGGAATTTAACTTTGTCAATACCAAGTCGGCGGGTATTTTACAACGAGCAGCGAATAGTGATCTACAACAACACACTGTGTTGGTCTCACAATGAGGCTAGTAGTACTGCTTGTTATTAAATTCGCTCAGAGTGTCCGACCTTAGTAAAGGGAGCTTTTAATAATATTTATATATAAATATTAATTATTTATTACCTACAAACATTGGTGTGTTATGCTTACGCAATCTTCAGTGCAGGAAGTTAATTTCTGACACTGATATATATATATATATATATATATATATATATATATATATATATATATATACAAATAAACGAAATATTGCTACATTCCAAAGACCGAGCTTATATTCATTTTACCAATCATTTATTTTAAAAAAGCGTTAGAAAAGTTACAGATCCGTTTCGTTCAACAAAAAAACAACCGTTTTTGATGTCAATCCCGGATATTTCTTCCATATACATTTTAGAAAGAAAACAGTTCTCAATCAAAAAATTACTCGGAAAACAAACAACTGACATCGAATGTATCTTCATTGAGAGAGAAAATCAGAAATCACTACTTAGAATAGCAGTCGTCTTGTATTATTAAATTCTCCGTACCACCTGGTGATTGTAAATAGTCGGATAGATGGGTGAAAGTGTGCAGACCTAAATGTGGATCTATGAATTGAGTTCGCGCCCCATGACCGTCTGAAAAGTATCGCTTTCTACACTGAAGAAAGCAATTAGCTCGAAGCGACGTCATCTCTAGGCAAATATAATTTGATAGTTGTTTATATATATATATATATATATATATATATATATATATATATATATATGAATTTAATACAGGCGAATACAGATATAATGTATACCTATATAGCAGATCCTATCCTGGAAGGTTCCTGCTCGATATACGAGATGGCGTAGTTATATAAACAAGTAAAAGATGAGAACAAAAATTGCAAAAATAACATTTCTGTTAAGTCATCAGTTGTTCTAAAACAAGCGGTCACAAATAAAAGAAATTCATTCTCTCCTTCATTAAGCCTTAAGCAAACAAAAATATATTTATTTTATGTAAACCTTTTTTTTTAACAACCGATGACGTAAAATACATTTTTAGCAAACTTTGTTCTTATATATATATATAAGAAAAGATGCTGCCTATATATATATATATATATATATATATATATATATATATATATAGAGAGAGAGAGAGAGAGAGAGAGAGAGAGAGAGCATCTTTTCTTTGAAAGCAAGTGTAGTTAAATATAACCGACTACTTATGTATGGATATGATTTCGTAGATCCTTTCTATTGTCCGAATCAGAATCTTAATTTCAGAGGGGAATTGGCCGATGAATCTGCCGAAGTTATTATTCGTGTCCTAAGTACTTTCAGGCCCATCTGGGTCCATATTAAGAGGAATGAAGTGAATCAGGAAAAGAGCATGTATTCGTATTACAGTTGCTTTTGGTGGTAATCATATAATAAGTTCGAAATTATAGTTAGCAAGTATATTATCGATGGTATCAAAGTTAATTCTGTTAATTATGGTTTGTTAATGTTTTTATGTATAGAACTTCTAATATATAGAGTTTTTGTTTGTTAGTACTATATTCTAAGATTTTGCTATTTTCTACTAAGAGTTTTCGGATTTCCGAGTGGGGGCAGGAATGGTCGTTTATTACGTGTTAAGCTATGGCGCTAGTATTCGAAAAATGCATCGTCAATCTCCTCGACAAAGGTGTAGTAGTCAAGCTTTTCAAAGGACATTTGAAATCATACACAAGTTTGTCTTATCCAAAACTCTAAGCGAGTGGAAGAATTATTTGTGATTATACGGTTAGTTGTTTTAACTTTATTAAAGTAAATAATCAGTTTTACTTTTGAAAGTACTCGGGACAAAAATGAAAACTTTTGCAGAGTCATCGGCCAATGAAGATTCTGATTAGGACAATGGAAAGGAACTACAAAAACATATCCAGATATAAGTTGTCGGTTATATATATATATATATATATATATATATATATATATATATATATATATATATATATATATATATATATATGTGACAAAGGAAGGATGAGAGTAATCCGACGTAATGGGAGATGAAAAAGGAAAAACCATGAGATATTTTTTATATATTCATCAACGTTTCGTCTTTATTTTACGACTTCCACTCCTCCCCTTTTTACCCTCACAGCTGTCCACATTCATTTCACTCTCCGCCACTGACTGACTTTCTCCTAGCCCGGACCTTAGTCCAGCGCTCTCAGTAGCCACGGCTACTACTTTTTCTCATCAACCCATCATGTCAACCCAATATTTCGATGTACTTGCTTGACATTTTTTTTTAAATGATCATCCTGAGCAAGTCTTAAATTAAAGACGAAACGTTGATGAATATATAACAAATCTCTCTTGGTGTTATTTTTTCATCTGTCTCATATATATATATATATATATATATATATATATATATATATATATATATATATATATATACTCTATGTTTCTGTCACTATATATATAAATACATGCGTGTGTGAGTATGCATGATTGTAAGCGAGATTGTGTGTCTGCCTGTGTTGTGTTCGTTAAAGTCATGGTTTATATCCGTAAACAGTTGACACTTAGTCACCTTGGGTGTATTAGTTCGTCTTTATTATTTCCTTTGTTTACTCGTCGCCCGGTGCGCATGGCTTCCTGAATAAGATTTGACTAAACCACAACGAGGCTCCGTACAAAGAGCGAAGGTCAGCAGATATACTTGAAATGCTTGGTAAGTTGAAACCATCACAACTGTCTTCCTTACAACAGTTTTGCAGTTCACACCAAAGTGCCACTTACACGTTGTCATTTCTCAAAAGCAAGATCCTCGCACCTGATATTATTTAATACATCTCTCTCTCACTCTCTCTCTTTCTCTCTCTCTCTCTCTCTATCTATCTATCTCTCTCTCTCTATCTATCTATCTATCTATTTATCTATCTCTATCTCTCTAGTCATCCACACAACAGCTGTCTCCCCCTCTATCTCTCTCTGCATATAATATATATATATATACACACACACATATATATATATATATATATATATATATATATATATATATATATATATATATATATATATATATATATATAGTCTCGGAAGTTTCTCAACCATTAAAAATATATTAAAAAATTATTTTTAAAATAAAACTTATAGTCCCAAGTCTTTCAGTGGAAAATCACTCATGTGAGTCAATTTATTTTTTACAGTTATTATATTAGTTTGTTTCTAACACTATTTTAAGGGATCATCAGTTGTTTACCATGAAAAACTGTTTCAGGAATTTAATATATATATATATATATATATATATATATATATATATATATATATTAAAAATAAATATATATATTAAAATATAATTCCTCTTTTTTTAAACATCGAAAATTTGAAATTATTTTGAATTTGGAAACCAAACAACTGTGTGTGTTTATTTAAATAAAATATTTACTTTAGGTTCTTAATTTTCGCAGTAGACGAACTCTTAAACTCGACCCCATAACATCGGGCAGCTACACACACACACACACACACACACACACACATATATATATATATATATATATATATATATATATACTTATTTCAATTAATATTTGTTATTTATGGTAAACTATCTCGACTTATTGTATACTATAGAGATTGTTAAACATTTTTTATTAACCCTTAAATGGTTTTTGTTTCAAATATTACACATTCAAACAAAATGCTTATTGTATATAATATTCAACGACAATGTGTTAAACTGCAACTCCTTTCGCAAACTGCAATGAGACTGTTGGCAAGTGTAAGAAGTTATTTGTATGGAATTGCAGCAGAACACCCGCTAAACGGGTAATTAGTATCTTCTATGTCACGGGTGAGTGTCATTGGTGTGTCGTCTTCCTAATTCAAAAGCATAAACTTTTTAATCTGGTCCTCACTATGCTAAGTTTATGATTCTCTAGTGAATTATGATCATTTAGATGCATATATTGTAGTGTTTTGTTATATATGTAAAAGTTTATGCCACATTTACAACACTATTTATTTGTGTTCAATAAATATTTTTTTCCAAAAATCATCTAGACTATTTTATATTACCCTATGAAACGTTTTCCACTTGATAAAATCTTGTCAAGCAAATATTACAAAGAAAGCATTTAAGGGTTGATGAGATACCTTGAATATAAATGATTATATAATAATACATCTTGAAATAAATATATTAATGAGTTCTAATTGATAAATATCATGTTTGTATTTTCTACTTGAAATTAGATTTCTTTGTGAATCAATCTGTTCCATATAAATGTCATAATTTTTTACATATACATGATATTATAATTTGGTATATTATTTTAGGGCATAATTAATTTAAATTTAAAATTATATTATCAAACTTTGAAAATAAAAACTTAACAATCTACTCGCGTTTCAGAAGACCATTCATCAAGACTATTACATCAGAGGAACGCTTGAAAATTCATAGGTTTTTCGTCATCAGCAAATAAACGTAATCAGTTACTATTAAGATATCATTAGATATATCTGCAATCAGTTTGAGAATCAAACGATATCATCATAGAGGGACCAAATATTTTTTTCAATATTGAAGACAGGGAAAACACACTAAGATTACAAACACCTTCCACCGTTCGATTAAGTATAGAAGAAAAATCCAGTTAAAAATCTAATCGCTTTTTATCTTAAACAACATTTAATATTAAAAACTTATCTTGTAAAAATATATAGGATGACCGTATCTAAAATACCAATTTAGAGTAGAATTCTACCTTCTCCCTTTCTACCTCAACATAACGTTTTGTTTACATTGTATGGCTCTTATAACTAAGACTAAGAACTCTACCTGATCTATTTGTCTTAGTGAGAAGAGTGCTATTGTACTGTTCCCCGATAAAAATAGTTTGTTGAACCAGAGAGATGAGATCGGATTTAGTTGTAGACACTTCAAACAGTTCACCCTATATAAGTATGGTAATAACCTCGTAATTCTACTATAATAAACATTGAAATATATCATAAAAACTAAAGCATCATTGTATAAATACAAACTTAATGTTATAAATAATTGTAGTGTGTAGTTAATGAAAAAATGTGGAGGTTAATTTTTTTCATAAAACTAACAATTACAAATTCAAAATCAATGATACATATAGGTTTATAGGTATGACCATCACGTATTTAATTGGAGAACAGTTTAAGTGATCTAGTAAATTAGTTATAAAATGTGTTGGATTAATCATGGTTTGAAATTAAATTGATAATTAATAATGCAGTAGGATTGTATGTATGTCTTCTACTTATTTAATTACGAGGATGAAGAAAAGTAGTGGATTTCAAGCAGTAATAATATTGTGCACACCTGTAATAATAGGATAATAGGGTTTAGTGGAAGTACTACCAACTGATTCCTAGTGATATGAAGGATAAGGTTTTCTAATTTTCTAATCGAAATATCTTTATCAGATTTAAGATAATTGTGTTGGGATAACCTTTAATGTGTTTCATTTTATATAGAGAAAATATTTCTTAGTGATTTAAATAATAATATAGTTTAATTTTTATTTAATAATGAAATCAGATCAGGGTAAAACGTACAAACTTATAGCGAAGTGGAAATGACAGCTGATCGACCGAATTTTATGGTCGCTCGCTCTCTTAAACGCTTTCTTTCTTTACACCGTGGGGTTTCTGGGCAGATTTGAAAACCGATATTAACTTCATCGCACAGTCTTGGAAAATACGCGGATATGTTGAAACACAATGTTTTTAATGTCGACTATCACCAATGTTTATATATATATATATATATATATATATATATATATATATATATATATATATAATATTAATTTTCTTTTTAATATTTTACCTACGTACGACGTTGTTTCGAGGTTATGGCTTTCTGCAGCGCAGGAAATAACAATCTCAGACAGTCATAGGGCGCGAAACCCGTTCACAGATACATCTTGAATCGATATGAGTTCACCTACTGCATTAGGCCACGAACGATTGTCAGATAATAGCGGTGAAATTAAATGATGTTTACACTTAAAAGTGGCGAGTGTAGACACCTAAACATTTGATAGCACTCAACGACAAGATCGGAGCATTGCACTGAAGCTTAAATTTATGTAAATTTTGTTAAGACATATTTTTTAAGTTATAGCTTATAGTGTATGACTAAATCTCTTAATTTAATTTCATATGAATCTATAATTAATTCAGGGAGCAAATTTCCATATGTTCATAAACACGCTTTTCTAAGCATACACTATTTTCTATATTTTTCATATTTACATGATTTAAAACATATAAACGGTTTATATATATATATATATATATATATATATATTTTTTCTATATTTTTCATATTTACATGATTTAAAACATATAAACGGTTTATATATATATATATATATATATATATATTTTTTCTATATTTTTCATATTTACATGATTTAAAACATATAAACGGTTTATATATATATATATATATATATATATATATATATATATATATATATATATATAACCGTTTATATGTTTTAAATCATGTAAATATGAAAAATATAGAAAATAGTGTATGCTTATTATTTATACAATTCGATATTATGGAATTTTACCCCTCGATTTCCAAGGAGTTACTTACGAACAGCATTAACTATGCTAGGAACTTCGTGGATATATCCGATGAACAGGTAAGAATAATTATTGCATGTCGCAGATCCATCCTTACAAACAACCACGAAACATGGATTAAATTAAACAACAACAGCTTCGATGTTCCGATGGGTGCCTTTGACTCAGCACAGATTGCCGATCTGGTGGGCATATTCATAATGTACACACTCAGCAGAATTGTAGAGCCTAATTTAGTTGGTTTATACAGGGATGATGGACTAATTATCATCCCTAATAGTGACGGCCCCCTGGTATCCAAAATACATAAAAAAATAATAAGAGCCTTCAAATACCTAGGATTTAAAATAGACATAACCCCCAAATTGTAAAGAAGTAAACTATCTAGACATTACACTAGACTTAAAAAAGGGGACTTACAAACCCTTCAACAAAGATAATCACACACCATCATATATCAATATTAGATCTAATCACCCGAACTGCATAATCAAACAAGTACCTAAAACGATTAATACTAGAATTAATAAACTTTCGGCTAACAAGGAAATTTTTGAAACAAGCAAACATTTATACAATAGAGCGCTAGAAAAAAGTGGATATAGTGATAAACTCAAATATATCAAGAAAGAAAATAAAAATAAATCCAGGAATAGAGGCCGTAACATAACATGGTTCAACCTCCGTACTGCCAACTATCTAACATCAACATCGGGAAAGTATTCTTGAACCTAGTAGATAAGCATTTTAGCATGAATAATCCACTCAGAAAGATATTTAATAGAAAAACCATAAAAATTAGTTACTCTTGTACCAAAAACATGGATAGAATAATCAGCACCCATAATCGTAAATTACTAAACAATTCTAGTAAAAATAAGGTTACAGTAGATAAATGTAATTGCCAAGTTAAAGAGAACTGCCCACTGGACGGTAACTGTAAAGTTGAGTGTGTGGTGTATAAGGGCACTATTCATCCGGAAGATAATAACAGGGACAATAAAGTCTACATCGGCATCTCCGCGGGTAACTGGAAACAACGCTTTTATGACCACAAACACTCTTTTAACAACCCAGATCTCAAGAACAAAACAGAATTAGCGAAACAATGGTGGCTTCTGAAAAATGAGAACCGGTCCCCGGTGGTTTCGTGGTCAATACTATGCTTTTCGGATATCCCAAATGGATTTAAGCAGAGATGCAATTTATGTTTAGAGGAAAAAATAAGAATCCTAAAATACGACCGCAATAATCTTTTAAACAAACGCGATGAATTGATGGCGAAATGCAGACATAAATGCAAATTTAAAATTACCAATATCTAATAATCTGATAGACCTCTAAATTTGTAACGGTGAAGATACCAAATAGATCAGTTACGGTAAACCCCCATAAATATTTACAATAATATCTGTTATGAACATGTAATTACTGACCTGGTGACATTAGTTATAGTTGTTTTTCGGATGTATGCATATACGATTGTACTTTAAGATATTCGTGTATTCAGAGTACTTACTTGAAATAAGATAGCCTTATATTTGCTTATATGTATGCATGCGCGTGCGGATGCGCGTGTATGCGGGCATTAGTGTATATGTATGTATGGTAAGAATAGGAGCGTATATATAAGTACATATGTTTTTGTATGTATATATATGTGTACGTACATGCATGTGTTTGTGTATGTGCAAGCATGTATGTGTGTGTGTGTGTGTGTGTATGTGTGTGTGTGTGTATGTATATCCTGCATATTTACCTTATCAATATATGCTTATATTTAATTAAACTCTTACCCCGGTTATTTAAAACTTTCCAGGCCGTATGTATTATTTTGTATATATGTATGTATATATCTGTATATATGTGTATACATGGGTGCAGGTGTATGTGTGCATGTATGGGCATGTGCGCGTATATGAGTATAGGTATGTGTGTACGTATGCGTATGACTGAGTATGTGTATAGGTATGTGTACATATGTGCATTTGTGTATGTCTATGTATACATGTATGTGTATCTCTATTTTGCACATCTGTGGCTATGTGTGCATGTGCGTATATATGTGTGTATATGTATATGTATATGTGTGTATGTGTGTATGTGCATATGTATGGATATGTGTGTGTGTCTGTGTAGGTATACATTCATTTAGTAGGGATGTTTTTAATGAATACTTAAAGACGAAACACATTTATCCTCGATGTCTTAAAATTTTTTAATTCAAG